>JAKWJD010001764.1:49140387-49588953 GCA_027705065.1 Solanum peruvianum
TCTTATTATTATTATTATTATTATTATTATTGTTATTCTTCTCTTCTTCTTCTTCTTCTTCTTCTTCTTCTTCTTCTTCTTCTTCTTCTTATTATTATTATTATTATTATTATTATTATTATTATTATTATTATTATTATTATTATTATTATCATTATTATTATTATTATTATTATTAATATTATTATTATTATTATTATTATTATTATTATTATTAATATTATTATTTTTACAATCAGTTTTAAAATTTTAAAATAATGAGTCATCTTGATTTTAAAAACTTTGATATCTCATATTTAATTTGTTTGGCATTCAAGTTTTAAAATTACTTATCTAATTGTAAATAAAATTTAAGAAAAAAACAAATAAGAAACATTTACTTATACACATGAAAGATTAATTCACGTAATATTAGAATGCAATAGATTGTTTACTGTGTACTTTCACTTTATATTTTTAAAATAAACAGATTTAGTTGATAAATTTTTCAATTGAAAATCAAGAAAATAGAAACAGTTATTTCTAATCCTATAAAAATTCTGTTATTTTTAACATTATAAATTTAGATATTGAAAAAATAATACTTGATAGTTTCATTATATTATTTTAAACTGATCCAACTAATTTTGAAATGAGTAACTATTAATACACGTGCATTTTTAAAAAAAATAAAATTTTATTATTTTTAATTTTTAAAATACTATATTTTTCTGGCGATGACACTTAGGCGTTATCACCTCTCCTATTATATATAAACTAGTATACGTGTCTGCGCGTTGTGTGGTTACTTAATAAATGTAATCATAAATATTAATTGATTGAGAAATTTATAAGATAATATTGTAAGTTTTACTTGATAATGTTAACATTTATCATTTTGATGTGTTATGATAGAATAGTTATATAAATAATCAATATATAAATTTAGTTCATTGTGTAAATGATACATTTAACTAATGCTTTATTCAAAATCAAAATTTCAATATATTGATATTTAACTAATACTTTATTCATTCAAAATGAAAAAAAACAATATATTGCTATATATTTAACTAATATTTTATTCATAATTAAAAAAATTAACTGTCATACTGATATATTTAGCAATTTAATATTTTTAATTTGTGTAAATTATAATAAAAATGATTTTAAATGTAAAAGTAATCTTAATTAATACATCTGTTATATTAGGTTTGCTCAAAGAGTTTATTAGATATTTTTGGTATTTTATATTTTGATTTGAATTGCATTAGAAAAAATATAAATGTTGATGGAAAGGGTTTATATTAATTTGAACTTTATTGGATTAAAAATATTATGTGTAACTATAGTTATATTGACATTCAAATATTTCAAATTTCAACTTGATAATTATATCACATATTTTAAAATAGTAATTTTCAACTTAAATTAATGATGTTATATAATATTGTAAGTAGTCTTCAATTTGCTAAAAGGACTTATATTATGATATTGTTGAGGATAGAATTTAACTGTTCACAAGTATAGATAAAAATTGTATCCTGATTTCAAAAATTTAATTTTTATTCCTCATAAAATTATTTTGAAATTTGATTATCCTTTAACAATTTTTTACATTAATTTTTATTTTGTTTCGTATAATTTTTGTATTGATAAATTATAAATTTTAGAAGCAGCAAAAACTTTAAGTAAAATTTACGGGTAAATAAATAATCATTAACTAACCAATAAAAATAACAATAATGTCATGTTTCTCTAAGACAATTCCATTTTCTTTCTCTATTAAACACTAGTACAAGTTCTTGAACGTTGCGAGATTAATTAATAAATTTATTATAAATATTGATCAATTGAAAATTTCAAGACTTAGATTTGAATCAATGCATAATTATAACCATATTTATTTTTAAATTTCACAGAATAATTTAATCATATTGTGTTAAATTATAATCATGTCTATTTTTAAATTTCAGAAAATAATGTAAAACTTTTATGTTAAATTGTAATCATGTCTATTTTTAAATTTCATAAAATAATGTAAAATTTTATGGAAAGAAGTTCTATCTATAATACAATACATTTAAAGTGCAGTTTACTTTATGATGCAATTTCAATTTTCTTAAAAAGTGAATAATTGTTGAGGAGTTATAAAATTGTTCCAATTTTTTTATCTATAAAAATATATATATTATAAATTTTAAATAAAATAATCAATATTTATACTACAGTCCTAAAAAATATATTTATGTGTATATTTATCAAATACAAAGACTAAACTATTTTTTCTTCAATTTTGAGAAGCCGTCGTTTAATAATGTGGTGTGTACAATTCACCTATTTTTTACTTTCCAATTTTAAAGGAGCAATCATTTTAAGAAAGTGGAGTTGCATAACAAATTGAACTTTTATTTTAATTGAGTTTTATAAATTGGATATCTTTTCAAATATTAAAACTTTCCTAGATTAAATTACTTTTAAAAAAACATAATTTATAAATTTATAAATTAAACATTTTTAAAAAAATATAAAATATAGACTTTTTTGTGTGATAAATTTTGTCAGTGTCTAAGTAAATTGATTACATTTATCATTGTTTTATATAATTGTTTTTTTATATTATAAAAAATATATATCAAACATTTTCTTTTAAAAAAAGAAATTAGTAAATATATCTAAGATAAAAAAAATAAAAAAAATTATTTAACATGAATTGAATGAAGTTTTATAATCAATGAATTTTTATTTGACATGTATATTTCTAGAATTTAAAATATTTAATTAGTTATAAAAATAAATTAAAATTCATAAAGTTTATGATGCTGACGTGTGTTATTTTTTCTTCTCATACATGTCTCCTATTTGGATATGGGACTTGTGGTGGTATAAACAATTCAATAAGGAATGGTTCCAAGAGTAATACAAGTTGTACCATATGTGGATCCACTTCATTAAATAAATAATTGTACCAAAAGTTATCCTTGTCTTTCAACACGTGTACTTTATACGAAAACAGGTATTCTTTTTTTCTTATTCCCAAATCCTAATGTTGGTTGAATTCCTTTTGCACCTTTTACTTCTACTTTAGCATTTCTTGTATGTGTTCTCCTTCTCAGAGTTTTTCGCCAGAAATGCATTTGAACACATGAAAAATGAGGCCGAAAGGTTACAGACCTTTTGATTTTGCTCGATTGTTAGGATATACTATTAACCATGCGTTTTGATATAGTATTAATATTGAACAATTGTTTATTCATTTATTTAATTCAATAAAGTGTTACATTAAATAGATCAATTGTCATATATGTGTCCTTAACTTATATAGTAGATGATTTGGTGTATAGAGTTTAAGCTTATACACAGAAGCTTAAATCATCAGTTCTTATAAGTTAAAATTTATAGTTCACAATCATAGATGGAAATTTGAACAAAATCATCAGAAAGATTGTAGCACGAGATTAAATGTAATTTATCTTGATTATGAGAATGGCATAGTTCTAACTTCTCGTGCTAGTGCATTTGGTATGTATTGAACGGGACCAAGCAGAGATAGTTGTTTTAGACTGACTGATAAAGCATATTCTCTAAACTATTAAATGTACTTATTTCTTAATTTGATATAACGATTATGATGTATATATTAATTTCATTTGGTTTTATAAAAGGTAAGATTCTGAGATGGGTCAATATGCTGGTAGATTGGATGATAATAATATATATGGTGAAATAATTAGTTAGTTGATGGAATCCATGTCTCAGTATAAGTGTGATACACCTTTTATGAGAAGCTTGTAACTTCATCTGTAAACCCGGCCGGTAGATTTATGAATCTGGCACATGAAATAAGTTAAGTATTGCTCTAAAAGAAGTTAATCCATGAATTAAATTCGTCAGTAATTTAATATTGATTAGTATCGGTAATCTTAACATGAGGAATCAAATAGTGCTTGTGGTGATTTCGAATAAATAGAGGAGTTCAATTACGAATTTTTAGTGGAATGATTGTAATTTATTATGGTAAGAATATTCAATTAATATTTAGAATTATCCAAATAGGAAGCCTCAGTAATAAATTCTGTGGTCCCTCCAGTGCTAATTTAACTAGACTCAGAATCCTATTTCTAGTAGAAGATGGAAAAGTAGCGTGTGTTTTTTTTGAAGGGAAGAAACGTGTGTGTGTTTCAATATTCTGAAAAAAAAAAGATTTGCTTCTTCTCCTCTTTGGACTAGGAAGACATCTCTATAAATAGGAATTCTTCTAACCTAGATGGAAAAAGTTTCTATACAATACTTGCCCACCCAAGTATTGAGAGAGTTCAATTGTTGATTGGGATCACTGAGAAGACTAGAACTGGAGTTGGATTTACTTCAAGATATCTGCACACGCTTCAAGAGATAATCCTGAGTAATTTTCAGCATACTTTGTATTATAACTATTTGTGATTGTTATTTATATTCATGCAAGATGTATGACTGGGAATGCTTCCGCTGTGTATGCTATTTTCCTAACAATTGGTATCAGAACCATACTTGCATCTTTATACATAACCTAAATCTGCATATGTGAAATTATATGTATGATTCGTGATTGTGAATTTTGTTTTATATTCGAAAAGGACGAAACGAATAAAAACTTGATTTGATTTGTTTTTGTTAAATGCATACGGTAATAGTTACTTATGAACATTGATATGTAAGATTTGATAATATTCTCATATTGTCATGCACATGTTCCTTGGATGGATATTTAAAAGAATTTATAGTTGTACCTGTCATTATTTTTTAAATTTGGGCGGCACTTCTGTGCAAATTTTTTCTCGTATTATGGCGGCTTATGGCGACTGGTTGTTTTCTGGTATAGTATGAAAAAAAAATAAAGATTTAAAATTGAATTGCTGAATTTTTTTTTAACCCATGAATTGTATAAAAATCACATGTGTTTTGGGTGTAATCTTTTTCTTCGTAAAAAGTCTGACCACTTGTGATTTTTTTATAAAATTACTTTGACTCATATGTAATTAATGATCCATGTTTCTTGGAAGAGTTTAAACCACTTTTGAAGAAAAAAAAAAGGATTTACTGTAACAGTTTTGAAAATATGATAAGCTGAAATTTTTGTTATTTGCATAGTTTCTTTCTAGAAATTTGTTGGCATAAAATTTACCAAGAAAATAAAATAGTGATGAGTAATTTTTTTTAAAAAATAAAAATAAAAAAATTACCAAGATTAAATAGTAATGAAGTATTAAGTTTATGTGTTGGCTTAGACCTTCCTTCCCATCGGTTGAATTTAATACAAGTCATTACGTATCTAATCGCTAGTTTGATAATTTGTATTAACTCTCCTAAACTGAGTAATATATGATTGGATCAATGCAACTAGAGGATTTTCACTTGACTTAAAGTAACAGTAGACTCCCCTGAGTTAGGTCTGTATAAGTTTATGAGTGAATAATCGGTCATTATATATGGTATTTGTATGAATAGTTCTCCAATCCCAACGATTGACTATTTAAGATGCATGAATGTATATGTATATCATGAGTTTGAATGTAAATATTCAATGTTATATGACTATGTTTTTGATCTATTGTAACTATTTCTTCTTCAATCTCAGATTCAACATGTCTCCTTTTAATCCCATTAGTACTATTTGGGTCAAAATAAACTAGAGGGTTCTAACTATGTTGACTGGAGGAGAAATCTTGACATTGTGTTAACTGCTGAAGAATATAAGTTTGTACTTCATGAGGAATGTCCATTGAAACCAAATGATCATTCGAGTGATGAGGATAAGTTAGCTTATCAGAAATGGCGCAAAGCTGATGAGATGGCGCGATGTTACATTATGGCTTCAATGTCAAATGTTTTGCAACATCAACATCAAGCTATGTTGTCTGCTTTTGAAATTCTGGAGAATCTCAAACAAATGTTTGGAGACCAGGGTCGATCAGCTAAGCAGACTGCCATGAGAACTCTCATGAACACTAAGATGGTTGAAGGCACTCCTGTAAGAGACCATGTTCTGAAGATGATAGGTCTTCTGAATGAACTAGAGGTTTTGGGGGCTGAAATTGACAATGACTCCCAAGTTGAGATGATATTGCAGTCTCTGCCTGATAGTTTTCAACAATTTTGCCTAAATTATAATATGAATAAGATGAGTCTATCTTTGGCACAATTGTTGAATGAGCTACAGGCGGCAGAGACCCTTGTCAAAAAACATGCACCATCAATGGCACTTAATGTTGAGAAAGGTTCCACTTCTAAACCGCAAGGTGGACAGAAGAAGAAAAAGTCTCACAAAGCTAAGGCAACTGCACCTCCAACTGGGGGAGTGAAAAAGCCTAAGGGTAAGTGTTTTCATTGCAAGATGTCAGGTCATTGGAAGGCACATTGTCCAGATTTCTTAGCCAAGAAGAAAAAAAAACCAGGTAACTCACTTTCACTTGTCGTTGAAACATTTTTAGCGGCTGTTTCTACCACTTCATGGTGTGTAGATTCTGGAGCCACTGATCATATTTGCACTACTATGCAGGGGTTTCAAGAAACGTGCAAGCTGACTAGAGGTGAAGTTAGCGTTTTTCAAGCAGATGGCTCTGCAACTCCAGTTTTATCATTAGGAAATATTATTTTTTCATTTGATAGTGGTAGAGTTTTAATTTTAAAAGACGTTCTATATGCACTTGCTGTTAGAAGAAATTTGATTTCAGTTTCTAAAGTTTTGAGAGATGGTTATGATGTTAGTTTTTCTGATAACGATTGTGTTATTAGTTATAATAAACATCTTGTCTCTGCTGGTACATTGATTGATGGTGTTTTTATTATTAATGTCTCTCCAGAACTGCAACAAATCGTAGAATTGAATAATGTTAACCTTTCAAGTAAAAGAAAACGTTATTCTGATTTTAATGAGACTTATCTATGGCACTTGCGTCTATGTCATATAAATCTAGATAGGATTTCAAGGTTGGTTCGAGATGGACCTTTAGGTTCATTAAAAGTGGAGGCACTACCAACATGTGAATCTTGTTTAGAAGGAAAAATGACTAAGAGACCTTTTCCCTCAAAAGGAAATAGAGTCAATGATAAACTAGAGTTAATTCATTCTGATTTGTGTGGCCCAATGAACATTCAAGCAAGAGGTGGGTATGAGTACTTCGTGACCTTTATTGATGACTACTCAAAATACGGATATCTATTTTTGTTGCGCCGTAAGTATGAATGCTTTGAGAAATTCAAAGAGTTTAAGGCTGAAACAGAGAAACGACATGGAATATATATCAAGTCATTGCGATCTGATCGTGGTGGCGAATACCTCTCTAATGATTTTATTAGTTACTTATCAGAACAAGGAATTACATCTCAAATGTCTGCACCTAGAACGCCACAACAAAATGGTGTAGCAGAAAGAAGAAATAGAACTCTTTTAGAAATGGTTAGATCAATGATGAGTTACTCTGATTTGCCACATTCGTTTTGGGGATATGCCATAGAAACTGCAAATTATATTTTGAACTTAGTTCCTTCTAAATCTGTTCCTTTGACACCCATTGAACTGTGGACTGGGCACAAACCTAGTTTGAGACATATTCAGGTTTGGGGATGTCCAGCACATGTATTAAAAGGGAAGGCAGAAATATAGGAACCTAAAACAGAAGTATGTGTTTTTATTGGATACCCTAAAGGAACGAAAGGTGGTATGTTTTATAATCCTAAAGAAAAGAAGGTCATTGTGTCTACCAATGCCAAGTTTCTGGAAACGGATTTTTTAACAAACCATATTCCTAGAAGTAAACTAGTTATACAGGAATTGAGCAAAGAGAAAACAAATCAATCTACTGAAAATAATGAAAACCAAATTCAAACCCCAAATGTTAGAGTTAACATACCATTGCATTATAATAGTGGGAGAGATGTTAACAAACATAAAGTTCTGCAAGTACAAGATCTTGAAAATTCATTGCATCAAGGTTGTGGGAGTAATAATGAGCAGATTGCATTAGAGGAAGAAGTTGTTGATATCTCTGCACCGCAAGATACTGAAGATAACATGGAAACTCAAAATCCTAAAAATGATGTGGTTCCACCACAAGATCATAATAATGCAAATCTCTCTGAACCTGCCCCTACAACTGTAGTGTCTCGTCGTAGTGGGAGAGTGACAAGAAAACCACTTCGGTATGCACTCTTGGGAGAGTCTTTTGACAGAATCCCTGAAGAGTCGAATACCGAACCTGTGAATTACGACGAAGCACTACAAGATAAAGATGCAGAAAAATGGATTGTTGCTATGAAATCAGAAATGGAGTCTATGTACTCTAACAAAGTTTGGGATCTTGTAGAACCACCTGTAGATGGAGTCAAACCCATTGGATGCAAGTGGATATATAAGAAAAAGAGAGGAGTAAATGGACAAGTGCAAACTTACAAAGCTAGACTTGTTGCAAAAGGGTTTACTCGGAAAGAAGGGATCGACTATGAGGAAACTTTTTCGCCAGTAGTCATGCTTAAGTCTATTAGAATTCTCTTATCCATTGCTGCTCATTATGATTATGAGATTTGGCAAATGGATGTCAAGACAGCTTTCCTTAATGGAAGTCTTGATGAAAGCATATTTATGCGACAACCAGATGGTTTCATAGAAAAAGGAAAAGAACACATGTTGTGCAAGCTTAAAAGATCTATTTATGGATTAAAGCAAGCTTCTAGGGCATGGAACACTTGCTTCGACAATGCAGTCAAGTCTTTTGGTTTTGAGCAATGTCTTGATGAGTCTTGTGTGTACAAAATGTGGAATGGGGATAAATTGGTGTTTTTGGTATTATATGTAGATGATATCTTACTCATAGGAAATAATGTGGGCTTGATGAATTCAGTTAAGAAATGGCTGTCCACAAACTTTGATATGAAGGATTTGGGAGAAGCTGCTCACATCCTTGGGATCAAGGTTCTACGTGATCGCAAGAAAAGGATGTTAGGTTTATCTCAAGCTCTTTATATTGATACAATTCTTACCAGGTTTAGCATGCACGATTCCAAGGAAGGTTTTCTTCCTTTTAGACATGGAATTTCTTTATCTAAGGATCAATGTCCTAAGACAGATGAGGAAACAGAAAGCATGAAGACAGTTCCTTATGCATCAGCGGTAGGAAGTCTCATGTATGCCATGTTATGCACTAGACCTGACATTTGTTTTGACGTAGGCATGGTTAGCAGATATCAGTCTAATCCTGGACGAGAACATTGGACAGCAGTTAAGCATATAATCAAGTACCTGAAAAGGACTAGGGATTACATGCTAGTCTATCATTCGGATGAGTTGGTGCCCATAGGGTACAAAGACTCAGATTTCAAGTCTGATATGGACTCTAGAAAGTCGACCTCAGGAAATGTGTTTACTTTGGGAGGTGGAGCCATTGTTTGGAGAAGCATCAAGCAAACCTGTGTTGCTGATTCTACCATGGAAGCCAATATATAGCAGCTTCGGAAGCAGCTAAGGAGGCAGTGTGGCTCAGAAACTTTCTGAAAGACTTGGCGGTCGTTCCTGCAATAGAAATGCCACTTACAATGTTTTGTCATAATAGTGGAGCGGTTGCAAATTCAAAGGAACCACGAAGTCATAAGAAGGCAAAACACATTGAGCGAAAATACCATTTGATTCGAGACATAGTACAGAGAGGTGATGTGATGGTGGCGAAGATTGCATCAGAGAACAACCTTGCAAACCCTTTCACAAAAGCTTTACCGCAAAAGTCTTTCGATAGACATATTGAAGGAATGGGTGTTAGAGTTGTAGGTGCATGATTATGAGTCTAAGTGGGAGATTGTTAGGATATACTATTAACCATGCGTTTTGATATAGTATTAATATTGAAAAATTGTTTATTCATTTATTCAATTCAATAAAGTGTTACATTAAATAGATCAATTGTCATATATGTGTCCTTAACTTATATAGTAGATGATTTGGTGTATAGAGTTTAAGCTTATACACAGAAGATTAAATCATCAGTTCTTATAAGTTAAAATTTATAGTTCACTATCATAGATGGAAATTTGGACAAAATCAATAGAAAAATTGTAGCACGAGATTAAATGTAATTTATCTTGATTATAAGAATGACATAGTTCTAACTTCTCATGCTAGTGCATTTGGTATGTATTGAACGGGACCAAGCAGAGATAGTTGTTTTAGACTGACTGATAAAAACATATTCTCTAAACTATTAATATACTTATATTCTTAATCTTGATATAACGATTATGATCTGTATATATTAATTATCATTTTGGTTTATTAAAAGGTAAGATTCTGAGATGGGTCAATATGCCTTGTAGGTTGGATGATAATAATATATATTGGTGAAATAATTAGTTAGTTGATGTTCATGTCTCAGTATAGAGATTGATGATACACCTTTTATGAGAAGCTTGTAAGTTTTCATGTGTAAAAACCCGCCGGTAGATTTATGAATCTGGCACCTGAAATAAGTTAAGTATTGCTCTAAAAGAAGTTAATCAATGAATTAAATTCGTTAGTAATTTAATTTATTGATTAGTATCGGTAATCTTACATGGGGAATCAAATAAGTGTTTAGTGGTGAATTTTGAAATAAATAGAGGAGTTCAATTACGAATTTTTAGTGGAATGATTTGTAATTTATTATGGTAAGAATAATTCAAATTAATTGTTTATAATTATTTCAATAATAGGAAGCCTCAGTAATAAATTTTGTGGTCCCTCCAGTGCTCAATTTAACTAGAACTCAGAATCTTATTTTCTAGTAGAAGATGGAAAAGTAGCGTGTGTTTTTTTTTGAAGGGAAGAAACGTGTGTTTCAATATTTCTTGAAAAAAAAAGATTTGCTTTCTTCTCCTCTTTGGACTAGGAAGACATCTCTATAAATAGGAATTCTTCTAACCTAGATGGAACAAAGTATTCTATACAATACTTGCCCACCCAAGTATTGAGAGAGTTCAATTGTTGATTGGGATCACTGTAGAAGACTATAGAACTGGAGTTGGATTTACTTCAAGATATCTGCACACGCTTCAAGAGATAATCCTTAGTTAATTTTCAGCATACTTTGTATGTGATAACTATTTGTGATTGTTATTTATATTCATGCAAGATGTATGATTCTGGAATGCTTCCGCTGTGTATGCTATTTTCCTAACAATTGGTATCAGAACCATACTTGCATCTTTATACATAACCTAAAATATGCATATGTGAAATTATATGTATGATTCGTGATTGTGAATTTTGTTTTATCTCGAAAAGGACAGAACGAATAAAAACTTGATTTGATTTGTTTTTGTTAAATGCATACGGTAATAGTTACTTATGAAAATTGATATGTAAGATTTGATAATATTCTCATATTGTCATGCACGATGTTCCTTGGATGGATAATTTTAAAAGAAATTTGATAGTTGTACCTGTCATTATTTTTTAAATTGTGGCGGCACTTCTGTGCAAATTTTTTCTCGTATTATGGCGGCTGGTTGTTTTCTGGTATAGTAAGAAAATAAATAAATAAAGAATTTAAAATTGAATTGCTGAATTTTTTTTTAACCCATGAATTGTATAAAAATCACATGTGTTTGGGTGTAAGCTTTTTCTTCGTAAAAAGTCTGACCACTTGTGATTTTTTTATAAAATTACTTCTGAAGTTCTTTTAGTCTTTATACCTTTTTCTTTTCATTTTGATGTCTCTGGATAAGATTTATTCATATTAAATTTTGCTCTTCGTGTTTTATTGCAAGACTTATACTTGCTTATTATTGCGTGTGTATTCAAATGCGAGATTGCAGGTTGATAGAATCGGAGGTGCACCATGTAGAATTTCGCCTATTTTATATGCAAATTTCATTTGGTTGATAGGTTCATATAGGGATTCTGCTAATTTTTGGGACAGTAATTGGTTCAAGGGTGAATGTGGCTAAGAGGGTAAAAAGACTTCTAAACTAAAAGCTACAAGTCATATCCAACTTTTAGATTATTTTGGTTTTTGTCTTTTCTGGCAATCAAACATTACAGAAAATGAGCTTAAATTCAAAAGCATCTAAAGGAGTATTGTGTACAACGTATATGCAGACCATTTTCTATGGGGATTAGATGAAAGGTTAGAGAGTTACCTAAATTCACATATGTGCAAAGAAGAATGACAAAAGTATCTGACAGAGGTATTAACATGTGAAATCCTATCAACTGTGGAATCAAAATGAGTTGGCTTCTTTCTACATGCATCAACTTAAATGATCTGGTGAGTTCTGATTTCTCTTTAACATATGCAGCACTGAAGAAGCCGAATTGCTAAAAGATAAAATATATTAGTCTAAAGTTCGCCAATACAATACATAATTTTATTTACTCTATCACCCTTCTTAATGGAATATTTAAATAGTCTTTGATTGATTTTTAGCTTGGCAGGGAGGGCAAAGCGAAGCACATTAAATACTTGTTCTAAGATTGTCATTCAAACTACGACAGCTAGCATTGCAAAATGCAACATGACAACACTTAAAGTTGAATGAGTGATTCAATTAATATATAAGCATGCTCTTTTCAAATAAACAAGTATATTAGTGAGAACAGAATGCACAAAAAGTGAAAGTGTAATCCATTGTCGAGCTTAATTTATTTGCTCTATAATGTGTTCACTTTATATTACACGTTGACGTACAAACTATACGAGTGAAGAGAACATACTAGCTTTCTTGAAAGAAGCAAAAATTGACTAAGCCAAGAAATTTTGTGAAGACAATAGAGAATCTATATGATAAAATCTCTACAAAAGTATAACAAGTACCGATTACTTTGGTTGTACATTTCAATCTGTCGACATGCTTATTACTGACTCCGGCAGTTCTGTATCAACCATAGCTTAACCATTTTTACACGTTCTGCTCAATTTTAGTTCTATGTTTTACATCGCTATGTTGTAATTTTTTGTACTTCATTACCAAGTGTCAATGTAAAGCACACACAAATAAAACGTTGGGCTGGTGTTACCATCTAGTGTATATATATATTACCCTTTTTTAATAAGTGAACAAGGGATGGGCGAACTGCTATCATTTGGTTGTACTAAAAGCTTTGTGAATGGTACATTATATTGACTGTTAATACGTGTACTGAATTACTGGTTATCTTCTCATACCAGTTATTTAGAAAAAGTACTCTATACTATTTGATTTTGATTTTAGGTCTGAATCTTTTCGACTTATTATTCAACTGGTTTGATTTTTCATTCAAATTCGCTGATCTATTTTGCCTTTCTGTTGTAATTATGTTGCATGCACTGAATTTAGATTTAATCTAATGTTGTTTTGCTCATTCATATCTTCCAGGGATGAAGCATAGGAAATTCAGATTCAAAAAATCTACTCCATTTCTCATAGGGTAAGTTTGTGGTTTTCTTATCTACAATTTTGATACTGAAAACAAATTATACTCTTTAACTATGCTTCATCTTCTCGAATTCGATTGTAAGAGTATGTTTACTTTTTCCATAGCATAACATTATACTTGTTCATATTCGACTCTGTCCATGATCAAATTGTTGCGGAAGCCGAATATATAGAGAGTGATGGAATCACAATTGCTATATCTAAATGTAGCTAATAAATAGTAAATGAGACAACAACAAAAAGAACACCAGGAATTAACGAGGTTCGACAAACTTTTGTTTTCTTTTGCCTACTCCTCGGACACAACCAACCAATATTTATTTCACTCCAAAAAGTACAAGTGAAATATTACAAGAGAGAAAGAAGAACAAATGCCTTAGGAGATGAGAAGACAAGTTAGAGGTGTATTACAAATGAATTAGGAGTGAATTCTTCCTATTGATGTCATCCATGACATCACAATATGTCAAAATATCAAGATTTACCTTGTGAAATCAATTTATGGTTCACCTAAATTTCACCTACAAAAGGTGTTATCTTGACTTTTCTACCAATAAAGAATTATCCTCCTAACTACCATATCTTCTCATTAATCCATTTTTGAATCTTGTCATATTTAACATAAATTACTTGTATACCAATAATTCTAAAAAAAATTAATTATTTCTTTCCTTTTGTGGGTTTCAAATTTCGTCAGCTTAATTCTTCATGTATCAAACATTATGGAAGTTGCCACATTTCTCTATCTTGTTGTTTATATTAACTTTTTGTGTTTATGAGACTGCTCTCTCATTGTCTATAATAACCAAAAAAAGAGTTGGTCTGCTTCTGCTTTTACTGAAATTCTGTATACATCTCAACTATTTTTTTATTTTCTCATAAATATGTGTAAACTCACTGATGGAGCATGGTCTCTAATGGTGAACATGTTTGTTGCTCCTATTTTTTTATTCATTCACAATTCTCAAAAAACTTCTTAAAATGCTTTGCTAATAAATTTGATGCAGCTAAGGTGTTTGATAGTATGACAAAGCACTAGATTGAGCTAAGGTGTTCGATAGTATGACAAAGCACTGAATGTTTCAAATTTTCTTATTTTTCTCATTAGGTTTACTGCAACATATTCCTCTGCCAATCAACAATCTGTAAGTTACATTACTTAGTTTTATTGGACAAGATTTGTGGTTATGACAAAAAATTTCATTTGAGATGTGTATAATTTGTTTGAATATGGTTCATTATATAGTACATGCCTTCTAATTAATGACACTTGGTGTCCCTATCATTGGCACGTAGGAGGGCAAATAGAGGCAATAGAGACTCAACTCTCAAAAATTTGTGTCTCAACCTCTTCAAGCTCCATTTATGTGAAACTGGTGAGTTTTTCAATTTTTTTGTTCTTTTTCTTATTGTTTATCTTTTTATACCAACTTTTTGTCCATAAAAAATGTAGATTATAATGTGTGAATTTTAGAAGAAAAAAAACAAAGAATGACTGTTACTTTTGACATATTGAGAGCTATTTACAATGAGAAAGTCCACGAAAAAACGACAAGAGTTTCATACCTTGAAGGAAGGTGACAGGTTCTATTGTTTTTGCTAAATAGTTTGGATCTCACTGCTTGGGTTAGTTGTTGAACTTTCTTCATGACTTCCTTCTGTTTTTCTCAATTTTCCGAAGTATGAAATTTCCTATTGACGGATATGTGATTGTAGTTTATGGCTTGAGAGCCCTAAGATTTTTAATTCGGCTCTCTAATTTCACTAATGTAATCGTAGATAGTAGTTTACATAAATGCATATATACTTCAATCAACGTAGTCTTAATCAATTACCTGAAGAAGTTGGTAATTTGCTTCACACATCTTATAATGTTGATAAATAGGGATGATTGAAAAAATATATTAGGTACAATATATTCTAACTTAAAAGGTCATAATTGCTTCACTACTGCAAGGTATTCAATTGTGTTAAAGCTAAAAATACATCTATTTACCTGTAACAATGCTTCACCTTTTCTGTCTCGCTATTTATATAATACTCCTATCATTTCAACTTATTTTTCTTATTTTGATTTGGCACGAAGTTTAAGAAAATAAAGAAGAATTTTGAATTGTGTGGTCGTAAGGAAAAGAGACATTCTTTTTGGGACTAAAAGAAAAGTAAGACAAATAAATTGAAATGATGGAGTAGTTCTTCTTTGTAAGTATCACTTATGTAATAATAACTGTTATGTTCAATTTTTCAAAGGTAATGAGGCATGAAACAGAAGGGTGATTTCATGAATTTAGACATTCATCCGTAATTGCATTTAATGTCATTGAAATTCCCGTGGAGTTGATGTGAAAAATGTAGCTATAACATAGAGGAAAGAACATACTGATGAAAACACCTCTGAAGTATGGCAATGCTTACATTAATGGCCTTGGTTTCTTCTCTTATTTGATGTCTGTTTCTCCCTATCTGTTCCCAAATTGGATACCTTCCATACATGTTTTTGTAAGAATATGTTAGCTACAAAGTACATGTCTAGCTTAAGTGATGATTTAACAGCATGGTGGATTTTTTTATCAATTGATATTATGTTTTCATTCACAGTGATGGTAATGAGGCTTTCGGTGACCAAATCGATGGAACCCTTGGAGTAAGGGTACACCTTTGAGATTATTGTTCTGTTAGCAATATCTCAAAATCTTTTCACAATACAATACATTATAACTGGTGATTTCACTTTAGGCTCACGAAAAGAGGCAATTTGATTGCTACACCCTTTATTGGTTAGTTTGACGCGTTTGTTGCTCTCCATTATGTATAGATTAGACGATTAAATTTGTTTATTGATTGGAAATTTATAAAGAGAAGTACCATATTTATTTCATCTCTATAACAAAAGATTCTCTTTCAACTATTTCATGGAACATAGTAAGTATGAACATAATATGAGATCTACTGATTTTATTTTTTATTTTTAAAAAAAGACATTTGGAAGAAGATTTTCAAATATTGATTCAAGAACTTTGACCAAAATAATCTATTATTTCATTCAATTCACCAAAACAATATGAAACTTTGAAATTTTACAAAACTAGTATAAAGGGGACTAAAAATATTCGGTAGACGGCGTTTAAGAAGCATTACGTTATTGACACTAACATTTCAGGCTTAAGACGTTACCGTCAGTAATGTGTCTTTGTAAATCTGTCACTTTCGAATCTTTGTAAATTTTAAAGGGAAAACGTTATTGTTAGTGATGATTCTGTCAAACTAAATCATAAGTTTGCCTTGAGGATATTTATACGACATTTGACATCGAAGACGTTACTGGGAGTCACGTTTTACATATAATACGTTACCTGGAGTAATGATTATATCAAATCAAATCTACAGGTCTGCAAAATGTGACGTTAAAGACGTTATTTTGAGTCACGTTTTAAGACTAAAATATTAATATGAGTGACGATTCTATCATGTCACAGAGGCTGTGAGATTTCTTTTTTATTTGATCTTTCAATAAAACATTACTGTATGTTACATTTTAACTTTAAAATAAACTGCTGAAGTGTTGGCCACAGAACATTATAAGAAATGGTTGTGTAGAATGTTTAGCACATTCATATAATGTTCTACAAAACTTCTGCTTATATGCCTTATTGCTGAATCAATACTCACAAAATTTTAATAGGTATTGCTTGTCAATATATTTTAATGTACTTATAACATACTTTTAATAATTATAATGCATCTTATTTTTGATTTCTGCGAGGAGCTCTGTTTGCGAGGAAGCTGTGTAGGATGTTTTGATGGCTAATTTTGAAGATAACGTGATGATTGCTTTGTATTGGGGCGGTGAAATAACCAATGGAATGAACGTATTTCAATATAACGAATGTGCCAGAATGATTGTTAACATATATATTTCGAACAACTATGTTGAACTAATTAAGATGTCGCATGAGAAAATGGGGACTGATGGAGAAATATTCAATTGGATATTTCTAGAAAATATCCATGCTAATTTCAAGGTAGCATTTATAAGATTTATTGAGTTAAAATTGAGAATGACCAGTCTTTGGTACAATTTTTTGCCATTCCTTTGAAATTTTTGAAAAAGATTGATATAAATCTTTTGAGTCCGGAGCCTAGAGGGTATAAAATATTAACAAAAATTCTAAAACGTTATATAAAATTTTATATTAACCAAAACGGTAAAATCGCTGAATACGATTTACTCCACCGAAAAAAGCAAAATCGTTGCAGAGGCAGCGATTTTGTAAAATGTGATTTTTTTAAAAAAAATGAAATCGCTACCTAGGCAGCTATTTTAAGTTTTTTTTTTTAATCGTTGCCTAGGCAGCGATTTATAATTTTGTTTAAAAATAAGTTTTCAAATTTTTTTTTGAAAATGTGGAAGTCGCTGCCCAGACAGTGATTTCCAATTTTTTTTTTAAGTCGCTGCCTAGGCAGCAATTTTTTTTTAAAAAAAGTTTTTTTGCAAAATTTTAAAATCACTGCCTAGGCAAGGCAGCATTTTTTTTTAAAAAAAGTTTTTTGCAAAATTTTAAAATCACTGCCTAGGCAACGATTTATTTTTTTTAAAAATTTGAAGCAGCGATTTTATAAAAAAAATATTATAATTTTTTTAATAAAATCGCTGCCTAGGCAGCGATTCCAAAATTAATTTTTTTAAAATAAAATCGCTGAGCGATTTACATATTTTATATTTTTTTTAATATAAAATCGCTGCGTAGGCAGCGATTTAAATTTTTTTTTAAAATCGCTGCCTAGGATGTGATTTTCCTTATTTTAAAAAAATATTTTTTTTAAAATTATAAATCGCTGCCTAGGCTGCGATATTGATTTTTTTAAATCGCTGCCTAGGTAGCGATTTCATTTTTTTTTTAATAAAAAATTCACATTTTGCAAAATCGCTGCAGAGGCAGCGATTTTGCTTTTCCGGTGGAGTAAATCG
The DNA here is from genome assembly GCA_027705065.1 of Solanum peruvianum. Lineage (NCBI taxonomy): Eukaryota > Viridiplantae > Streptophyta > Magnoliopsida > Solanales > Solanaceae > Solanum > Solanum peruvianum. The sequence goes on from JAKWJD010001764.1 coordinate 49,158,755, forward strand.
CTGTTGATGCAACTATTTTGCTGTTTAGATTAATATAAAATTTTCTATACCAATTTAGAATTTTTGTTGATATTTATACCCTTTAGGCTCCGGACTATAATTCTTTTGGCGATGTATATAAAGATTAGACCAATAAATCAAAATAATCTATTTCAAATGAATGATCAACATGGCTATTAAATGAACTTATTGGCTCAAAATTAGAGAAAAGACATAAAAGTACCACTGAAGTTGTTTTGAATTTTTTAAAAGACACTTTAACTTTGCAGACATCCTATTACCCCACAAAAGTATTGAATATCTTTGTAAAAGGACCATTTTGATTTATTTTCTCACCATATTTTTGAACACGCACATGACGCGCGTGAAGGTCCACTTTTGCTGTCAAAAAATCAATCATTTACCTCATCATCTTCCTCAAATTGGGTTACAATTGCCTCAAATGTGTTAAACTTAATTAATGGCAGATCAAATATCATTAACACAAATTTACCTCATCATCTTCCTCAATGATGCTTTAATAATATGAATTACAGTTTGAAAAAAATTGTTATTGACAAATAGAATATCAAAAAACTATTTATAATAAATGTTTTAACAGAAAATAACTCATTAAATTGACACATCTCAGAAAAAATTCAAACTAGTAATATAAAGTTCAGATCTCCGTTGACTAATCAAAAGTGAATTGACGAAAATGGCAGTATGTGGAGAATTTGGTTATGAAGAAGAAGAAGAAAGAGAATGAAGAAAGAGAATATAGGAGGGAAATGAAGAAGAAGAAGAAAGAGAATAAAGAAAGAAGAAAGAAAGAGAAAGAGAAAAAGAAAGAAGAAAGAAGAAGAAAGAGAAAAAGAAAAAGAAAAAGAAAATGAAGTTTGATAAAATAAGAAAAATTAAAATTAAAATTAATACGTGGCAGATTATAATTGGTGCGTGATTGAACTTATTTTCTTGCAAGTGAGGATGGTTATAAAATAGGGTATTTACAACACTTTAAAATTGTTTAAGGGGGTAATAGGATGTCCGCAAAGTTAAGGTGTCTTTTTACAAATTCAAAACAACTTCAGCGGTGCTTTTATGTCTTTTCTCCTCAAAATTATGAATTATTTCACATTCAGTCAGCCTCATTTTACATACACTGTAACACATGATATTCATTAATCATTAGATGAAGGCTCAGATAGTCAAAGACATATTGAGAGTAGCCACAATCAATATGAAATCAGGTAAAGTAATATTTTCAACTAATTTTATTTAATAGCATGAATAATTAATTTATTTTTATTTTTTGTATTTCATGAAATTATTTTTTTTTCTAAAGAGAAGATGAAGCCACCTTTGATTTGTGTAATGACGCACATGCTCAAAGAAGTGATGAAAATTTTGAGGAGAATGAACCTTCAGAAGATGATGGGAGAGTAAAGTCATTGAAAGTAAATCTGATGAAGATATTGGAGATTTACTTCAAAATGAAAGTGCAATAAATTTTCAAAATCAATTTGATGAAATGCAAAATTATGATATACCTTACTTTACAGCATTGGAGACTGAGGAAGATATTTTTATCTCTATTCATGAATCCGAAATGAAATGTTATTCTGTTTGGGTTGAGGATGCAAAAAAAATATAAAAAAAAATATGCGTTTTAGTAGTAAAGCTAAATTGAAACGGGTTGTGATAATTTAAGGTTGCGAAAAATTCAACTAAGAGTGTATAGAGTGTAAGATGCAAATTTTATGATCCTTTAGGTTGTCCATGGTTTCTTCGAGGTCGTAAGGTTGGAGGTAGCCTTTGGAAGATAGGAAAGTATTTTAATAATCATAGATGTGAGACTGAAGGGCTTACAACAGGTCACACTATCTTAGGTACTAATTTAATTGCATCTCTATTTTTAAATCAAAAAAGTAAAAATTTAAAATTGTTGGTTGTGGATATCATTTCTAAGGTTCATGAAAAATTTGGTCATCAAGTAACATATAGAAAAGCGTGTCTTGGGCGTCAACGTGCATTTACATTGGTATATGGTGATTTTCAGATATCATTTAGTGAGCTTCCTAAGTTTTTTGCAGCTTTTCAATACTTTAATCCTGAAACAGTTGTGGAATGGAAACACGAATAGTCAATGAGTTCGCTAGAGGTAAAAACTTTAAAGTTTGAATTTTGGGCTTTCACCATGCATTGATGGATTCAAAACTTATTCGTCATGTTATTTCAGTAGATGACACTCATATGTACGGTAAATATGAGATAAAATTGTTAATTGTTGTTGGAGTTGACGGAAATGATAACATTCTTCCTCTTGTGTTTGGTATTGTTGACAAGGAGTCGAAAGAGGCACGAAAATGATTTTTTAGAAAATTGGGTGCACATGTGATAAAAGATAGAGAAGATATTTTTATTATCTTTGATAGGCAAAATGAATATTGACTAGTTTATAGTAGTTGTGGTGATTGCAGGAACCTCGGGCCTTTCATCGATTTTGTCTAAGACATCTTAAAAATAACTTTCAATCTCAATTAAATAGGGACCTCAATAATCTTATGTGGAGGCTGCTACATCTCATCAAGTAAGAAAGTTTGAAGCTTTGATGTGGGAAATTCAATAAGAAAATAGAGAAGCATATGAATACTCATGCGCATTCCATTGGACAAATGGACTGTTAGTCATGACAATGAAAAAAGATGGGGAGTATTGACAATAAATCTTTCAGAGTCTTTCAATGGACTTCTAAAGAAGCTCGAGGCTTGCCCCCCAATGCTATGGTTACACTTTCATTGGAGAAAACCGTTGAACGATATACTCGTAGATGTCAAAAACTCACCAACCTGTTGAGCAAAAGGAATTATGGACAAACAGTTTCAAAAAGAAGTGGGGAGAAAAAACTATGAAATTTCAAAAAGACACTTTGTTTATGATTGAAATATATCACAGGGTTATATGAGGTAGATAAATACAAATAATGGTAATGGTGGAACCCCATTGGTTTCATTAAGTGAAAAAAAATGTGAATTGAAATATGGACTAATTTGCACTTTCCGTGTTCACATGTCATGAAGGTTACTGAAAGAATGGGAGCATTAGCTAGAAATTTTGTCAGCGAACATTTCACAATAAAGAATTATGTTACAACATATTCTGGGTCATTCTCACCGATTGAACACGAGGCATATTGGCCATCGCCAAGCTTTATAATGAGAAGTAATGAATTTTATCGACGTCCCAATCGATCAAGGACCACTAGAATTCATAATGAGATGGATCGTGATCCAGAAACATATGGGCGGGCTTGTGGATTGGGTAAACAGACCTGACATGACAGACATTGATGTCCAACTCGAAATCAAACTTAAGTGGGTAGTCTAATTATGTATTCTTTTACTTTCAAACAACTCTAATTATGTATTTTTTTTTACTTTCAAATAGCTCTAATCATGTGTTTTGCTTCATTTCAGTTTGTATTTTCATGACCAAGTTTATATTTCTGTATGTTTCACTCAATAGTTACTTCGCCCATATCTTTTCAACTAACCTTCCCTCATAAGTTAAATAAATGGCAACACCTTTTAAAATAGGCAATGTAAACTTACATTGCCATTCTGAAGCCTTTATACTTTTGAATAAAAGTAATCTATTCACAAGTAAAAACAAATACCCATAACAAAAAGTGCAGTGATTATAATGTTAGGTTCAATAGCACCAAAAATTTTCAGCAACAAAAAGTTTCAGCACATCTAGGCAATTCAGCAACACAAAAAAATTCAGCCGCACCAATTTTCAGCAGTACTAGCTAGAATTTTCAGCAACAACAAAAATTTCAGCAGTACTGCTGCAAGTTTCAGCAGCACCAAAAAATTTCAGCAGAACCAATTTTCTGCAATACCAGCACCAATTTTCTGCAATACTTGCTGCAATTTTAGCAAGACTAGCTGCAGTTTTCAGTAGCAATAAAAAATTTCAGCAACATCAATTTTCAGCAATACCAGCACCAATTTTTAGCAGTACTGATTGCAATTTTCAACAGCACGAAAAGATTTCAGCAACATCAATTTTCATTACTTGTTCTTTGCTCTTTTTTTTTGACTTGTTGGATAGCAAAGTGGACCACATATATAAGAAATATGAATGTTCTATATTCAAAAAGAAGTAAAACCAAATAAAAAATAAGATGTTAAAGTAACAGTCCCACAAGTTTAAGTTTTAATTTAAGCTGCTCCCCTTGATGGTTCACTATCTTGAATAGTCGTATCACCGCCTTCATCATTTGCATCCTTTGGATCATTATCGCCACACATCATGATTCGGGTCCTTTAAATTATTAGTGGCATCAGGGGTCTCAATGATCAGTGCACAGCGATGAGGTAAAGTTTGGGACATCTCAAAATTACCAATGACATTCTCAAGTGATGAGAGACTTTGATGACTTGATATTTGTAGAGTCTATGGCATCACGTATGCCATGATATCTGTATGTGATAGTTGATATGTCATATTTGATGCCCTAGTGAAATCATGAATGCAACCTCTTGAAATAGAACCAATATTATAATTGGATGTTGCATGATCATCTTCTGAGGCTTCTTGGACATTTTGTGAGGCCCGACCCATTTCAACATGTGTTTGTGTTGGGCTATTGCCCATGTTCCAGCCAAAAGCCCATGGCCTAATCCTACTTGAAAAAGTATTGAAATTATTCTCTTTATTTGGTTTCCAATTCTATTAGGAAAAGGATTGGAATTGTAATCCTATTTGTAGTTGGTTTTGGCTTTGTAAGGAAAAGCACAACTCTATAAATAGAGGATGGTCTTAAGAGAATAATTAATTGCTCATTGATGTTGTCTTTGAAAGACATTATAACATAAGAGAGGTCTTTTGAAAGAGCTTTCAACAAGAGAAAAGGAGACAAAGAAAAGAGTTCTTTTGCTGCAGTCTTTTTCTCCGACCAACAACGTTTAGATCGTGTTTTTCGATTAACTAACCGTTGGATCGGGCTGAAATTTGTAATGAGTGTTCTTGACATCTTGGAGGTTGATTTGAATGGTGAAGATCAGATTCGAAGGTCAGAAAGATCCTATTATAGGTACCGAACAGAAGCTGGGTTTGGGTGGTGTTTCTTTCTATTTATCTTTTGTGGGTGTAGTTATTGTTTGTTCTCTTTTGGAACTTTTTGTGTATCCATTAGAAGAATATTTTTAAACCCTCTTATATATAGTGAAGAAATTGGATCTTTTCGATCCCGTGGTGGTTACCTTCGGTTTGAAGGGTTTTTTCCACGTTAAACTTGGTGTTCTTTATTGTTAGATTTTCGTTTCATCTTTTCGTCACAACAACTAGTATCAAATCTAAGGTTATATATACGGAGGGGAATATGAGTAATATGCTATGTCTAAACGGAAGAAACTACAACATATGGAAATGCAAGATGAAAGATCTATTGTTCGTGAAGAAGATATATCTTCCGGTTTTTTCAGCTCATAAACCCGAGAATATGATCGATGAAAATTGGGAATTTGAGCACCAACAAGTATGTGGATTTATAAGACAATGAGTTAAAGATAATGTTCGCAACCATATTATGAATGAGACACATGCTAGAACATTGTGGGAAAAGTTTGAGACGCTATACGCTTCAAAAACTGGCAATAACAAGTTGTTCTTGTTAAAGCAATTGATGACCTTTAAATACAAGGAGGGCAGTCCTATTATTGATCATATAAATGATTTTCAGGGTATTCTTGATCAGCTATCAGGAATGGGTGTTAATTTTGATGATGAAATACAAGGACTCTGGCTTCTTAATACTCTACCGGATTCTGGGAAACTCTTCGTGTTTCTTTACAAATTTGCCACTGGTGGAAGGTGACTATGGAATATGCAAAGAGTGGTGTGTTGAATGAAGAGGTTAGAAGAAAATCTCAAGACACATCTTCACATTCAGATGTTCTATATACAGAAGATCGAGGGAGACATAAGACAAGAGATCCGAGGAGTAGAGGTAAAAGTAGAAGCAAGTCAAAATTCAATAATCCATTATATGTTATTATTGTGGAAAGAAAGGAAATATTAAAATATTTTATAAACAATTGAAGCAGGATCTTAAAGAAGGGAAGAAGGAAGAAAACAATGAAAATAATTTTGTTGCTGTTGTCCAAGATGACCTTCTCTTCGCATGTGATAAAGACATCATCAATTTTGTATCTCAAGATACAAGTTGGATAGTAGATTCTGGAGCCACATCACATGTCACACCAAGAAAAGACTTCTTTTCATCGTATACTTCTGTTCACTCTGAGGTGTTTAAGATGGGTAATGCTGGTAAGGTTAAGGTGTTTAGTGTTGGCACTGTTTGTATGAAAACCAATACTGGTTCAACGTTGGTTCTTCAGAATGTCAAGCATTTAAATCTGATCTCTGTAGGACAACTAGATGATGATGGCTATCATAATGACTTATGCAATGGCCAATGGAAGCTCACCAAAGGCTCACTGATTTTAGCTCGAGGAAGAAAACATTCAAATTTATACGTGACACAAGGATCGATTCTTGGTGACTCTATAAATTTGGTGGAGAGCGAGACTTTATTAGATTTGTGGCACAAGAGGCTTAGTCATATGAGCGAGAATGGGATCACCTATTTGGATAAGAAGAATATGCTTGCTGGTATGAAACAAGCAAAGATGAAAAGATGTGTTCATTGCTTAGCAGGGTAACAGAAAAAAGTTTCTTTTCACAGTCATCCTCCTTCAAGAAAGTCTGAGCTATTGGAGCTAGTACACTCAGATTTGTGTGGTCCTTTCAAAGTGAAATCAAAAGGTGATGAACTTTACTTTGCTACTTTCATTGATGATCATTCTCGCAAGATTTGGTTATATCCTTTAAAATCCAAAGATCAAGTGCTTGATGTATTTAAACAGTTTCAAGCCTTATCTGAGAGACAAACGGAAAAGAAATTAAAATGTATTCGCACTGATAATGGTGTTGAGTATATTGGTCCATTTGATGACTACTGCAAATCGCAAGGAATTCGTCATCAAAAGACTCCTCAATTAAATGGTTTGGCATAGAGGATGAGCAGAACTTTAGTTGAGAGAGTTAGATGTGTGCTTTCAGAGGCTAAACTTCCAAATTCTTTTTGGGCTGAAGCACTTAACACTGTTGCTTATGTTATCAATTTGTCTTGTGTTGTTGCTTTGGATGGTGATGTCCCAAACAGAGTTTGGTTTGATAAGGATGTTTCTTATGATCACTTGAAAGTGTTAGGGTGTAAAGCTTGTGTGCATGTTCCAAAAGATGAGAGGTCGAAATTGGATGTTAAAACTAAGCAATGTATCTTCATTGGTTATGGTCAAGATGAGTTTGGATATCGCTTTCATGATCCAATGTATAAGAAACTCATTAGAAGTCGTGATGTTGTGTTCTTTGAGGATCAAACTATTGAAGATATTGACAAGACTGAGAAACTAGATTTTCATAATGATGAGAGCTTAGTTGATGTTGATCCAATTCCTATTATTGATACATCTTCTGCACATGAGGGAACCCAAGGTAATGATCAAGATAATGATGACAGTGTAGAATACATATTTGTTCCTACTGATGATTTTGTGGTTTATAATCAACCAACTCATGTTGGGATGACCACTTCGGATGCTCCAGAAACCTCTTGTAGAAGATCTACTAGAGAGAAGCGAAACTCAACACGTTATTCTCATAATGAGTATATTCTATTGACTAATATAGGAGAACCTGAAGCTTATGATGAAGTCATGTTAGATACTCATAGAGATAAATGGAAAGAACTCATCGTACACAATCATGAGTTTTGTAGAAGTGTGGCAGGCAATAAAACTGTCAAGAGATCCTCTACTTGAAGTCCATTTGGCCCCTTGGCTAGAGGGAGAGTTTGTTGGGCTATTGCCCATGTTCCAGCCAAAGGCCCATGGACTAATCCTACTTGAAAAAGGATTGAAATTATTCTCTTTATTTGGTTTCCAATTCTATTAGGAAAAGGATTGGAATTGTAATCCTATTTGTAGTTGGTTTTGACTTTGTAAGGAAAAGCACAACTCTATAAATAGAGGATGGTCTTGAGAGAATAATTAATTGCTCATTGGTATTGTCTTTGAAAGATATTAGAACATAAGAGAGGTTTTTTGAGAGAGCTTTCAACAAGAGAAAAAGAGACAAAGAAAAGGGTTCTTTTGCTGCAATCTTTTTCTCCGACCAGCAACGCTCAGATCATGTTTCCCGATTAACTAACCATTCGATCGGGATGAAATTTGTACCAAGTGTTCCTGAATCTGATAAACGTGATGGGTGGAGATCAGATTCGGAGGTCAGAAATATCCTATTTTATCTCCTGAACAGAAGTTGGGTTTGGGTGGTGTTTCTTTCTATTTATCCTTTGTTAGTGTAGCTATTGTTTGTTCTCTTTTGGCACTTGTTGTGTAGCCATTAGAAGAATATTTTTAACCCTCTTATTGTTATAGTGAAGAAATTTGGATCTTGTTGATCCCGTGGTGGTTACCTTCGGATTGAAGGGTTTTTCCACGTTAAACTTGCTGTTCTTTATTGTTAGATTTTTGGTTTCATCTTTTCGTCAAAACAGTTTGTCCTCTTTCAACAAACACGTTTTCTCCTACCAGCAACACCACCTTTTCCTCGCCTACGAACTGGGTGATGTAACTGGACAGGTTGTACCACATCTCTTCTATAATCGGCTGACATATGAACCCTGTCAGCCTTATGGACATATTTCAAACAATCAGAACCCTGATCTTGCACCATTTTTCTAAACATGTATAAGGCCTCATATGATGGATTATCACCAAGTGTTTTAGCTTCATCAACCATCGAATGAATATGACGCACCTAAATAAATTAAAGTGAAAGTTATTTAATGATGCACCATTAATCTGATTATTTAGATCGGACTGTCACTTAAGCAATGAATTCACTACCAACTAAAATCTGCAAAAGAGATCTAGTAATTAAAGTGCTACTTAATAAAAGTACTTACTACTCTACTTCCATCCTTGTGGGTGACCATTACTGCTTAGCTTTTATTGTGCAAGTGGTTGTTGATTCAATCATCATAAAAATGAAAATAACATCTACTTCTCCTCATCAGTAGACCCACTTCACTACTCTTACTCTTTTAATTTTCCTATGTATATTACCTTAAGCATTTTTCTAAACACTTAGCAGTGTACCAAGAACAATGAAAAACTTGCCAGCAACTACACTAAACAAAATAAATGACACACTAAAATCAATAAAGACAAATGAATCACTTGGCAACAACAACACTAAAAATGGCATACCATAGTTTCATATGCCGTCAAATTAGGCACATAACCTTGCTGATTTTGAGGATGTGAATTAGGATTTCCAATAACAAGACAAGTAATGCGCCTGAACCAAATAAGATATGGATCATCATAGCTAAGTGGTTCATTATTAACCGGTGCATATCAACTATATTGGATATGTTGGTTCCAAAATGATAACCAATGTGCATGTGCCAACTCCCAATTTGTATTTGGTCTTCCCCTATGATCTGGCTAAAGTGGTGGGAATCAAATGGAAACGGAGTTGGTATAGCTTGTTGTAGTCCAAATTGCCTCATAACACGATCTGACAAATGAACCTCCACCACATCCCAACAAAATATTGGAACTCTAACTCGCCATATGTCTCCTCCAACATGACAATAGAGAGGAAGACTCTCAATTAAGTCATCGAAATACGGTTCCCAAATAAACTACATGAAAAAAGAAAAGAGCAAAGTGAGTCTTTATATTTACAATATTTATAAATAAGTAAAAACATTCTACCTAATCTTCTATCATAGAGTCAAGTGCATCCCTATAAACATTCAACACATGCTTGGTAGTATTCGTCCAACTAAGTATTCGTCCAACTAAGATGCGCAAACCATCTAGTAGTATGTGGACCCCTAGGCAAACCAACATGAGAAATAGTTCTCGCATCTTTGTGGGCTACTATTTGAGGACGGAGGACAATGACTCTCTCCCACGCCCAAATCTGGGAGAAAGAGTTTTAAGATTACATCTCTAATAAATTTCATCATCCAATAACACTATAAAGACAAATTGAAATAAATATAAATAAATTATATGTACAATCAGTAGGTATACCTGAAGTAGTGGCAACAATCCGGCTATCTCATTTTGGGTACTCCGTGAAGCTTTACAAAGAAAATGATACAAGTATGCCAAGGTCGCACTCCCCCAACTATAAGATCCAATTTTATAGATGTCTTCGAGCATAGGCAGGTACATAAGCTTCAAATAACCACCTGATGTATCCGCCATCATCATACCTGCAATCATCCAGAACATGTAACATCTTGCCTTCTAATTGACCATATCTTGCGTTGCTATGTTCGGCAATTGTGGCTGGCTTAACATGTGTGAATTAAATGCAGCGACCTTGATGGAATTTGTTTTGAAGTCTTAACGAGAAGGAACAAAACCTAATAATCTTTGACAAATGGTTTGCCAATTCCCTATGGTACTTATCATTTCATTTCCAAGTATTGGATCACCATTCACAGGTAATCCATACAACACCTCTACGTCCTGCAAGGTAATTGTTGCTTCTCCTGTGTAAAAGTGAAAAGTATGAGTTTCGGGATGCCACCGCTCAACTAGTGCAGTGATCAAACTACAGTCAATAGCAGGCCAATTAGATTTGTTAACACCATATAATGAAAATAATCTAATTACTTCAAGAACTCGTGAATGGATGAGATATTTCTTTATGAGCTTCAAAAAAATTTCCATCTTCACTCCTCGTATTAAGAATCGTATTGACATTTCCTTTCGATATATCTTGTGATCTATGAGTAAGTTGTCCCGTTAATACATTCAATTCTAATGGACCGGGATCCAACTTGCATTCACTATTATTAGCCATAAAAAATGTTAGGATCGAATTAAGCAGGTGTAAACGCGAAAGCTAGCAAAGCAAACCTCAAAATATCACGAGTAAGAAGACAACGAGAAATATACCAAAAGACACAAAGATTTAACGTGGTTAAATCAACCGACCTATGTCCACAAAGGAGATGAACAATCCACTATAAATAGGAGAATACAAAATACAGAGAGAAAGAACCTCTACCAATTCACTCAGAATAAATGGGAGGTTCACACAAGTGATAACGTATGAAACTTGTGACCCATAAAATCTCTCCTAACCAAAACTCTCAAAGCCCTTAAAGACTAAATTGTGAATGCTGATTAAGTTAGAAGGAACATGTCTCTATTTATAGTCCTAAACCTTTTCCTACTAGAAAAAGGATTAGCCAATCCAAAACCTTTTCCTAAAAAGAAAACCTATTTATGGTAAAAAATCAGGGCAAATAAAACCCAACAAATCTTTCCCTTGACCTGAATTTCAAACAAAATAAGTTTGTCCACCTTCTTCACTTAATCTTCAACAACTTGCTTCTCCTCTCCATAGTATCCTTTGCAAAATTTATGTCTCAACATAGAGAACCTCTCTGAAACAATTTCTCCAACAAAATCTTCATTACATTCAAAATGGTTGCGACTAGAACTACACCCGCCAAGATGAACACCTCCTTCTAACCTGGTGCAATCATCGATTATCGAACCACTAAACCTGACTCTATCATTGAATCTGGCTCTGATACCACTTGTTAGGATCGAAATAAGCAGGTGTAAATGCGGAAGCTAGCAAAGCAAACCTCAAAATACCACGAGTAAGAAGACAACGAGAAATATACCAAAAGACACAAAGATTTAACGTGGTTCAGTCAATCGACCTATGTCTACAAAGGAGATGAGCAATCCACAATAAATAGGAGAATACAAAATACAGAGAGAAACAACCTCTACCAATTCACTCAGAATACATGGGAGGTTCACACAAGTGATAACGTATCAAACTTGTGACCCATAAATTCTCCCCTAACCAAAACTCTCAAAGCCCTGAAAGACTACATTGTGAATGTTGATTAAGTTAGAAGGAACATGTCTTTATTTATAGAGTCATACACCTTTTCTTACTAGAAAAAGGATTAGCCAATCCAAAATCTTTTCCTAAAAGAAAAACCTATTTATGGTAAAAAATCAGGTTAAATAAAACCCAACAAAAAGTACCTATGAAATACACATGAAAGTAAACTTAAATGTTACCTGAATTATTATGTAGTTTTCTCTTGGCGACTTATGAAATCACATTTAAAAGTTTTAAGGTCATTCTCTTTAATTTGGAAGTGTGTTGATATAAACCAAACCATCTTAGACTACACTTAGTAACAATAGAACTCGAGCATAATCTTTTTCTTGATATATGTTAAGAATCGAAATTTGCAGAGAATTGTTTGAAGAGATGAGACAAATTTGAGGAATTATAGAGAAGAATATAGATTATCATTATTAGATAGTTTCATTGTATCTTTACATCTGTATAGTAGGCTATTTATATAAATGACTAAAGTGCTTATTACAATAATCAAAAGTTAACCAACTAATGAGCTACGCAATTTAGGCTAACAAATTAATTATGTTATGTAATTAACTAAAAAACATATACTAATGTAAAAGGCAATGTAACAATGACTATAACTATTCTCTCAATGCACTGCTACGCAATCTTCCTCAAAAATATACAATTGTTACAACTTTAAATAACAATTCTGAGTTCAGTGGCCATGAAAGGAATCCTTAAATCGACCTAAACAAAACAAGTAACCAGATAACAACTTATTTTGGAATCCAATTTCATGAGTTGGTTGGCAGGTTCTTCAATTTATACAAGATAGAATCCTACTTACGATTCAATTCAATTCCTTCGTAAAGAAAAACAAACGTTAAGCAAAGAAATTATCTCTTGAAATAGTTATGGCGCTGTAATATCGTGAGTCTCTTTTTTTGGCAACACTAACGACAAGAAACGAACCAGCGGCGTGCATATGCGCTTTTAGCGAGGGAAAGAAAGGGGAAAAATATGAAACTGGGTTTAGGTTATAAGGTGAGGGAAGTGCGGCTAATGGGTAAATTGGATTTAAGATAGAAAGATCAAAACAGGGTTTTAGTATAATAATTCTAAAACGTTACCAGTTGTAATGTATTTTGACTTAAACTCTAAAATGTTACTTGCAGTACGAATTCCAACTTAAACTCTAAAACATTATTTGTAGTAATGTATTCCAACTTTAACGCCGTCCCCTGTTAGTTTTGGTCTGTTTCTTGGCAAAATTAAAAGATGGCCTAATACGTTACTCTCTACAACGTTTATACTAGTTTTGTAAAGTTTTGAAAAATATATTACTGTAGTAAATTGATTTAAATAATAAATTATTTTGGTCAAAAATTCTTGATTCAGTTTTGAATTTGTGATTGTATACATGACTTAACTACTAAGAAGGAAAAGAGGATATGAAAAAATTCTAACTCTCTGTTGAGCCGGGCAGTTGTGCAACTGGTCAATTAATCTTCTACTGCTTGTTGAAGAAGAAAATATAATTCAAAATAAAATTTCTGCAGCAATGAGAAGTATCGATCATGTGCAGTTGATGTTGCTAATGTTCTTATTAAGTTAATAGTTTTTACTTCTGGAGAGATGAAACAACAAACTTATGTTATATTTCAGCTTCTTTAATTTCTGTAAAAATTTACATGCAATATAGCTAATTCAACTGCTTTGAAGTTATAATAGAAACTCTGTCATGAGTATACTTTTGCGACAAACATGATTTTTTTTTGTGCTCTTTGTATAGAAAATATTTATTTGGTGTAATTTATATGTTTTCGAACCAAATAGTAAAAGTTACACTTCTGATGTTTATAAGTTGTAGATTGGTGGTCGTTAATCATTATGTGTTTAGGTGCTTTGTCTGTATGGAACTGTTAGTCTCCCACTTTGACATTGTAAAATTGTACAGATTTATGTTATGATAGAGTAAGACTAATAGAAAATGAGTGATTATGAGATAATGGAAGAAAAAATTAATAATATGATACATGATATGTGTAATGTTTTACGATTTTGTAATTTATGTTGATTGTTTCTCTTAGCTTTGCTTTTACATGAATTTCTATGTTCTGTTATTTTCAGGTCATGATATATGATTCATTTATCACATTAAGACGAATTGAATTTATCAACTAGAGCGACCACTTCAATGGGAATTTTAACACACACACACACAAAAGGGGACATGATATAAGAAATTCAAGAAGAATAGTCCTCAATTTGGTTTCATGTTTCTTTGTTACAGAAAGAAATTATTGCTAGATCAAAATCTGATTACGATGGGCAAAAGGTGTGTGACTTTGTACTTCTGCTTTAATTGTGTGTGATGCTTTCATTTATCAGTTTCTACATTTTGTTTATGAGATTGTAATTTTGTTTTGACTTCGTGGAATGCGTATTATTGCCTAAGAATGCATTATAACTTAAGTACTTATTCGATGTACTTTCACATGTGTAGTAGTTGTGGCTTTATGCATTGCTTTCAACTTTACCATCTGTTACAAAGTATTCATCATATTACAAAGCACGAGCCATACCTTTCTAGTATATATATATATATATATTATATATATAACGTTCTAGTATATCTATATATATAGAGAGAAAGAGAGAGAGAGAGAGTTGAAGTAACTTGAATACTTTATGTAAGATATTTAAAAATTAAAGATTTGACACGTACATATTTCCCAATGCTAACAAATGTCAACAATTGTTTTAATTAACTATTATTTTAAATGTAATAAATAGTGACTAACTAAGAAGATGACACGTGTTAAAATTTAAAACTAATTGCAAATTCTTTTACGAATTGTTGTATTGATAATTAATTATTAATTGATTCTTAAAATAAAAAAATGCGAGAATAATTGTGACGCTTACACCTAAGCACCATCACCTCTCCTATTATATATATATATATATATATATATATATATATATATATATATTATATATATATATATATATATATATATGAGAGAGAGAGAGAGAGAGAGAGAAGAGAGACTGTTTTACAACTTTATTTGTTTGCTAGCTACTATTTTATAAATGATTTGTTTTTTCAACTAAATTCTATCAATACATATATTTTCATTAACTATATATATGTATATATATATATATGCATATTATTGGATGTATACATTCATTTAATTTGATTCTATTTCAGTCCGTATATCATTGTTTAATGTTTTTCCGCACTCTGAGTATTGATTAAAAAAAAAAAAAAACATGTTGCAATGACCACTTCTACCAAAAAATATGTCGACCTCTTTACTTCACCAACTCATTATCGCCTGTTCTATTAAACTTAAGCCAGCAAACTACCTCATAAAGAGGACACCCATATCTCAATTGATTCAGATCATAGAGAATGAACCAAATAAAAGTAGTTGTTCCACTGGACAGGTTGTTACAAAAGTTGTAGAGGTTGAGAGGAATGCAAAAAATAGTGGCACTATTGATGATTGGAAGAAGAAAGATATGTTGCTAAGGAGTTGGATCTCAGGCACTTTGACAGAATAAAGCATGTACCTAATTGTGGGTTGCTCAACTACAAAGGAGATGTGAGAATTCTTGGAAAAAGCTTATATTCAAGCAACAAAAGTAATTAAGTTTGCTAGATGTTTAGGTAAGACACTATATCCCACCCTTATTCGGTTTATTAATGCTCTCACGAGTTTTGATATAAGGGAAGAGGAAGAAAAAATGTCACAACAAAATCATAACATGGTATTTTCATCCCAAAAAGACAGGGGAAGAGAACACAACATCAACTCCAGAGAAAACGGATTTCAAGCATGCTGGACAGTGAACAAGTTCTCAAAACAGTCAATATAGACCAGGTTCTCCAAACAATAAAAGTTCTCAAAGTGAAAACAAGGAAAGGAATAATATTGAGTCATGTCGATTATGTCATAGGAATAATAAAACTGCTCTGAAGTGTTTCTACTGGTGGGATTACTCGTATAAATATGCAGATGAACTATCATAAGCAACGACTATGTAACACTTCAACAATCCAAGACATTTTCTAAAGCCTAACATAGGTTTCATAAGGTTTAGACACTGTTTTAAGACCCATTTTGATGAATATAAGTCTTTTAGAAAGTCTAGAAATCAAAACATCCAAGAACGTTCATAACGTTTGGAAATTAGTTGAATGAGGTGCTAGCATGCTTAACCTATTTGACTAGATTTTACGAGTCGGAAAATGATGAAAATTGGTGGAAGGGTGTATAACATGTATTTCAATTTATTCATAGTTGAAACGTCTGGGCATGAATTCCCAAGTACCAACCAAGGGCCCTTGATGAGGACCCTTGCATTTTGGGGTCAAGGCTGCCTGGGCAGTGTTCACCTACGGGGAGGGGGGACCAACACTTAGCCATTTTGGATAATGGTCCATTTGGAACAGTCTCTAAACTTAGATATAGAGGTGCAACATGGAAGGGGGAGGAGCCGTCGACTCACAAACAGACGGTTGGTCGAGGTCTCATCTATGAGGGCGGAGATTTTCTCCATACTTTTAATTGGGTTAAATTAATTAATTAGGTGGTTGGTTAATTATTTAGGGGTTTAGGGAGATTTAATTAAGTAATTTAACCCCGTATATAAAGTCTAACCTGATTAAGACAAACTAAAAAGCTCATAATTCCCAAACCCCAAACTCTCTTCCTTCTCTCTTTTTTCTCTCTCTAGTGAAGAAGACCAAGATTGGGAAGGGTGTAAGGGATGCAAAAATTCAAGTTTAACCATCAATCTTCATCAATTAGTAAGGTATGATATCTAATTCACCTTTGAGACCTCTTTCCTCAAAGGGTTCCCAAATTGATTTTCAAAATTAAGTTTTCAAGTGGGTTCCATCCAATCTCAAAATTGGTGTTATGAATTGATTTGTTTACAATTTATCTTAGATATTATGAATAGATTAACATGTATTCTAACTCAATTATGTTATTTCTTGATGGATTGGTCTAGTTGTAGAAGATGACTTATTCCCTTTAACCCTAGGTTGTGATCTTAATATGAATTGTATTATATTGGTTCAATTGAATTGTTTATTGGTTGAATTACTATTAGATGATGTTGTTGTATCAATTATGGATAAATTAGGATGAATTATAGTCCTATCATGCTAGTTCTTGAGAAGTGATCTAGGTTATGAATTATGTTGTGAATTGACCTAAGTATCTTGTCTTAAGCTTTTATTTAGTATTGAATTGTGTTGTAGTGATTTTTTCTAGTCTTGTTATCATGTTGATCATTGATTTATGATGATTTTATACCCTAAGTGGGTTGAATTAAGGGTTTATGGTAAGACATTAATGATAGATTATGAAAGAGACTTGGTAAGTCTTATAATTCCTATCATGTACTTCAAATTATGGTTACTTGTGATTAAGTCATGATGTTGTATTTGAGTATGCCTTGTATTAGGGTTGATAGGATGGTATGATGTTGAATTGAAATGTCTTGACTATGAGTTGTGAGGTGTTGGGTTAAGATGTAAATGTTTTAAGGATGGTGAATGATTTACCAATGTGCCTTATCATGATATGAAAATGTTAATGTGCTAACCTCACCAATATGAATTGTAATGAAAGGACAATACTCATGCAATTCCTTTTGAGATATGATGATAATGGTGTTTATACAAGGGTTAGACCCTATGACCTACAATAAGTTATGATAATTAATAAAGACATTAAAGACATTTCAAAAGGGACTCTAGCTTAGCACCGAGTGAACTAGAGTGAGGAATGTCCCTTCCCACATAGGGAAGGTAGGATCACTAATTTACTCTTGATATTGGAGACTACACTGCATGTATCATATAGAGGGTCCCAACTATATCTCCTAGTTCTTGAACTATGTTGCCCCCATAGGAGTACTAGCTAGTGGATCTACGTAGTTGCTATGTTCATGTTTTGGTACTATCTTCGCAAGTAGTCCGCCTTTTTTCGGTGTAGGGTTCCATGACACCAGATTCCATATTAGCTCATGTGGTGTATGTCAGTTAGGGAAAGATGTTCCCAAAAGGTAAAATGAACTAAAGGATTGAACTCTAACTAAGATGACCTAAGGGGTTTAGCTTAGTCTAGGTAGGGGTATGAGACTCTACCTAAATATTGCACTAGTTAGCCTTGAAGGGAGTCTTAGGAGGATGTTGTTATGTACGAATATGCTTATAATGCTATATGACATGTATATGATAAACTTGGACATTGTTGATACTATATGTTGATTGGTGTCACTTATGAATATGTGTTGGTCTTTATTGTTAAAGTATGATGCTATGTACTCTTAAATGTTATGGTATGTGAAGTAGGAAGTTAGTCATAATTCTTGTTGAGTTACTTGATTGAGTAAGGTTATGGGGCTTTGCTTGGTCATTGCACTTGTTGACTTGATAGGGTTAATGGGTGATTGTCTTGCTTTAGTTATCTTGAAATATACTCTTATTCATGCTTGTTACTATTGTGAGTTGTTGATAGAGTTATTTGACTATGTATTCACCTATATACTATGCAAATGGACTTGACTGGACTTGATGTTGTTATTCTTGTGATGTGCATGCCTATGATTTAATGAATATGCCCAAGTGATTTTGTATAGTCTTGTTGAATATGCATAAGTGTTTTCAAAGTAAATTGCATATTTAATGAAATGTCTCTTTTAGCATGTTTTCAAAGTATGTGTGCATATGGTCTTATACTTAGTACAAGTGGTATACTAACCCCATTTCTTCCTTTTCCCCAACATTTTAGGTACCGATCGTTGAAGTACTTTTGAGGACGACTTGGATCTCTTGATCATCCAACTAGGGTAGGTCCTCACTTTCCGAGGGCGGTGCCACTATCTAGCTAATGGAGTTGTTTGAGTTTAAGACTTTTATGTTTTTTTCTTTTCCATTTAGTATGAAACATTGTATATCCCCTGTGAGGCATTCTTACTTTGATGTATGTGTTATGCCAAATTCTTACTCTTATTAGATGGTTATAAGATGAGATGACTATTATAATTATGTTATATTTTATATACTTATGTGCAATAAAAGTAGAAGACTAAGAAATCTTCCGATACGAAGGGTTTATTTATACTCGATATATATATTCTATGTGTATGTAGAGATCTATGTAAACCTCCGAGTAGAAAACCAAAAAGTTTTAAATTTTCTGTTAAATTTGACCTATGAATGTAATGATGTAAACTAAGAGGATAGTCTTAGTCCTCAAAGAGGACGGTGATGCCAGTTACGTCTAGGGGTTATTCCCGGACGTGACAGACTATACATCACATTCGTACCGAAGCATTGACAAAATAATTTTTTTCTAGGTATTAAAAGTTTTTTTCGTTCGATATTCGAAGCAAGCTAGGAGTAATCGTTCCTCTACTCACTAGCTAAATGAGAAGTGTTGAAGAAGAAGGAAGATGGCGATAGGAACATGTCAAAGGAACAAGTCCAACGAAGTTGACTGACGAGTTTACAACACTACTCTAGAATTAGAGTAGCACTAGGATTAGACTACTTATATTAATTAGGATTATATTATGTCTAGGATTAGATTACGATTAAGATTAGATTATGACTAGAATTATATTATAACTAGGATTAGTTTAATTATAATTGCATTATTATTATTATAGTATTAATAGATATTGTAGTAGGACTCCAAGTATAATTAACTTAGACTCTATAATTTTCTTGCTATATAAGGAGCATGTACATAACAATTTTAATCATCAATACACCTTGGTTTCTCCATACTTATATGAGATTTCTACAGATATCACGTCGAGAAAAAATCAAGAATTTTCTATTTGATTATTTTTTACCATGTATTTTTACGTGACAGGCCATTGAAAGAACAGAAAACATAAGGTGTTAGATGAATTTGAAAAAACACACGAAGATTCGATGAATATGAAATATTATCAATGAGAAGGGGTAAGAGTTAGTGTTTCAATTAATTTTGAAACAAATTCATCCGTTAAAAGTTTTGAAATAACAAAATACATGAATGTGAATGTTAACATTCATTGTGTTTTAATTCTAAGTCATAAGTTTTTTGAAATATACTTTTGTTTTTAAATTCTACATTAGAAGTTTTTGAAAGATAAGTTCTCTTTTCAATTCATGAACCTATAATAAATACTATTAAATTAAAAGTCTTTTCTTGCAAAACTTTTGTACTATAAATTGAGTTTCTTTTGATTGAAAATATACACACTCAAAAACTGCTTTCCCTACCAATTCAAGAATAGAAGAGTAACATTCTTGAATGCTACTTGTCTTTGTGGCTAGTTGAATTCCGAAGATAAAATTGTTATTTATTCTTCTGATTGCTCGTGAGAGATATTCCAACTATCTTCAAGAACGTATTAATGTGTCTCCAAGCCAATTAAGTTTTATTTTGGATTTCTAACTCCTTGTACTTTTATCATTCTTGTTTATTTGTTCTAACAAAGGGACAAGAAAAATTGTTATTAATATTAAGAATAAAGAAGAGAAGAATGGGAAAGGAAGAAGAAATGAAGAGCGGGAAAGCAAGGTTTCAGGGAGAAGAAGGCACAATAAGTCGAGGAAAAGAGAAATTGTTCTATATTAAGAATTAACTAGAAAACTCAAAATAAAGTTCTGTTTGGTAATTTTATTAAACTATGACTATATAAATTTAATTAGAGGGCTGAATTTAACTAGTCAGATAATTTATTAATATCTTTCCTAATTCTTCACTCTTTCTGGCCGAGACCACCCATCTCTAATTTCTTTAATTTTCTTTTGTCGAATCCTATTTTCTCAGTTTTATTCTAGATAATAACTTTTCGTAAATTATATTCAATAGACATATAAATATGTGGATCACCCAAAAGTTTCTAAATCCATATCATACCTTGAAAAATTAGTATGACAAATATACAAAAATATGGTTTATACAGATCTATTCACGCGCCGTGAATGGAACCACAATCCATAAAGGGATCAAAGCTTGGAAACATGAAAATTTGGATGGATGTTTCACGGGCTGGTTCATGGAGTGTGAGTACTTTGACGAGCCATGATATGGTCCGTAAACCCAAGGATCTAAGACACAAATTGTGCCTTTCTTGAAAACTATTTAGGTTCGTGAATTAGTTCATGAATTGTACAAGCTCTTGTGGAATGAATTCCTTCACTTTTACGGGTACCTTCACACCGAGAATTACTGTATATGGAAGGCCTCCATAAATGTCTTCCGACAGTTTTAAGTCATGGTATTTAAGTTTCTTTTTCACTCTTTTAATTTCTATACTAGATCGTTTTAGTCTATTCTAAGTGGGTATACTTGATTCCTAATGATTCTCTCAAATTAAAGTTTCTTTATACCAACAAAGGTTGTGGTGGAGTGGTAAGTACTCCTTCTTCTCTAACCAAGAGCACCCGAGTTTGAGTCCCCTTTGATATGTAGTCTCCTTTATTAGAGCCAATCCCAATTTAGTGGGGCTCTAATAGAAATGACAATTTCAGCTCATATTTTTGAAATCAGCCCCTTTTGTCCATATTTAATAAGAAACTGGTTAAATATGAATATCAGCTTATTTTAAAATCCCACATAAATATGGTCAATATGGGTTAATAGTGGGTGCCCATATTCAACCCATAACAGATCAACTCTTTTAAGAAAAATCCCTAATTCAGCTGCGCAGAAATCTCAAGTCCGATACAAGTTGCACTTTCAAGACCGCTGACTCAAATCTTTCTCCATTTCTTGACTCTCCCTCTGCTGAAAAAATCCATTGCTAAGGTATGTATTTCCTTGAGTTTCTTAATCAGGTTGGAAAGAAAGTTTATTCTCATCATCAAACTGCAAAGAATGTTTACTCTATTTGTTTTTCTTTAACAGAGATATACATGGAGGCTAATGAGGCTTCTTGTGAGGTCAGTTCGTCTATCTCGAGAGAACGATATAAAAGAAATACTTCAATTGTTTGGAATACTTTCTCGAAATTAGTTTGTACTAGTGATAACGAAAGGTAAAAAGCATAATGTCAGGCATGTAAGAAAATATTTGTATCCGATGTTAATACTACAATTATGAAGCTCCATATAGATAAGCATTTGGATAACACACAAAAACACGAATATGCATAAATTGATCAAATAATTTATCGTGAGAAAGTGTCTGTTGCTATTCTAAAGCATAATTTTCCTTTTAGCTTTGTTGAACATCAAGAAAGTAGACATATCCATCATACTTAAATACATATGTGAAAACTATCTCAAGAAATACGGCTAAGGCTGATATATTGAAGTTATATGATCGGGAGAAAGAACTTTTAAAGTGTGAGCTTGCAATCAATCCGAGTAGAAT
The DNA here is from genome assembly GCA_027705065.1 of Solanum peruvianum. NCBI lineage: Eukaryota > Viridiplantae > Streptophyta > Magnoliopsida > Solanales > Solanaceae > Solanum > Solanum peruvianum. The sequence continues at coordinate 49,181,140 of JAKWJD010001764.1, forward strand.
CTGTCTGACTTCAGACATGTGGACTTCTGCAGCGTCAAATGGTTATATGTGTTTAACCGCTCATTATGTTGATTTGAATTTAGATCTTAAAAAAAGAGTGTTAATTTTTCGTATGTTCCTCCTCCATATTGTGGTGCAGTTTTAGGTCCTTTGCTTATTGAGTTTATTAAGGAATGGGGCATTTAAAAGAAGATTTTCGCTCTTACTTTGGACAATTTTAATTGCAATAATGGTATAGTAGATCATTTTAAAATCATTTATGCTGATGCATTCTCTAGTTTGTGATTGAAAGTTCTTTCATATTTAGTAAAGGCTGGTTTGGAAAAAGCAAATGACGCCATTGAAAAAGTAAGATAAGGTGTTAAGAACATTCAAAATTCGGAAAGAAGAACATTAGAGTTTGTGGAATGCATTAAGAATCATGGGTTGCCATGTTCAAAGAAGCTTCGTCAAGATGTAAGTACTCGTTGGAATTCCACTTACCAAATGCTTGATAGCGCTCTTCTCTACCAACAAGCTTATATTTAATATAAATTTCTTGATTTTGATTTTGAACATAGTCTTTCCGAGGCGGAATGGAAAAGGGTAGAGAGTATTACTAAATTATTGAAACCATTTATGAGATTACAACATTATTTTCCAGAGGCAAATATCCTACTACAAATTTGTATCTTCCAAATGTATGGAAAATTCAAATGTTGTTAAAGGAAGCAAAAAATAGTAGTGACCGAGTTATGAATGATATGGCTACTTTAATACTAAGAAAGTTTAAGAAATATCGGAGGTCGTATAGTATCATTTTGTCAATTGCCATTGTCCTTGATCCTCGATATAAATTGAAGTTTGTGAGGTTTTGTTTCTTCAAGATGGATTCTATGACTGCTGATGCAAAGGTTGAAAAAGTTATAGATCATTTACAATTGTTATTCAGAGAATACTTGATACCTTCAACAACAATTTCTCTCTTAAGGGAGAACGTTTATCATACAAGCAACAATGAAATGAGGTATGATATTGAAGAGTTTGATGTGTTTGGGAATTAGTTAGAGTCTGGTAGAGATAAAAAACAATTAGATTTGTATTTAGAGGAGCCTAAATTTGACCGTAAAGAGAATTCAAATTAGATGTATTTGCATATTGGAAGGAGAATAGAGGAAGGTATCCAGAGCTTTCGTTGATGGCACAAGATATCTTGAGCATACCTATTACCGTGGTAGATTCAGAATCTACCTTTAGCATTGGAGGTAGTACTATTTGAAAGTTTCACAGTTCTATTTTGCCTTCAAATGCTGAAGCAAAATTGTATGCTAAAGATTGGCTTTGCGGACAAGAAGGTAAGTCATCATTTACATATTGAGATTTATTTTGTTGTGTTATAATAGCCTTAATTTATAGTATAAGTTTCCATTAATTAATATGAATAACAAATATTTGGTTCTTTTGTTACTTTTAGTTTCCTACATACATGCATTTGTAGCTTTTAGAATAACAAATTAATTGTTGGAATTTGCTACCAAATGTTTCTGTGATGGAAAATTTTGATTTTTATTGGTTATACAAATATATAAAAAGCTTGGCTTTGGAATTTTTGGGTTTCTCATTGTCCATTAGTATTTTTCCTCTTTGATGTTCATACATCTGCATTTTGAATTCATGGGAAAATTGTGCAAATTTAATACTTCAATCTTTTAGCTTGTATCTGAGATGTTTCACTTCTTTATTTGTAGTGATATGTGGGTTTGGGAATGCCTGGTGCTCATCGAGTGATGATATTTGGCCATAGTCCTCGAGCAGTCTTTATGTAGCTTAATCATGGGAAGTTACTGGTGATTGATTGAGTTTCGGTCTATGCTTTAGCCAATGAATTTTATAGTACAATATAGCTTGATAACATATATAATACTCATTTTTTGCTCAACTTCATCTTGCTGCTTCACTGCAACCACAAGCACTGAAAAAGATGTTGTAGATAGTGCAACAAAGAAGATGAAATACCTGACATCCTAATGCACTGCTGGCTGCTGCAAATCGACCGTCAAATATTATACTATTTTGTTTAGTCTCTAGCTTAGCCATGAGATTGCACTTATGTAATTATGTTTGTATTTTTGTACTTTAATTATTGTATTTTGATGTTAATACTTGATTTCCACAGAATATGAATATCGATCTTTATCCTCTTAGAATCATTTGAGTACTATTTGTTGGTGATGTCTCTTTAGTTGTTAATATTTGATTTTTACTTCTTGATTGCTTAGTGTTTATACTTTAAATGTTAGATGGAGAGAAATGAGAGTGGTGATTTGATGTACGGAGTAATTGAGAGAATTGTGTAATAATATTGTATGATCAAGAAAAAATAGATAAATTGATGTCATGAAGGAGATAACGTTTGTGTCCAGATATTGGGAAGGTTTTCCAGTTCACTTAGTCAAGGAAATATGTAGAGATTTTTAATTGGTTAGAATCATTTTACCCAAACCATATTTGACCAAATCCGTATTTGTCCATATTCTATTTGAGTGGATTGTGATCCAAATCATTTTTGCTTAATTCATATTTAATCCATTCAAATTCGATTTTATTCGATCATTTGCCACCCCTAGGCTCCAACCTGGGTATCGTACACCAGGTGAGAAACTAAAGTATCCATTCAAGGGTGTCAGTTGAATCTCAGTTTTCCTTCTTTCTCTTTTGGGTTGTATCTGACCTTCAATGCTTAATGTTAAACTTGATGTCGCTCTCATATATTTTTGATAATGACGTTTGTGTGCTAATATTTTTAGTGATGATGTTTGTGTGCTAATATATATATTAGCCTATCTAAATTTAGTAGTTATAGGAAACTCTAGATTGTAAATAGAGCTGTCAAAATGGACTAGCCCAATCCAATTCAATTCAACCCTAACGGGTCAGGGAGTTAAATGGACTAGGATGGGCTGACCCATTTAATAAAGGAAAAATTATGTGGCTAAGCAAATTTATACTATTTAATTACTCATCGTAGCTATAGTTTGATATAATTATTACTAGCGACTAACATTATACATCAATTACGTGGGCTGACTTCAAGTTTGTATAATTAGTTATGTTTGTGTATATATAATTCGTTGGGATATATAAATACATATGTATAATATATAATTTTTTAACCTATAGACATACAATTCACCTCTCTCCCACTCTCTGCCCTCTCTTACTCGCCTCTCTCCTCCCTCTCTCAATCTCGCTCTCCTCTCTCCTCCATCCCCCAATCTCGCTTGCCATTTATATAAATGTATATGTATAATATACAATTATATACACTTACATATATAATTCACCTCTATCCAACTCTCTGCCCTCTCTCGCTCGCCTCTCTCCTCCCTCTCTCGATCTTGCTCTCCTCTCTCCTCTCTCCCAATATCAGTCGCCTCTCTCCTCTCTCTCCCAATCTGTCTTGCAATATATACAAATACATATGTATAATATACAATTATCTAACCAATATGCATATACAATTCACCTTTCTCCCACTCTTTTCCCCCACTCTCTCGCCTCTCTTCTCTCTCCTAGTCTCGCTCGCCTCTCTCCTCCATATAACATGTAGCTTAAAATTGTAATTATCAAACTATAGCTATGGAGAGTAATTAATTATTTTTAAGTGGCTATATGTGAAAGTTCCCCAATAATAAAAGGGCCGATAAAATAGCATTGCTGACACCCAATTTTGACTCTCCCCGACATAAAAATTATCTTACAAGCTCCATTAATTTCGAACGATTTAAAATAATTAGAACGAATTAAAATAATTAGTTTTATAAATTGAATTTTTTTTCAAGTTATTTTAAAGTAATTTTAGTAACCTCTAATTTTAAATAGTAAATATGCTCTATATAATTAATTTTGTTTCATAAATGTTTGGAAAATAACCTAAAAAAAAAAGATTTTAATTTTAGTAGGTATTTTTATTAATTAGTTTACAAGCAAATTAATTATTTTATTTCGTCAAGATTAAGAAGCTCGTGAATTAGTTATATTAATTCGTCTTATCTAAGTTTTAGTCAAATTCACTAGTGAATTCTAATTCAACTGAATCGATATTTCATGTGGCCTTTAATGGATTAAATCTCGGGCCCTTATAAAACTCTTTCAGCCATCCCTATATCCATTTAGCAGGAGCTCAAGTTTCCTTTACCCAACCCCAAATCGGCCCAAAGCCCCTCTAATTCGACCCGACCTCACTCGTTTCCCCCTTTGTTCCTCTTCAAAGAAGCAATGCTTGAAGAATTCCGAAATCGCGCTTGGAGCCCGGAAACTCCAAGAGAGACAAATCAATCCCAGAAGTGACACATCCAAGATGCGTGTGCACAGCGAAGTGCCCCCTTTACACGTCTCTTCGCGTGATAACAACAATGGGTACCTGCGATTTTCTATTCAGCCCGTTCGTACAATCGCAGCAGCGTCCAGCGTCCTTGGCTCGCGTGGATGGGTGACACGTCGAGCACAAGGACTATGGGTTTAATACCAGTCGTCTGCATCGTTGTCCTCGTCCGGGTTTTAGGGGATTTGACGTCTTTTTTTCTTACTGGAAGCAACTTTTCTTCATCCTGGAGGAAAATTCAAATTGGGGGGAACCGATGTTTTTTCAAGTTCCTTTCCTACCCTTTTCCCCCTATTTCTGAAACTTTAATCTTCTACTATATATATTCTCTTGTTGTTCACTGCCTAGGGGATTTTTTTTCCGGAGAGTTCTTTTGCAGTTGGAAATATTTGGTGGGGATTTTCTTTTAAGAACAGCGAGTGTTTGAGGGGGAAGATTAGATTTTTCTTTTAAAGTTTCAGTTGAAAGCATTTGGGAAAAGAAGCAGAGAAGGATCTTTGTAGTCAAAATCTTGGAGAAAGTTACAAAATATACAGAAAGAAATCTTAGAAAAAGGGTCTGAAGATTTTGTTCTGTATTGAGAAATTTTGACAAATTTTACGAAAAGGATTTCACCGCGCCAAAAACACTCATACTATATATTAATCTAAAAATATATACTTTCTCTCTTTGATCATGAGTTGCTAGAATTCAAAAGAGATACGGAAACTTGGACCTTGGAGTGGTGGAATCATCTTAAGCTCGTCTAGTCCGGCTCACTGCTCTAAAGAAGGTATAACCCCTCCTTATAGCTCTACTCGCATTTCTGTTTTGATTCCCAAGTGCTATGTGATCGACTCGTTCTTGTTGATTTTCTTGGCCCCTGTTTTTGTTCTCTCTTCTGTCGGGACTTCATCATTTTTAAATAGAAGATGATTCTATTTGAACATAAGCTCTCAACTTGTTTTCTTCATGAGGCGGATTCACAGTCGATTAACATTTATTGGTCTTCTTGCTCAATTAAATGAAGAAAGTTGGATTTGTAGTGGCTTAAAGTTTGTTTTGCGTTTGTTTTGAATTGTGTGAATAATTTAATTCGATTTCCATGCCTACTATTTTTTTAGGGCGTCGCTATTCATAATTTCGCTTGGCATTGCTCACATCATATTCTCATAGGTCTGAGCTTTACAAATTTGATTTAGAAGCTCATGATGTGCGACTTAGCTTCATGAAATATGTTAATCCATCATGAGAATACGTGTAATTCTTACGTCCCGTTTTGGCTTTTGTTTCTTAAACTAGAATCTGTCATTGTATTTAACATATTTTCCTTTTGTGTAGTGTAGTCATATTGTGCGTGACTTTTGTTTTCGAAGTCGTCTCTATCCAATAATCTTGTTTGCTTAGCTTGAATTACAGGTAATGCCCTTCTTCAAGTTTAAGTCTTGGCCATCTTTTTGTTACTGTTATTTTTTCTTGGTTTTCGAACATTTCGCTAAAGCCCTCCCTGCCATACTGGTTCATTATGTCATTTTTAAGGAATCAAAGATATTGAGTGTTTTCTTTCAAATTACTTAAACTTACGGTTGGTTTAACTCACCCATTTATTTGATATTAGTTATGATCTATTTCTACTTTTACGAATGTTCTGTTTGTTTTTACCCCTGTTCGCCTTAAGCATATTAAGTTAAGTGAAGATGTTTGTTGTGCTAAGATATGTGAATATAATTATAGTTTTTTTTAATAAAAAAAAAGTTGGCTTGCTGCTGTCTTTAATATTCTTGTCCTTTAAACATGTTCATTTATCTACGTTAGGTTCTGTTGGTAGAATCCTTTGTCATATATATAGCACGAGATGTAGCTTGTTGATTATGCACCCCTTTCTCTTTTTTCTTTGTCCAACATTTGAGCTACAATTGATTATTGGTTAAGCATAAATATGTTCTTACATTTCCCCTCTTTAAATGATTCCTTAGATTTTATTGCTCATAAGCATGTGCTCGTTAATTAAGTACTCTAGTATTGTTCGTTTATCTATTTTTTTATTTACCTATTTTTATATTCGTTATGTTGATTTAGTTGTGTCTTTCTCAAGTTATCTTCCACCTTGGGCCAAGTAGTTGAAATAATTTTGTTCTTAATTTTTTTCCAGGTGTCTTCCTTTTCAATTGTATCATGATTTGTGTAAATTATATCTCATATGTTTTACCTTTTTTTTTATTTTATTTATATATATACTAGTTTCTGCCATTATTTTGTTACATGAAAAATTCATCTGAGTTCACTACGAGCTCCCATAATCTTGTCTTTGAATTTCGGGAGAGCCGAAGTGGCTCAATACTCCTTCATCAAGTCAAGCCATTAAATGGGGCAGACAGATTTTGGAGTGGAGAAAACACGTAGCAAAGCGAGAGTTAGAAGTCGGACCAAAGAGTCCGAATTTCACATTTTTTAGTATTGTATTTTGTTATGTTTGGGTCTAAGACCTTATCGTCATTCATTTAAAATTATTATCTTATTAGTTTAAAACAGGTACAAATCAAGTGAGTTAAAAATCCAAAACAAATGGGTCCAATACCGGTCCAGGCGGACAGAAAACTTGGATTTGGACCCAACTCTCTCTCTCTCTCTCTCTCTCTCTTCTCTCTCTCTCTCATTTTTATTTATTTATCTGCTTTTATTTGTCGGTAGTTTCAAAGTTAAAAGAATCCCAACCCCCGCAAACACCGTAAATATTTTATCTACTTAAAATTTATTTCAAGGGATTCTAAAAAAATGAACAAATTTGCAAACCAATTCTAACTTATATAGCAAATCAATTATTTTGTTTAAAACAATTCTCAAAACGATTATTGTCTTAAAATTAAGTTAAGAGTTTAGCATTTTAGTCAAACCAAATTAATTGTTGGATAACTGCAAGTAAGCGAACGTCTTAGGTGCTTTCAAAACCTTCCTAAGACATTAATATGAATATCCGAATCCTTTTAAAATCTTTCAAATTGATTCCCTGTTTTAGTCAAATTGAAAGAACGGTTTTCTTGATTTTTCTTAAAAATTAAGTGGCGACTCTATAAATCGAAAACATGTACAAATAATATTTTACTGAAAACTTTGTGTAAAATAGACATGACGACTCTGCTGGGGAGTTGGACGATTCTAGCCTTAAAACTAAACTTATTTGGCTATGTGGAATAACTATCTATTTATTTTCTTATCATGTTATATAAACTGTCGCATTTTCATGGCATATTTTTGCCAAACGGTAAATAGTTTGCATTAGGATAAAGGAAGTTACATGGCTTACCATGGTTTCTTTCAGAAAAAACTCAAGACTATCTTTGGAAGTGATAAACGAATAGTTGGTTTGCGGTCATCCAACGTCGTTTGTTAGCTTCACCCCGTTGTCTGTCCGACTCGGGTAACCGTCATTTCTAAACCAATTCTAGTCAACATATGTTACAGCAAAACCAAATCCAAATCTAAGCATCAACCTAAGATGGCTTAACACCCAAGGCGTGTTGAGTCCATTAGAGAGACCACCTTAGTCCAAAACGGCCCACTGCCTAAACGGACGATCATATTTATTTGTTTAAATTTGAAGGATGTATATGTTATTTAAAAAATCATTGTCCCATGGGGTAAGGACTAGATTATAGTTGAATAAAGAGTTTACAAACACCTGGAGATGAGAAGAAGTTAAGTTTGAAGGACCTTCCACGGAGGCATAGTTTAGGGTTATTCCCTACGTGGGATTAATTATTTGTACCCTCATTTCCCTTCTATGTATCCCTAGTTCTAAAGTTTGTATAAATTTGGGTTTTTGGGTAATATAGTGTTTCAAATGATGTATACATCCATCAAATCGTTAAGCCTACCCTTGGCATAAAAGGGTCACATATATGTTTAGAACGCGCAATAACCGTGTATGTGTTATAATTGTTTGTGTGCTTATATTGCTTCATTTGGAGATGTTATAGCCTACTCATTCTCAAAAAATATTTTCTAGAATTCTCTAAGAACAAATATCAAGTCACTGTCAAAAGCGTGTCAAAATACTCTTTGAGTCTTTAATTTCTCAAAAAAAATCGAATTTCATATTTTTTAAATACTACTCTCATGTCAGAAAAAGATTCATCATTTCAAATCAAAAGAAATTCAAGTGGGTCGAACTACGTAGGACCTGAATTCTCTTTTGTGAGATACGGAGACAACCTTTCAAGGTTCGGTCCCTTTTTAAAGAAAATTCTATCTTTCCCAACTCTTACAAAGAAAGTAGAGTTACATCTCAATAAAAAAATCAGAAGTACGATAATTTAATTTGTCTTGACTCAGGTTGACATTTCTGACTCATTAGTCCTAAAATCAAAAAGATAAATTTCTGTCTATTTAGTCATCTTTCTATATACGTGGACTAATGTATCTTCAAATGAAACAACTCTTATGTGTTTACAATAATGTGTATGATATTTTATATTAACTATCATCGATACTGATTAACACGTTTGCCTTTGAGTTGTTTTTCTTTGTCAGGTACTCAAAAACTGATCTGTGTTGAGAAAATGGTTGAACATCCATACTTCCCATGGTCCAAAGACCCCAAAGATTCCTTATCCAACCAATGTTTGTCAAAAGGCAAAGACAAAATGGTTGAAGCTGTTGAGAATACCAATTTGAATGAAATCACTGTGAATGAGACTACCATTGCAGAACAGAACAAGTTGATTGCACAACTGTTCCAACAGATTGCAGAAATGAGGGCGGAGATGGATAAGACCCGAGATTTGACGAATTTGGATATCATTGCTAACACGCCTACTGTAGACAATGAGAGGCCTCCACTCCATTTTCCTACTTCAGATCCAGCGTCCAAATATTTCCCAAACAGTTCAACCACCTTTACAATTCCAAAATCTTCCATCATTGACTTAACCACCCCTAACCCACACCATGCTAGTTCCTCACACCAAAAGTCAGTTACTTCTCAAAATCCAAATACCAATATTCTCCAGAATCTTCCTCTTAATCATCAAATTACTATTCAAATTCCAAATCCACCTACCACTCAACCCAAACCTCTAAAAACCACGATTCATCTTTCAATATCACCTGAATCGTACTCTCCTCTTACCACACATTCTGAACCCCAACATTCTGAGAAGAAGGAAAATGAGTGAATGGTTCGGAAAGGAAAGGCTCATCAAAGCATTAGAGAGGAAGTCATGAATGCAATAAAGGACTTTCAACACACTCCAGACATTGTAGGGTTCAATTATGAAGATTTGTGTCGTCATCCACATTTAGAGCTTCCAAAAGGTTTTAAGTACCAAAGTTTGATACATTTAGTGGAGTTGAGAATCCTTTGACTCATTTGAGGGCTTATTCTGATCAAATCATTGGAGTTGGGAAAGACGAGGCTTTGCTGATGCGACTCTTTAGTCGAAGTTTGAAAGAAAAAGCTTTGGAATGGTTTATTTCTAAAGAAATCAAAAACTGGTCAAGTTGGAGCACTTTGGCTAAAGACTTTATTGAAAGGTTCAATTATTATGTAGAATTCATTCCCGAACGATAATCTTTGGAGAGAATCAAACAAAATTCTACTGAAAGTTATCGAGAGTATGCTTACTGCTAGAGAAGAGAGGTTGCAAGGGTTAGATCTTCTATGATCGAGAAAGAAATAATTGAAATCTTCGTGCGCATTCAAGATCCTGAGTATTACAATAGGATGTTGCTCATTCTAGGAGGAAAGTTTTGTGAGATAGTCAAAATTGGTGAATCTATTGAAGATGGTCTTAGAACCGGAAAAATCATCCAAATGTCCCCCAAGATGAATCCCCAGGACCGTTAAGTATGAAAAGGGAATATGTTTATTCTATCTCATTTGAATCGAACCAAAAACCAAAGAGACGTGCAGGTCTTAATGTTCGAAAGCCTTTACCATCCAAAATCTACCGTTTAGCTCCACATAATCCTAACCCAATCCAACCAACTAACCAATCTTCACCATCAAATCATCCAAATTATCAAGCTCCATTTCGAAATTACCCAAATGCTCAATCAAATTACCAAGCTCCATTTCCAAATTACTCAAATGCTCAATCAATTTACCAAGATCCATTTCCAAATTACCCAAACGCTTAATTGAAATACCAAGCTCCATTTCCAAATTACCCAAATACTCAATCAAGTTACCAAGTTGCATTGCCAAATTACCCTAAGGCCAATCATAGCTATCGAGCTCCACAATACTCAAATCTCCAAACACCAGCACCTACCCACAATAATCCTCCAAGTTACCGCCAAGTATCTCAATCTGCATGACATGATTATTATCTTTCTTGTCAGAAATTTTTGAAGAAGCCTTCTGGAGTCTTTATTCCTTTGGTTGAAAGTCGAACCCAACTTTTTGAAAGGTTGAAAGCAAGTGGTCTTATACAAACAATTGACCCAAAAAATGTCAATGTGAATTCTAGACTTTACAGGCCCAATCTTCATTGTGCTTACCATTCAGAAGGTGCTGTATATACCATTGATGATTGCATTAATTTGAAGCATAAAATTCAAGACTTGATTGATCAAAGAATTATCACCCTTCATACTGTCACTTCCAATGCCAATGATAATTTATTGTCGAATCGTGGAGGATTCACTATTAACATGATTGACCCAAAGTCTCAAACACCTCTTTGTCAAAAAAATGCCCCATGTTATTATCAAATGCCTCCGCCTCAACGAGGTTATTATGATCCTCCTCGTTCGAGATTCGAGAAGAAACCTACTCGAAATTTTACGTCGCTCATCAAAAGTTGGGCGAAGTTGTTTGAGCAATTGAATGTGCAAGTATTATTCATCCAGTTGGGCCAAAGCCTGTTGATACCAACTCTCAGTTTTACTGAGCCGATCGAATGTGTGCATATCATTCCAATAGTGTTAGGCATGATACCGAAGATTGTATCAATTTAAAGCACAATATCCAAGACTTGATCGACCAGAATGTGGTCACGACTGTTGTACCCAACGTCAATAGTAATCCTCTGCTAAACTATGGAGGCGCCACTATCAATATGATAGAGACGAAGGATGAGTTGCGCATAGTAAAGACCATAGTTTCAACTGGTCCTGACAACCTTGAGAAAATTGTATGTTCTCCGAGCAAAATTTAGAAACAAGATTTTACGAGCATGACACTCCATCAAACTTTTGCTTCTGTGTCAAGAGAGGGTCGGAACAAGAGGGAGATTAATCATGTTCCACCAAAGTCTTGGCCTCATTTATGTCAGTACTTTATGGTAGGAAAATATGCCAATGATGACGGTTTTGGAGAAGGAATGGAGAATCTTTTGGAAGAAGGTGACGCTGCACCCAAGAAGATGATCGAGGCACCAGACATACAAGATGTTGAGTCGATGGAGAAAATTCTTAATTGGAATTCCACTCCGCTCTTTATCTCTCGCTCAACTCGATAGACAAAAGTATTTTATGTTGCTTTCAAAATTGGTGGTAGTTCGAATGAGGCTCGAAACCCACCTTTTGTGTCTTTTTACCTAATTATGTTTTAATCTCCCTCTAATGTTTTAAAAAAAAAGGCAAAATGGCTCATGGTCATGGTCAAAGTTCGTATTTCCCTATTTTCAATGAAAGCCTCTCATATTTAAAAAAAAAGAAAAATTATTTTTGCTTGCTTTAATTTTCTTTAAATATATATATATATATATATATATATATATATATATATATATATATATATATATATATATATATATATATATATATATATTAACATGTCAATATCATGTTGTGTCATAAGCTGAATGAAGAAATGGGGTAGGTGATAATGTGTTTGAAGAGTATGATAAAGAGATCATGATATCTGAATATATTGCTAAAAGAATTGAAGAGTTTGAGAATCAGGATAAGTCAAATTTGAATGAGACAGAAGTTATGAATTCAGGAAATGGTGAATGTGTCCAAAGAATCAGAATCAAAGCTCAACCAAAAGATGATCAAAATTGAGAACTCACTAGTTTTCTTAGAAGATACGTTAAAGAAGTTGTTCGATCACATGTAATGGTTTAACATAAACATTTATCTCAAGTTGTCAGTGTCACGACCGGAATCTAGACCCAGACGAGACCGGCGTTGTTGACCTCTCAGAGATCGCAAACAAGCCTACATACGTCATCTTTACTTCATCTAGGTTAATTTTTGCGGAAAATTTGATTTTTTTGTTATTTATTCACAATAAACCATCTAACATTAAGATCATCAAATGAAAGAAATAGTTCATAGCTGCATTAAATGTGTACTTGCCAAAACGACACCAATACAAAATCTGAAATGAAGTGGGAAATGAAACACTAGTCGAACATGCTCCACTAGATAAGGCTTACATCTAAGCTAGATAATAACAATAGATAACCTCGAAAGAATAAGGGCCTACCAAGTCTGAATGAAATCTCTACTCCGGATAGCTGTAACGTTGTACTGTACGATCTAACGTCCACCTATGCCTGCACCTAAAAATAGATTATTGTATGGAATTAGTACACACTTGTACTAATTATGGGTAGATGCAAGCACACACCAAGAACATGCATAAGAAAGAATAGCTCTTTTCTAACAACATGATTTATGGAAAGCCAAGTCAATGGACTTGCCAAATATGGATTAGGAAAGTCAATGGACCTGCCAAATTTGGATTTGGAAAGTTATGCCATGAGTATAACATATATCATCAAACTTATAATTTTGCAAACAGAACATAACATATTTCACATATGATATCACATAGTTCATATTATTCTTTCATATGCCATGAGACCTTGGGATCATGGACTTGACATTAAGACTTCCCAAATGAGGGCTCAACATATGGGACCTCAACTTGAGAGCCTTCTTTAGCAAACACAGAGTCTGATTCATTCATTCATACGTACTTCATTTTTCATTCTTTCATATACTAGTGCAATCACCAATCATACCTAGGATATAGTTTAAAACTCTCATTTGGTTTGCTGTGCAATGACTAAGAATAAGCTAGCGTCATTACTTAAGTCTAGCTCACCTCTTAGTTATCCTATCCTTACTCCTTTGATATCATTCATTAAATTATGTGCATCATTTGCGGCTGGCCTCATTCATTCTTTGGGAACTTTATCTTTAACCGACATAAATCATGTGAGCATCATGAAATCCAGTGTCTCCGTCACACCAAAAAGAGGTGGAATCACCGGCCAAAGTGACCCAAAACATGGTAGAATACATGAGAATTGAACCCCTCTAGATCCCTATATTGGCAGTATAGGTTCGAACACTAGAAGATATAAGTAGACCCATACCCGGCATGCTGGACAGTCGCATCTCATGAGAGTTACGTGAACCTCCGCCCTCTCATAGCTAGCCTATCGGTTCTCAGTATAAAGTTCCATTACATTCAACTCATACATCATGGAAGTTGGCTTCTAGCATGAGGACATCATAGCTCATTAGATTATTTCTCATCTCATCATTAGTATTAAGTATGCATTAACTTCAATACTTTCATTAGAGTGTTCATAGAGATTGGTCTCTTCATTAACTTTACACTCTCATAGGTGAGTACGTTTTGGTAACATTTACTTAGGCTCATTTGAGATTGCTCTCATCTTTCACATTAGCCTCTTATCATGTTGTCACCACATTCATTAACTTTTACACATTTGCTCTTCATAATTACTCACCGCTTTACATGAATGTTCATTTCATCATATGCCAATGCACTTGGCCATTTAGTGTGTTTCACACTCTTAGTTAACCCCTTCTAGGTGTTACATTATTTTATCACATACATCTTAGGTTCACTTACTTCTAAACTTATGCTAGACTAATGAGTCAACACATACAAGCCATGAGGCTTCATTCATAGTTTGTCTAAGTTATTCATGTTTACCCAAAATTATGTGGTATAAGACTTATGTATCTTGTATATATGCCAAGATATTTTTGATCTTTAGAGTCAACATTCATTAAGTATTTACTTACGGATGACTTATATGTCAATACGGAATTGAGCAACGGAACCCGACTTCGAATTCCTTGGACAACACTTAGTTAATTTTCTTTCACCTAATTTTGGATTTACATTTCGGCTTGGGGAACCTGATTTCGAATCCCCTCACTAACATTATTTTTCCTTTCTTTTTCCATCCCCTCACTTCACCTTAGGCGTTTTAAGAATTACGGGATCTGGGATCGAACCCCGATAGCAACATTCATTTATATCTCTTTTTCCTAAGTTTTTCCCATGTTGGCCGAGAGGAGGTGAGTTTGAATCCCTCCTCTCATTATTATTATTATTATAGTTATTTTATTTCTCTTCTTATCTCCTCCTTCAGACAAGAGGTGGTGGGTTCGAATCCCACTCCTCCCATTATTTTTATTAATTTTTTAAAAAAATTTACTCTCTTGTTTGGTCGAGAGGTTGTGGGTTTGAATCCACACCTCTCTTTTTTTCAGCTTTGATGCAGTGAGGTCTTGGGTTCAATCCCCACTAACCTCACATGCTTAATTTTTTTTAAAAAACTTCTCAAACTTCAAATATTCTGGCCGAAAACTCCATCACTAAATGCTGGAAATTTTATTAAATTTTTTATCCTTTATTTAACAACATTCATATGTATGTTTTGTGATATTTTCACAATTTGTTTAACGCGTTTTTAGCTGTAGATTCATTGTTGTTTTAGCTTATGTTTTTCCACTTAAGATCAGCCACCTTACACTTCATGTAAACATCAGAATTTACACACCTTATGCACAATAATTCCAATCATCAAACAAACCATTTTAAGACTTCAAAATGGAGAACAACAACAAACATTTTACACATTGCACCACATCAGTTTCGATTGACATCATTGAACATGCTTGATATTTCCAAACAAAAATCACAAAGAACGTCATATTTCACACTTATCTACCAACAAACATACCAATAACATGATTTCTGACCTAATTTAGATCGAAATCGGAAGGAAACAGGGGACAAGGAATTCGATAATAAAGGGGACAACCCTAGTTTCATACGTTGAATTTTGTAGAAAGAAATTTCTCTTGGAGAAAGGATTCCAAGAGAGAAATCCATACCTGGTTATATCTTTCCACACCTTCAATGTGCTACTAAAATCCTCCACTAAACCTTCAATACGATCCCGTCGAGAAGATGATGTAAAATTTTCGTTTCTTAAGCTAGCTTGCTTGTTTGTATATTTTTTTTGTAAGTTCTTTGAGTGTAGAGAAATTTTGATTGTTTTAATGTTTTTTTTTCCTATTTTTCCAGCAAAGAAATCAAAATGGACGAGAGAGACAGAGAGGTCTAGGTGTGTGAAAGAGTGTGTATAAGATAGTGACTCTTAAAACTAGGATAGTTGGCAAGACTTAGTCAATTTAATTTAATAATTAATAATTAATAACTAAAAATCTAATTTCCCTTTTTTTTAAATTAGAAATTAATTAAATAATATTAATTAATTACATATATTTACCCACTTAAATAAAAACAATTTAATTCATTGTTTAGATTCAAACCCGGGTGAAGCAAGACTATACTCTTAGAGCCCATTTTCGGCACTCTGTCAAATACCCCTCCAACTTATTAATTAAATAATTAAATATATATTTAGGGTAATTACGATATTACCCTTATCCTGGTAAAAGATCATTTTACCCCTAGACCCTCCAAACGTAAGATTTCCCCCTTTTTTATGTCCGGTAAAGACTCATCAAGGTAAATCTTCATATTCGGGAGCCCTACATGTCTAGACCCAACCTTTCCTAGATCAAATAACTCCCCAAGTTAGTTGGCTTGGCTGTTGCAAGGGTTCAGAGGCCTGGTTCTACGTGCATCAATCTTAGTGAACCCGGTCTAATCGTAGGCATTCTAGAATCATTAAGCATTACTTATCTTATACATTTTTGGGGTTGTTACATTCAGTCAAATAAGTTTCTATCAGGAGCTGCTATATTTAAATATTTAGAGTGTCTTTTTTTTCTATCCTTATAATCGCATCATTTGTTTGTAATAGTCTTATGTTAGAAAAATTATTTCTTTTAATGAACTACGTTTCTCACGAATGAGATACGTAGGCGGCCTAGGTCGACTTCCATCACCCCAGTATATATTTTTGGCATTTTCCTTTGTATTTGAACGACATTTGACCTGCATTCTCAAGAATAAGATACGTAGGCGGCCTAAGTCGGACTCGGTCAGTCTCTTAGTAATTTTCTTACTGTTGTTAATCTTTGAGGGGGAACTACGATTGACCTGATTCGTGTTTCAACAGGATACGTATGCGCCACATCGGTTCGTTCATATCTCCCTTAAGATTTCTATTTTCCTTCACAATAGAAAGTGGGACAAATTTTTTGAGAGAGACTCAAAAATTCTCAAGAAGAATATCTCCCAAGCAAGACAAGACTGAACTTACATTGAAAATCGTAAATGAGACAAAATACATGATAGGATCTACAAAAAAATTCATAATTTTTCTCACCAACAGGTCAAGATACGCCAAGACAGTTAAGCGAGGCAGAAATTTTTGAGGATGATCAGCAAAATACTTCATGTGATTCCCAAAAGTTTTTTTTAAAGATCAGAAGTAAACTTTAACAATCTTTGACATTTCGAGATTCATATCGTCAAAACTTCAATAGTATTCAGAATCTCTCCGATAAGTTGTCTGATAGATCTCGACATATCAACACCAAAGGCGTTCATCAAGCTTGACGTGACATGATACTTGGCAGTGACCTTTTCCAATTACAACTTTTTGAAACCATTTTCTTTAAGATTATTTCTATTTATTTCAAATATTTTGCATAAATGTTTTGTCTTGCCTATCAAGAAGCAAGAGATGAGAGCGATCAACTGAAGATAGAAAATCAAGAAGAAAATGTTTGAAGAAGTCAACGCAGATCATTTTGTTTTAAAAGACTAACAATTGTTCTGTGGATGCAAGTTTTGTGAGATATCCTCAAGTTTCCGTATTCCTCCATTCAACGAATATGGAGAGGTAAAAAGGGCAAGGAGCTCCTCAAAATTGATAATTTCTTTTATGGATGCAGGAAAGTCATTAAAGTTTTTTCAAAGAAAAAAAAAAGAGTTCACAATACAAGCAACAACACCTCGTTCAAATTTCCAGCAAAGCATGATTTACAATGAGTACAAATGTTTAAACATGAACAGGTGAAAGCATCACTCTCAACATACGAAATAATGAGAGACCCCACAAGAGGGACATTTCTACAAGTATTGTCAAATAAGATGATACCGCCATCCAAAAACACATCACCCTCATTTTATCGATATAGATCATCATCCTGTCAATGGATCAACATCATCCTATCAACGGATCATCGATGGAACATCATCATCCTATCAATGGAGCATCATCAATCCTACCAATATATCATCAATGGAACATCATCATCCTATCAATGGAGCATCAACATTATCCTACCAAGGGAGCATCATCACCCTATCAATGGAGCGACAACATCATCTTGTCGATGGATCATCAATCATTATCCTATTAATGGAGAATCAATGTCATCATACTGTCATGTAGAATCATTATCCTACCAATGGATCATCATCTTACTATCACCGAAGCATCATTTTTCACATCATATCAAGTCATCATCTACTACGTCAAAAATGATAGAGGATAATGTCAAAACATTTGTTGAGTATGGTAAAGAATATGACTTCTCTATTTAAATTATAGTTTTTTCTAATAGGTTTATTTCATTCTTTGTCGAGAGCATCCAAGAGGATGAATTATCAAATCAAACCACAGGTGCAGACAACATCTATAAAAGATGAAACAGACGTGGAACTTTTTTAAGATGCAAATATTGTCGTGTCATCCACCTCGTTACATTTGGAACATTATCGAGTCATCCACGTCATTATAGTTGGATAATCATCGATCCATCCACCTCATTACAGTAGGAACATTATCGAACCATCCACCTCGTTACAGTTGGATAATCATCGAGCCATCCACCTCATTATAGTTGGAATATTATCAAGTCATCCACCTTTTTACAGTTGGATAATCATTGAGTCATCCACCTCGTTATAGTTGTATAACCATTGAGACATCTGTCTCGTTGCAAAGATCATCGGAGTTTACCATGAAGAAAATAAACAATGACATCTCCAAATCCTCAGCAAATCATGAATTGTAATGGACATACTATGTTCAAAAGCGGTATCCATTATCTTTTATTTTTTATTTTTTCTCATTTAATTGAAAAAAGATGTTTATGCTTATCCGTTAAGATATACTCATTTGTTATATGAATGATCTTTCTTAAATATTTTCACTCAAACCGCTAGCTAAAGCAGCAAGGTATATACTGAACATACTTATGTAACATTTTTCACATTAAGAGTAACTGAACAGCATTGTGCGGACAACATAAAAAACGATGCATTACAACGTGGAACTTTTTCTTAGCAGCGAACTGGGACATAGTCCAAAGAGGAGTAGGACGCGAGAAGAGCAGCGACTTCCACCACAAGCAAACCACACCCCTATCATAAGGAATGTGGTTTTTTTTCTTTCGGCTTGTCAGTTTCAGTTTGCATCCAAAAATTCAGTCTACCGAAAGCAAGTTTCCAATCTGAGTGAAGATAAACCAAGAGATTTGGAAATTATGTCCGTGTAAGTTCTTATCTATGGTTGTGAAGATCTCCACCTTCATGGCTAACAGGTTGCAAGCCTCTTTTTCATACTCGACTTTATTTGTCACTCATCCAGAACCAAAGGTTATTTGGCATAACAAATTTCCTTTTCCACCTATTTAGTTGAACTACAGGCAACCTGATTTCTAAGATATAAGGATATGTATGCGAGGTCGATGTCAAAAACTTGGCTGTATACCAACAGTATTTCTTAAATCTTATTCTCGAGCATTCTGATACTTTCATAATTTTGTACATGAATGACTTTTGAGTTCCTCCAAAATCGTGCTTTAATTCAAGCGTATTGAACTACAAGTGGCCTAAATTCTCATATAGCGTGAGATATGTAGGCAACCCACTTTCGATGTTCGGCCATAATTCTTAAAGTCCGTACCAAATCCTTTTCCCAAAGATGAATAATGTGGTCGATCAAAATTGGTTTGGTCAATTTGATTTTCCTTGAATTTCATGCATCAATCCAAGTAAAATGAGTGACAGTTGTTGATACCCAATTTTGACTCTCCTCGACATAAACATTAACTTTTGAGCTTCATTAATTTCAAATGATTTAGAATAATTAGTTTTATAAATTGAAATTGTTTTTCAACTTATTTTAAAGTAATTTTAGTAACCTCTAATTTTAAATAGTAAATATGCTCTATAAAATTAATATTGTTTCATAACTGTTTGGAAAATAACCTCAAAAATTAAAGATTTTAATTTTAGTAGGTATTTTTACCAATTTAGATTAGTTTAAAATATACTTATATATTCAAATTATTAGTTTACAAGAAAATTTATTATTTTATTTTGTTAAAATTAAGAAGCTCGTAAATTAGTTATATTAATTCGTCCTATCTAAGTTTTAGTCAAATTCTCTAGTGAATTCCAATTCGACTAAATCAATATTTCATGTGGCCTTCAAAGGATTAAATCTCTAGCCCATATAAAACACTTTCATCCATCCCTATGTCAATTTAGAAGCAGCCCAAGTTCCTTAACCCAACCCTAAATCGGCCAAAGCCCCTTTAATTCGACCCAAACTCACCCGTTTCCCCCTTTATTTCTCTTCTAAGAAGTGATGCTTGAAGAATATTGAAATCACGCGTGGAGCCCAAAAACTCCTAGAGATACAAATCGATCACAGAAGCGACGCAGCCAAAATTCGCTTGAACAACGAAATGCCCTCTTTTACGCATCTCTTCGTGTGATTACAACAACGGGTACCTGCGATTTTTCTCTTCAACCCATTCTTACAATGCAGCAACATCCAGTGTCCTTGGCTCACGTGGATGGGTGATACATCGAGCATAAGGACGATGGGTTTAATCCTAGTCGTCCGCGTCGTAGTCCTCATCCAGATTTTAGGGGATTTGCCTCCTTTTTTTCGTACTGGAAGCAACTTTTCTTTAGCATGGAGGAAAATTCAAATTGGGGGGAATAAATGTTTTTTTCAAGTTTCTTTCCTACCCTTTCCCCCCATTTCTGAAACTTTAATCTTCTACCATATATATTCTCTTGTTGTTCACTGCCTAGGGGATTTTTTTTCAGAGCGTTTTTTTAGAGTTGGAAATTTTGGGTGGAGGTTTTCTTTTAAGAATAGAGAATGTTTGAGGGGGAAGATATTAGAATTTTTTTTAAAAAAGTTTAAGTTGAAAGCATTGGGTAAAAGAAGCATAGGAGGATCTTTCTAGTCAAAATTTTGGAGAAAGTTACAAAATATACAGAAAGAAAAATCAGAATAGGGTCTGAAGATTTTGTTCTGTATTGAGAAATTTTGATAAATTTTAGAAAGAGGATTTCACCACGCCAAAACACTCATACTATATATTAATCTAAAAATATATACTTTCTCCCTTTGATCGTGAGATGTTAAGACTTGTAAGAGATACGAAAACTTGGACCTTGGAGTGGTGGAATCATCCTAAGGTCGTCTAGTCTGGCACACTGCTCCAAAGAAGGTAAAACCCCTCCTGATAGCTCTACTCGCTTTTCTGTTTTGATTCCCAGTGCTATGTGATCGACTCGTTCCTATTGGTTTTCTCGGCCCCTATTTTTGTTCTCTCTTCTGTCGAGACTTCAACATTTTCAAATAGAAGATGATTCTGTTTGAACATAATCTCTCGACTTATTTTCTTCGTGAGGTAGATTCATAGTCGATTAGCATTTATTGGTCTTCTTGCTTAGTTAAATGTAGAAAGTTGGATTTGTAATGGCTTGAAGTTAGTTTTGTGTTTGTTTTGAATTGTGAGAATACTTTATTCCGATTTCCATGCCTACTTTTTTTTTTAGGGCGTCGCTATTCATAACTTCGCTTGGCATTGCTCACATCATATTCTCATTGATATGAGCTTTACAAATTTGATTCAGCAACTCATGATGTGCGACTTAGCTTGATGAAATATGTTAATCCATCAGGAGAATACGTGTAATTCCTACGTCCCATTTTGGCTTTTCTTTTTGAAACTAGAATTTGTCATTGTATTCAAACATAGTTTTCTTCTGTGTAGTGTATTCATTTTGTGCGTGAATTTTGTTTCCGAAGTCGTCTCTGTTCAATAATCTTGGTGCTTAGCTTGAATTACAGGTAATGCGCTTCTTCGAGTTTAAGTCTTGGCCATCTTTGTTACTGTTATATTTTCTTGGTGTTCGAACATTTCGCTAAAGCCCTCCCTGCCATACTGGTTAATAATGTCATTTTTAAGAAATCAAGGATATTGAGTGTTTTCTTTCAAATTACTTAAACTTCTGGTTGGTTTAACTCACCCATTTATTTGAAGTTATTTGTGAACTATTTCAACTTTTACGAATGTTCTGTTTGTTTTTATCCTTCTCCGCCTTAAGCATGTTAAGTTGAGTGAAGATGTTTGTTGTGATAAGATATGTGAATATAATAATAGTTTTTTTTTTAAAAAAAAAAGAAAGTTGGCTTGCTGCTATCTTTAATATTCTTGTCCTTTAAGCATCTTGATTTAGCTACATTAGGTTCTTTTGGTAGAATCCTTTTTGTCATATATATAGCAAGAGATGTAGCTTGTTGATTATACACCCCTTTATCTTTTTTCTTTTTTCAACATTTGAGCTACAGTTGATTATTGGTTAAGCATAAATATGATCTTACATTTCCCTTCTTTGAATGATTTATTAGATTTTATTAGTCATGAGCATGTTCTCGTTAATTAAGTACTCTAGTATTGTTCGTTTATCTATTTATTTATTTACCTATTTTTATATTCGTTACGTTGATTTAGTTGTGTCTTTCTCAAGTTATCTGCCACATAGGGTCCAATAGTTAAAATAATTTTGTTCTTAATTTTGATTTTCAAATGTCTTCCTCTTCAATTGAATCATATTTTGT
The DNA here is from genome assembly GCA_027705065.1 of Solanum peruvianum. Taxonomy (NCBI): domain Eukaryota; kingdom Viridiplantae; phylum Streptophyta; class Magnoliopsida; order Solanales; family Solanaceae; genus Solanum; species Solanum peruvianum. The sequence continues at coordinate 49,203,562 of JAKWJD010001764.1, forward strand.
CTAAATTATATCTCATATGTTTTACCCTTTTTTATTTTTATTTTTATATATACTAATTTCTGCCATCACTTTGTTACATGAAAAATTCATCCGAGTTCACTACGAGCTTCCATAATCTTCCCTTTTCATTTTGGGAGAGACGAATGCTCCTTGTCGAGTCAAGCCCATAAGTGGGGCGTACAGATCTTGGAGTGGAGAAAACACGAATCAAAGCGGGAGTTAGAAGTCGGACCAAAGAGTCCGAATTTCACATTTTTTAGTATTGTATTTTGTTATGTTTGTATCTAAGCCCTTGCTATCTTTGATTTAAAATTATTATCTGATTAGTTTAGAATAGGTACAAATCAAGTTGGTTAAAAATCCAAAACAAATGGGTCCAAATACCGGTCTAGGCGGACAGAAAACCTAGATTTGGACCCAACTCTCTCTCTCTCTCTCTCTCTCTCTCTATCTCTATCTCTCTATCTCTCTTATTTTCATTTATTTATCTGTTTTTATTTTTTGGTAGTTTTAAAGTTAAAAGAATCTTATCCCCCGCAAACGCCGTAAATATTTTATCTACTGAAAATTTGTTTCAAACGGATTCTAAAAAAATTAATAAATTTGAAAAACCAATTCTTTCTTATATAGCAAATCAATAATTTTGTTTCAAACAATTCTCAAAACGATTATTGTCTTAAAATCAAGTTAAAAGCTTAACATTTTAGCCAAACAATTTAGTTGTTGGATAACCGCAAGTAAGTGGACGTTTTAGGTGCTTTCAAAACCTTCCTAAGACATTAACATGAATCTCCGAATCATTTTAAAATCTTTCAAATTGATTCCATGTTTTAGTCAAATTGAAACAACGGTTTTGTTGATATTTCTTTGAAATTAAGTGGTGACTCTAAAAAATTGAAAATATATAAAACGGAAAAGGGCCTAAAATACCCTTAAAGTATCAGAAATGGTACAAAATTACCCTCCATCCACCTATTGGCTCCAAAATACCCTTATCATCCACCTATTGGCTCTAAAATACCCTTCACGTCTACCTTTGGGCTCAAAATTAACCACTTATTTAACGATTTTAAATTTAAAGTATTTAAATATTTTTAATACACTGTGCTTAACTATTTGTTATTATTTAACTTATTAATATAATTTGTTAACCATTCTACTACCCAACCATTACTAATTAGATCATACCCAATTAATAAATTCGCTCCATTATAAATATACAACAGGAAAATTACTACCAATGAATGTTTCTAAAAATTTAAGGCGAAAATGTCTATAAAAGTATATTATCATACATTCAAGTCGTCAATCAACACATAATATAATTCAAATGTCCAAATAAAAATTACCGATAAACATAAAAGTCTACTATGTTCATCTTAATTATTCTCTCGCCTCAATTATGTGACGTTAGTTAATAGTAATTTTTTTAAGAAAAATAATATATTAAAGTTTTAATATTTAAAACAAAATATAAATATTTATAAAATTATATTTTCAAAAGTGCATGAATTAATTCGAGAGGTGATACTTCTTTACCTTTTACCATAAATTTTGAATCCAAGCTTAAAACATAATCATATTGGAATTGTCCTCCTAAATAAGCGGCTCAACCTAAATTTAATTGGGGATTCAATTCGGACTCAAATAATTTTGAATGTCATTTTCAGAAATCGGTAATCGTCATGCTTTAGCAATGTTTAACGCGATTTTGATATTATAAATGGTATATTAATTGGGTGGAGCTTGATTAATAATGGGTGGGAAGTGGATTGATTTATAAATGATATTAATAAATTAAATTATATCCAATAATTGAGCGTCCAATATATTTAAAAATATTTAAATAGTTTAAATTTGAAACCGTTAAATAAATGGTCAATCTTGAACCCAAAGGTGGATGACAAGGGTATTTTTGAGCCAATAGGTGGGTGGAAAGGGTAATTTGGAGCCTATAGGTGGATGGAGGGTAGTTTTGTACCATTTCCAATACTTCGAGGGTATTTTAGACCCTTTTCCGTATATAAAAATAATATTTTTACATCTCAACCCACTCCTAAGCGGGCTAGGGTTTGGGACGGGTTGGCCTTTCAACAAAAAATGGACAATATTGGTATCTTAGAGAATATTGAACATTAATGTTATAAAATAGGACATCAATACATACATAAAGTCATCCATAAATTATGCATACTTCAATCAATACTTACATAAGAGTCAATATACTTCATTTATAAGATTCATCCAAACAAAAAGCATTACATGATCACTATTTTCATAAACGAGACAATAAAGGAGAAATGAAAAATTAGACGTAAAAACAAAAGTAAAATAGGTCATTAATAGCTATAATGGAGTAATGAATTTAGAATAATAAGAAAATTTAGTGGCCTTAACATGTAAAAGATATGAAAAAAAAGTTAAAATTGATTTAGTATTTATATTTTAAAAGTATTTATTGACAAATATTAACAAATAAATCACTACTTAATATGTATATAGTAAATATGTTTAAAATTTAAAGCCCATGGGTTTGCCTCTGAGACTTTCGGTCTAGGCCTACGAGGCTAGCGGGCCAAATGAGGTTGGGCCAAAAAATCTTGTTCCTGAATTGGCTGAAAAATTAAGCCCAACCCCACTTAATTCAAGGGTAGGGTTGGGCTGGCCTAGCGGGTCAAACCCATTTTGACAGCTCTAATTATAAAGAAGTTCTTTTTTTTGCAAGTATTTGTGTTCCTTAGAATATGCATGATGAATCCATGACAACTCTGTCCATTTGATTTTTGGATCTTTCTTGTCCAAATCTTTAATGAAGGAATTACTACTTCTCTGTGTTTATGATTTTTCTATCCATAATATGTAATTGTCGGAATGACTGCAATCACACTTTTCATTGTTGTTTATGTTTAGGTTAGCCACACAAAACGCCAGAAATTTTGGTTTGTAATTTGGTTCTGGCGTCCCACGACAGCAGTGTGCCTCAAACATTGGTCAGTAGTTTCGATCTTGCGCTTCACGTCGGTAATGTGCAAAGGTTGCCTGATCCTTTTTCTTTCTGTGAAGTGTTCCTTTGAGAACTCATATATGTTTAAATCACATGTCTTAATTTACATTCCGAATTAAAGTGAGTTTAAGGGGAAAGTTCAAGAGGTCTTTTGGAGTCATTTTGAGAATTCTTTTGTAATCAACTCTGACTTTGAGCTTTATGAGAAAAATAAATATGAAAAATGAGATTTTTTTTCCGTGCTTGAGAAATGATATAAGGGAATCATGTATTCCAAAAGTAATACATTTACATTTAAAAGAGAGAAACTTTGATTTCTAAATAACTTTACAAAATCAGAGATATTTTAGAGCATTACCACTTTTAAGAGGATCTATTGAGTAATTACCTTGAATTGAGAAATAAATTATGTTTATACATTTGAGCATGAGTTATTGATGCTTCTACTCTGTGATCGTGATCGACGACACTAGACTACAGTCTGAGTGTCTACGAATCAAAGCGAGTCTAGTAACTCAACTAAGGGTTGGGATCGTGTCCCAAGGGAGAGGTGGCGAAAATGGTAGTGAAACTAGAATTTCGTTCTACTTAGTAGTAGTTTAACAAATTATGGAATAAAACACGGTAAATTCAATTCGTGACACCGAAACGCCTAATATCAAAAGGTGCGGGGATAAAGACAACAAAATAACAAAGTTGAATCAAGTATGGGGAGACATTCTAGGGGGTGTTACCGCAATATATGTTGATGTAAATCAATGGGTACATGCTTTCTATAGGAAAATTTGCAAAATAACGGTAACTAGGCTAAACTTTAGGTGAAAGAAAATTCCTTCTCTGGAAAATTACCCCATATCAAATGGGTTCCTTTGGGACACCCATTAGTCTAATAAATACCAACCTACGCCTAATTCACGCCCGCTCTTTTGATGAAGTGTGCTTGAATATTGGACTAGGGCTCACCCTCTCGGTCTTGGTTTCGCGACTTCTCTCTCGAGCAATCCGAAAGCACATAGGTGAATTTGTATTTAAAACTACAAAGCCATTAAATTAAACCACAAACACTAGGTTAAATCACCATTAAAATGTATCTAATCCTATCAACAAGCAAGACCCAACAATAATATCAACATATATTTGCTATCAAACCCTAAGAATGGGAGTTTTTAGCCACACATCAAACAATAACCAAATACACCTAAAATGATAAAGAAATCAAATTAGTATAAGAAATTAAACCTTAATATGAGAAAAGGAAGAAGAATGAATAAGACCTACTTCTGATTTGAGGAATAAGTTCAAGTATCCCACAAAACCCTCTTCAAACTTGAGATAAAGTCCCAAAACCTAAATTCAAAAAATGAAAATTGATAATAATGTTCGGACTTTTAAAAATAATAACTAAGGATAGTATTTATAGTTTTTGATTTAGTGTTGGCGATTCTGTTCGGCGAATTTAGTCGTGAATCGCCGAAAAATTCGGTGATTCGCCTTTCTTTTAGTTCATTGTTGTTTATGCTTTGCCTTCAGCTTCTATGCATTCTGGATCATTGGTTGAAATAATTTTGCTTCGCGAAACTATTCAGCAAAGTGTCGACTGCTCCTTTTCATCATCTTTTGAATCAACTTCCTTCAGCACTTCCTTGTTGGAACAAAGGGCGAAATGCATACTTTCGGCTGATTGCCAAGTGTGTTTGGTGATGCTCAAGCTTCAACTTCAGCTCTTTTCATCCTTTTTGTTTCAATTCTTTTGCCTAAGTGTCCATGCTTCTGCTAAAACTTCAAATACCTGAAACTTAAGAGTTTTCATCAGATATTGAGATAGAATGAGCATTTGAGGACACTATTTTCATTAAAATAAGGCCTAAATTGAGTCTAATATGAGGACTCATCAATACCCTTAACTTAAACTTTTACTTGTACTTAAGTAAAACTCTAGTTCAACAGTACAAGTAGGATGTCTCAAATAGTTCTACACAAGGCTTAATCATGAACATACATAACAAGATTCAAATTACTCAAGCAAACATCAATTGTATACTCAAAGATTCAAGTTGTGACAAACCATTACCAAATATTCTCGTGCTTGCAATACTTGCTACTCATGCAAGATCAAGCTCAAAAAAAGTATCTAAATACCATCGCGCAAAGAATTATTCCATATTCACACACAAATATTAATAATTTAAGATTAGGAATCAGATGCAACACTCACACTCAAAAAGTGGAACACAATACATATTTTCAACCATAGGTTTGCCCTTATTTTCCAATCGATCTTTGATTCAGTTTACTGAAGATCAAAAAGGGTTTTCGAAGGTTTTAATGGGGCTGGGTGCAAAGGTATGGTTATTTAGACCCAATGACTTTTTTAATGAGATATGGTATTCTCAAGACATTTCCTTCTCTTCCTTTTATCAATTCTTTTTCAAGTGCTTCTAAGTCATCTTTTTATTCACCTCCAAGAATTGCACGAAAATCCAATTTCTTTTGTGCGTTTATTCCATAGCTTTTTCTTTTTCATTCTTTTCCTTTATTTTTCTTTCCTTTCTTTTTTTTATATGGAGGATATCCATTTTTCCACACCACCATGGGTTAAGAAAGACTTTTCTTGCACTTCTTGAATTCTCCTTCTCCTTTTCACCACACCCCAACTTAGTCTTTTGGCTTAAGTTTGCTATCACTTTAAACCACAAATCAAGAGGATTATAGGTGGTGGATCACATAAGGTTTAAGGTTAATCAAGGTTTTTCCATAGACAGGTAAGGCTCAAAGGGTGTTCAAAAGAGTTCCACACACTCGAGGGTAGGCCACAAAAGAGGTATATGTCAAAGTTAGCTTACACTCTATAAAATTTCCTAAGACCATCTCACGAGGACATCTTTCTAAATCAATCAGAGTAACCAGAAAAATTCAGGTTTATTCATGCAAGGTTCAAAGTAAGCTCATCACACAAGGCATTGACACTTAAAAGAAACAAGAATACACACTTTCACTAGTGTGCAATAGTCATTACAAAAGAATCAATTCGATAAATGACTAATCACAATGAGATGCAAAGAGTTTACATATTGTCTATGTAACTTCATTTATCTTTGTTGTAGTTGTACATTCATGTTTGTTCGATTGAGAGCACTATCCAAGTCATCGCTATTGATCAAAACCTAGATTAAATTTGTATGAGAACAACCATTTCAACACAAGAGGTGACGATTAAAAAATGATTTTTTTTGAAAGATCAAAAATGTTTTGGAATTAGGACCCAAAAGAGAGCCATGGGCTCAAACAATTGCGAAAGTAGTTTTAAAACACAATTAAAATAGACTACTCAATTGTACACAAAACACAAATATTCATAACAACCACACAAGGTGGGCCTCACCCCACCACAAAAGAAATATTTGTCCTCAAATATAAATAGTGACAACAGTTAGAATTGACTAAAGGTAATATAAAGAGAGGAGTGAAGAAAGATCTTGTTTATGCATCCTCTCCTCATGTCGGGGCATCAGTTTCTGATGCATCCTCTTGGAACTCGACAAGGACCTCGAAGCGTTATCATCCTGTTCTTCATCCTTTTTATTTTCCTTAGCTTCTGCAGCGATATTAGCTGCAATCATTTTGTCTATCTCATGAGCTGCCTCGAAGGCATGTCTAGCATTATCGAAACCTCGAGCCAATAGAGGCACGTTAGGGTCGATCGGAATTCTTATTTTTTCCCTATCTTCCTTGGTGTATTTCCCCTGTCTCCACTCTATTTTCCTTGTCTTTAAACTCTCGTGCTCTTATGTGCCTGGATGGATCACTTCTCCCTGTGACTTTTGGTCTATCCATTTCTATTAAAACTTCGATGACTAGTAAAGAAGTAATTTAGAAAGGGGCAAGAGAGTTTCTGATTGTAGAGTCACTTCGCCAAGCTAATTTAACAACGTGTTGATTCTGTTGGGTCTTCATTAAAAAGGTGTACAAATGATATAAGAATGAAAACAAAGGACAAAAAAGGAATCTTTTGGCGAGTCGCTGAGTGCAATTTGCAACTCGATTTGACCACTGAAAGTTACAGATTATCTCATACATAAAGCATTCAGTTAAGGATGAAATGGTGACGTTAAGGTGAATTGTAGAGCAGTTCGGAGAGCTGCACTCAGCTCACCAAACAGCCCAACGTGCCTATTTTCACTATGTTCTTTCAAATTCGACATCACAACCCCTGATACTACAATTCAACCTTTTCAACATTAATTTTAACGAAGCCCTATAGCATTTCCACAATCCCAACGCATAAAAATTCAGCTCAAAACATAGTCGAATGGAAATTATCAACTATGCAGGAAATATTGAGTAATGATCGGCAATAAATGTTATCCCATCAACTCAGACACTTAGCAAATATTTGTCTCTATCAATTATTATCCAAATGAGTATAAGTTTTGATAAAATAATTGAGGGGTTCCATTACTAATCTTTGGGTTAAATTAGATTGTAGTGACGTGCTAGGCAGCAATGCGATCCAAATTCAAGCACAATTTGATACTCAAAATACTTTAAAATGCAAGAAATATAACTACTGGAGTGCAAGTTTGAGTTTGTAAAAGGGACAAAGTGAAAGAAAGTGCATGGTTGTCTCGCTCATTAAGCGATATTAACTTGTCTCGCTTAATGGCTCGGGGAAGCACCAAGTATCTATTTTATCACCAAATATGACATGCTTCCCAATTTCTTATGAAAGTTGTATCAACGGACTTATTCGAGTACGCCACCGAGTTGGCGAGTCGCCGACAAAGATTTTCATTCCGCTGAGTTTTACAGACTCAATCTTTGAGGGGCATTGAGTCAAACAGCGGGAATGAATGGTTACACCAAACCTATTGGCCTTGCACCAAAAGAACATGTTCCCTGTCACTTTGCATCTTTTCAAGCACTTTCCTTCCAAACTCTATACAATTAACACACACTTATTTTATCAAGGTAATACATAGCAAATAAATAATTTTGGGTTGCCTCCCAAATAGCGTCTTATTTAACATCGTTGCACGACACAAGTTGACCTTCAAACTTCACTCTTGGGGTTAGCCATAGTATCACTAGGAAAAACCCCTTGCTGTCTCGGGTTGAACCATTTGGTTCTTTAGCTAATGCTTGACTGAAACTGAATGAGAGACGACGGTCTAGATAAAAGTGGATACGTTTTCTTTGATGTCTTTCAGCATTTTGTCCGGCCCTTCAACATTGTTTAGGATAGGGAAAGCATATCCTGAGACCTACCACCTTCGAAATCATTGGGTTTTTGTCGCTCATGGGGAGGTACATATCTATCATTGCCCCCATTCTTGCAATTAGGATTTTGATCCCTTCATTCATGATCTCGATCTTTCTATTCTTCTTCACTAGACCAACATCGGTTACCACCTTGCCTCGTGTAGTTTGAATGATAACTACGCCTTGGTTTGCTAGAAAGTTAACCTCTCCACTATACAAAGCTTCAAACTTAATTTCTTCAGGATTCGTGTTCCCAAATCCCACGGCATTAACACCATAGGTCCCAGCCCCCATAACATTCTTAGAAAGAATGTCAAGCCGTGTCATAATCTTAGCCATATTTTTATCCCTCTCATTCTCCTTTTTGATTTGCTCCTTAGATAAATGAAAGGTAACTGGGGAAACTTGGTCATTACGAGTGTACCATGCTCTGTTGATGGTTTTCATTCCATCTAAATGTTGGGATACCACTACGTATCGCTGCTGTATTAGACCTCCGGATGAGAATTGGTCAATAAATAGTCTAAACTCCTGTAAAGGTATAAAAGGAGCACATTATTAGGAAGACCATGTGTTGGGTATTGTAGTACCAGTTTTTTAAATAGGATCCAGGTCTCATGCAGAGGCTCTCCATTCAAGCGATTGAAGCTTTAGATGTTGTCCCGAATGGTCATTATCATCGAGGGAGGAAAGAAACGCACATTGAAAGTGGTAACCAATTATTCCCATGATGTGGTTGAGTTGTGTGGAAACTCAACTAGCCATTTGCATGCCTCGCCCATTAATAAGAAAGGAAAAAGACTCAATCTGACTGATTCCTGAGAGATGTTTCTGAATGAGAACGGTCTGCATAAATCTACAAAATTTCATAGATGCTCGTGTGGGTCCTCGTTAGCTAATCCACTGAAGAGTCCCTTTAATTGGAAGAGTTGAAACATGGTGCTTGTTATGTGGAATAGTGCATTTCCCTCTGTTGGGGGTAACTCGATGGCCCCAACACCTACCATGAGATGAAAATCATTGATGTTGGTCTCTTGGACATCGTTGAGGTTGAAAATATCGTCCTCATGGCCCACCTGGCTCCCATTACTACCACTAACACTCATGCTTTTTGAAAAGTTTACACAATTAACAAAATAAAACTAAACATTAAATTAGTAATCACTACACTAAAAAAAACTAAAAACTCTAAGTGAACTACATTTTCACGTGACACCACTCCCTGGAAGCATCATCATTTTGACGCTTCTACTTTGTAATCGTGATAAACGACACTCGCCTATAATCTAAGTGTCTACGAATCAAAACGAGTATAGTAACCCAACCAAGAGTTGGGATCGTATCCCAAGGGAGTGATAGTGAAAATGGTAGCTAAACTAGAATTTCATGATAGTTAGTAGTAGTTTAAGAAATTATTGAATAAAAATATGGTGAATTCAATTGATGACGTCGAAGTGTCAAATATCAAAAAGAAGGGGAGGGGGGATTTGACACAAGTAGTAAAGACAACAAAAATAACAAAGGTGAATAAAGTATGGGGAGACATTCTTGGGGTGTTACCGCAATATATGTTGAAGTAAATCAAGGGGTACATTCTTTCGATAGGAAAAATTGGAAAAAAATACAATAATAAGGGTAAGCTTTAGGTGAAAGTAAATTTCCTCTCGGGCAACTTACCCCATATTAAATGGGTTTCTCTCGAACATCCACTCGTTTAATGAAGACCAGTGTACGTCTTATCCACACCCGCTCTTTCAATTAAAAGTGCTTGGATATGAGACTAGGTCTCACCCTCTCGGGCTGAGCCTCATATATCCCCACTCCTTAGGAGATCAATCTAGTGGTCTTGGTATCACGACCACTTTCTCGAGCAAACCGAAAATACATGGGTGGTTTTGTGTTTTCAACTATAAATTCATTAAATTAAACCACAGACACTAGGTGAAATCTCCATTAGAATGCTTTACTCCTATCAGCAAGCATACCCATTAATAATATCAACATATATTTGTTAAATCACACCCCAAAAATGGGGATTTTTAGCCACACATCAAGCAATAATCAAATACACCTAAAATGATAAAGAAACAAAATGGGTATAGTAAATTAAACCTTAATATGAGGAAATGAATAAGAATGGAGAAGAACCACTTTTGATTTAAGAAAGAAAAACTTCTTTATTCAAGTCTCCCACAAAAGTGTCTCTAAACCTGAGAGAAAAATACAAAAAGCCTAAATTCTAACAAAGAAAATTGATAATAATGTTCGGACTTTTAAAAATAATAACTAAGGCTAGTATTTATAGTTTCCAGATTTAGTGTTGGTGAATCCGTTCGACAAATTTAGTCATGAATCGCCGAGAAATTTGGCGATTCACCCTTCTTCTAGTTCATCGTTTTTTGTGCTTTACCTTCAGTGTCTATTCGTTTTGGATCATTTGGCAAAATAATTCTACTTTGAGAAACTATTCGGGAAGCGCCGACTACTTCTTTCATTGCCTTTTGAATTCACTTCCTTCGGGGCTTCGCTTGCTGGGACAAAGGGCAAAATGCATTATTTCGGTTGATCGCCAAGTGTGCTTGACGATTCTCAGGCTTCAACTTCAGTTCTTCTAATCCTTTTTGCTCTAGTTTTGTGCCTAGGTGTCCATGTTTATGTTAAAACTTCAAATACTTGAAACTTAACAGTTTTCATCAGAGATTGAGATAGAATTAGTATTTCAGGGCACTATTTTCATTAAAATAAGGCCCGAAAAGAGTCCAATCGAGGACTCATCAGTTAGATATTATTGGTAGTAGTATTGAGTACTGATATGGGATGAGTTCAGTCAAATCCAATTCCACATAAACCATGTAGCCAACATGGGTAAAGAGTCATACTTTTTAAACAATTCTTTATTGTTTTTAAGCATAACTTAGTGGATCCACTTAGTTGAGGCCTTTTATATCCTGACAAGGTATAAAATAGTTCTGGCAGCATGGATGAGACATTGTGTCATCAACATGCCCATAGTCATGGTTGTCAGTTAGAAAATATCCCAAATAAGAGTAAATGATATCTTATTGTATTTTATACATCATTAAACTCATATCTTCTGTTTTATAATGTTTAAACAATGTATCTCTTATTATTGATTTCGTATTGGAGTTGAGGTGAGGTGAGTTTGTCTTCAAGTCTTATCATTTAAGTTATTTTTATTTTACGTTTCCCCCTTACATGCTCGTACATCAAATGTAATGATGTTATTCGTCATGCACCTTTTTATAATATAGATAAAGGTGCTCAGTGTCATCAAAGTACTTCGTTGATACCACCTACATTCCAGCTAGCTTTGATGAACCTTCTTGCTTTTCGGAGGGCTTCACACTTATTTTAGGCTTTTGTTAGGTTGTCATGGTTTTTGTACCGACATCTATCTTAGTATTAGCGGCTTCATAGATAGTTAGATTTGAGGAGTCTCTTGTTATTTCCCCATCTTATTGAGATATTTTGAGATCTTGAGAGAATTGATTTTATAACTTCATAAGAATTTCCAGATGTTCATTTGAGTTGACTTTAATTTAGACTAAGTTTAATAATGCAATTAAAGTTTTTATTTCTATATGAGCAAATTTCCCGCTAAATAGTCAGTCAAGTCAAGAGTTCATGTCCATGGTATAGGCTTGGACGTGTCATTTTCTCAAATTTGTTAAACAAAGTCAGTTTTTTTGTTGCATTTTGATGAAAAATAACAAATAAAAAGCAATTGGCAAATTGTTTGTTGTGCTCGACACTGTTGACACTATTAACAGGGACAACCCAACGCAATTGGAGGCCTAAAATGAATTTCAATTTGAAGCCTAAAATATAAATAAACTTCGTATATGTATTTATTTAAAATTTATTTTCTTACACTATTTAGATGAAAACTATTAGTATTCAAATTTTTTTTCGTGGTTGATTTTAGGTAGGATTTTATTAATTCAATATTGAAAAATATCTTTTCAATGAGTTAATTATTATGTGAATTGTTGACATAATTCTATAAGTAAAATTGACAAATATTAAATATAGATAAGAGTTAGAACCATAGAATCTGATTCAAGAAGATGATCACTTGATTTACCCCCATTTTATATGTTTGTTTCTTGAAACGAAATAAAAAACTTGTAATTCTCTTTATTCAACACTCTCTTGTAATTCTTATTTTTAACAAAGTACAACATATGTTAAACTGAATAAAATAATATTTTTTAAAAAAAATTATCATAAATAATTAATTTTTTCTATAAAAAATTTAACATTGTTATAAATCCATTGAATAAGTGGATAGTCCATAAAGTTAGTACATGAACAACCATCCATATTCACTAGGTTTCATGAACCTTTTTGGATAAGAATGTATCTATTTATTAAGATACTTAATAGGGTGACTTTTGGAGTGATTTCTCAACCTATAAATAGGGTTATTCATTCACTATTGTATGATATACAGATGAGACTTACATATACATGAATAAGAAGAAACTTCCTCTTCTTCTATCTACTTTTCTTGTCTTCGTCTCTTTATATTTATATTTTCATAAGCTTGATTTTATAACAGGTTATCAGCACGAGTATGCTCTAAAGGTTATAGTACTTCGCAAAAGTGTTATAATTGAATCACTTGTAAGCAGGAACAGGTTTTATTTATTTTTTCTTGTTACATATTTATATTTTCAAAAATTCCTCTTATACTATATTTTAGTATATATGTGACATATGAAAATGTAAAACATATTGGTTTGTTTTACTTTAACAATTTTATACATTGGTTTATGATTATACTAACACTTCTTAATATTTTGATTTTCTGAGTGCTAATTATGAGGAACTTATTAATATTTATATTATTAGAGGTGAGAAGACTCTCAATCTTATTTTGACTAAATTTTCTTCTGTAATTCTTGATTTCATCTAAAGTCTCATGGTTCAGTTCTATTGGTATTGACTTATATGACATTGATTGAAGGGTGAAGGATAACACGATGGATTCAAGTCTCATAGCACCAAAAGGGTAAGACATCTTCTGGTTAAAGTCTGGATGCACATAATAAAAAATATTTGAGGATAAGACGATAAATTCAATTTCTATCGCACCAAGGAGGTAAGACATCAATTTGAGTTTTAATGCACCATGATGATAAGGATTGGGTTCAAGTCCCATATAATTTGGCCTAACACACCTTATATGGATAAGTCAATGCACCATAGTGATAATATAATGATGACTAAGTCTTTGATGAAAATCCTTGAAATTCGTCTTATTGAATTTGCTCCATTCCTTGAAAAGAATGTGGTAGCAACATATAATAACTTTAAAATCCGATGTTGACTTGCTCATTCTATCGTATGAATGGTAGCAGTAAATAATTAGTACGAAAGATGACAAATAATTAAAGATATGAAAAAGGACGTGAAAGAACGGAATTATAATAGTCATCATGGTGGTAATTATAAAACGAATAACACTACAGGTTCTCCAAATAGTCCTTCAAAATGTGAAGACAATTTTTATTATCAAAATGGTATTAAAGGTCATTGGACTTGTGACTATTGTCGACCCAACAATTTGACAAGTTTATAAATCCTCTATCAAAAGACAAGAAGATAAAGTGATGGTACACTTGATCTTTCAAAGTGATGTTGAGGTGTGTCATGGAAATATGATGAATTTTAAAGCAATGACAATGTGCTTATAATGCAAATTAATGAAGTACATATAAAAGATTAGTACATTCCTTGAAGAGAATGTGATTTGTGATGAGTATCGTGAATGCTCAACCATTCTATAAGAGAATGGGTCAAGATGTGATAAAATCATTATGGGTTGGAGATATGCATAACTCACCTTTATGGAAGGTTTGAGAGAAATAAATGATATATGTCACATCTCATCTCTACGGAAGGTTTGAGAGAAATATATAAATTTTATTTGACATGAACGGTCAATGGTCGTGTGCGTTTATACGTCATACATATTATGGTATCTTTGTTATGAACTATCTAAAGGGCAAAAGAAAGAAATAGTTCTTGCCTATAAGGGTTGTGGTCATTATTGTGTGGCAATACAAATTTGTCATTGATTGTGTACCTATGGTAAAACAAAAGTAAAGCAAGAAACATGTTTTGCTCGTAATATTTTGACCATGACAATAATGATATAATTTCTCCTTGAAGTAGATGCTCACAATAGGGATGTTGTCATGCAATATGTGATAGTACACAAAATTAATAGCAAGTTCTAACGAGTTGTGTTATTATAAGAGGAATAATAATTGGGTTTTAGTAAGTCTCAAAAGAAATTTTTTTAAGTTCGGATGAATTGAAAACAAATATCAAAACTATAAATCACTACAACTGAAGGGGTTACAAATATTTATGTGAAAGGTTATCCATTGTTTCCTCTTGTTTGTTGCACACAAACGTGGGTATGCTGATAAAATCACATGGGAAAGTAAATTATAAGTGTATTGAAATAAAGATTACTTGGCATGACCGGTTGACCATTCTGGTTTGAATGTGATGCAAATGTATCTGAGAATTCATGTGGATTATATGATGAAGAAATAAAAGATTCTTCAAGAATTATCATGTGTTGCTTGTTCTCTTCATAAAATGATCATTATACCAGTTAATGTTGGGATTGTTATTCCCTAAAATTTTTGGAACATATAAAAAGGTGAATATGGGCACGTTCACCTGTCATGTGGATAATTTGAAATTATATGATCGATGCATCTATGCGATGGTCTCATGTGTTTTGTTGTAAACTTACAAATTGGTTTTGTAAGGTTCTTTGCTCGAATGGTTAAAATTAAGAGCACAATTTAAAACTATGAAATTATATTGATAATGCTGATTGATTTAGCAGAAATTGTATGCCTCCAATTATAGCTAAATCATGGTTATGAGAACAAAACTCCCAAATGAGATTTGGTATGAGATAAATAACATGTATCAACACATGCATGAATCAAGCCAACAAGGTTTCACCATTAAAATTGGTCCAAGGTCAGGAACCAAATAATTTTCATCTAAAAGGTTGAATGTGCGGTTATGATCTAATTGCTCCACCACGCACAAAGATGAATTCCCAAATAAGGTAAGGATGAATGTTATATTTGCTAACATTAGGGGGTGAGATGATTGACAACTGAAAATTATGTGTCAGGTTAATTATGAATTATCTAGATCCTTGCTAAATAAATATGTGAACTTAAATTTCAAGAGATAATTCATTTGCATAATGTTCCAAATCAATTGACAGATAAATGTACTGACCTATGATATAATTCAGCTGCAAATGCTTCAATGTGAAGTCCTTGAAGGACAGAGTCTATGATACGCCGGAAGCATAATAGACCAATCGATTCCAAATATAAAATTTCTTGAAGAAGGAAGGACCAAATGATCAATATGGTCATGATAATGAGGCAAGTGCTATAAAAGAACATATAGACATAACACTTCATAAAACCTCGGAAAAGGTTCAGGTACCTGAAAATAATGAAAAATGAAGAGATCTCGAAAAGTTATAACTTGTTGGAATTGATGTCAAATACCGTCGACGTTATATTTGATATGAGGTATAACTCAATGATATAAATTGTGACGAGGATGTTGAATTCAAATCTGTCATAGAATGTGGACAGATAAATGGTTGGCCAAGTAAAATGCATAATTCAAGTATATTGTTTCACTTAGGAAAGTTACGTTTTGGACTGATTGTCCATAAATCAAGGTATAATGTAGTAGGGTACAGATAAATTATTATGCGATGGTATAATCGTAATATATCAAGTACAATTTGTGCCTTGGGGAATAAAAGTTTTTCACAAAATTTTTGACATTATTGGAGATATTTTCTCCTATGGTGAATGCAATGAGGTTTGTTTTGATCTGGCAACATATGAAAAACTTGAATGCATATAATGAATAATTGTCATGTCTAGCTACACAATGAAGGTTATATGAAAATCCTTGAAGCAGTCGAGGTGTCTGAAGCATATAAAAGTTTGAAAGATACTTTTTCAATACAGCTTCAAGAATCCTTATATGGATTGAAAAAGTCAAGGAGGAAAATGATACAAAAGAATGATCCTAGTTGTCTTTATATTCTTATGAAAAGGTCTTGGTAAGACAGAATTTTGTCTTGACCTACTGATTGATAGTTGTTGACACCCAATTTTAGAACTCCACTAAAATTAATTTTTTCAAGCTTCCTGAATTTAAAACAATTTGAAATAATTATTCCGAAAAATCAGAGATACTTTTGGAATCATTTTCCATGCAATTTTTCATTTTTTTTTCTTTTTTCTCTATAAAATACATCTATATATACTTAAAATATATAAATTTATATGATTTTCAATTTTTGAACAAATATTTAGAAAATTATTTTACCAAAAAAATGAAATTTTAATAAAGTACGCATCTTATTTCCTTTAAAATTGATCTTAATCTTTCTTTTCGAACTAATTATTCACTTTGTTAATGTTAAGAAGATTGAGTATATAGTTGAGTTTATAATTTATCTCATCCCCATTTTAACAAATTTGAATTAATTGAAATCAGTTTGAATTTGATGGAAATATAAATCAAAGGACCAGTTCCCTTTGAAACCATCATAATGGGTTTTATTTACTCCAATTTTGGACCGTGAGATAACATTATTTTTTTGGCCCAAATTCTTTAAGAAAGACCCAGCACACTCCTTTACAGAAAAACACCAAGACCCTTTACGTTCTTCTTCATCCCACGATAAACCCACCCAAACTCGAATAACCAGTGTGAACCCGAAAACCAGCGAGGAGCGCGTGTTCGTTCTCTCCTTTCTCCTTTATATTTTTGTACAAAGAACTCGTACAATCGTCAGGTGTCAAAATCGTGTTGTTCAATTCTCCTTCTCATGAATCAAGCGTTCCAAATACTTTTTTCGTTGGATTAGTACTAGAATTGTACACCTCCCAGCTGTGTAGCCTTATCCGCTCAAGGATTTTTGAATTTTACCACGGTCCCACATCGATTCTAGGGGGTGATCTTCATATTTCTCAGCCTCTATAAAGAGTCTCCTTTTCACTGTTCAAGGGGGGATTTTCTTTTGGTAACCAGAGACTACCCTAAAAATTTTTGGGAATTCTTGGTTCCATAGTTTAATATTTTTAAAATGTTTTTGTAGGTGTTCGAGTTTAGAGAGGTGGTGGGATCGCCTCCGTTAAACTCGTAGTTCCGATTCGCTGCACAAAACCAGGTAAATTCTTTCTTAGTTTTGTATTATTTAATCCTAGCTTTTCTATCTGTTATATGCTTATTATCTTTGTTTTAGTTTTCATGTATTAGACTTTAGTTTGACATTTTAGTAGCAAATAATGTTTGCTTTGTCCTTACTGTTAAGATTTTCTTATGAATTTTCCTATTATTTTTTTTTGTGTTTCTTTTGTCAAGAGTTGTTTTTACTGAAATGTACATTTTTCTAATGTTTCCTTTAGTCTGATGGTTCTATCATTGCTCATTCTTCTCCAAAAAAAATTGATATTTGTCCATGTTTAGTTTGCTTCTAACATATGTCTTGGTATGACTTTGAACTCATTTCAGTAGCTACTTGCTAAATGATTTCCAAATGCTTGAATTTTCTTTCTCTTGTTTTGGAGATGTGCCTTTATTTAGTTTAAAGTTAATCTAGTTTCGAGCATCGATATCTTGTTATGCGTTTTAGTTAATCTTCTTATCATTTTAAGTTGGGATATGGTTTCTTTCCACAAGCACAAAGAAATTTGTCTTAATTTAAATTTAGTTCCAAGAGTTGTTTAATTTCTTATCATCTTTAGTTCCTAAATTTCATAGCTGGCATTGTTGTATTGTGGTAGGTGTGCCTATATGGCACGTTGATCAGCTCAAGACCCCTCTGGGCACTGTTGATGTCGGCCTCATCAGAGATGAGGCCAATGAATTGGCTCCACGCAGAGCGCCCCGTCCAGATCTGCCCCCACTTGCTGACGATCTGGCTGATACGGTAGCCCAGGCCCGCACAGCTACGCAGGCGGCTTCCACTGACACTACCCCGGCCGAGTCTATCCCGGGTAGTAGCACTGCCCCGAGCTCCTCTCGCACAGCCCCTTTACCCACTCTTTGTCCCGCTTGTTAGGGTCCAAAAATTAGAGGCGCAAATGGCTACACTTCTGCATCATATCCAGCCGTGGATGCAGAGGTCTATTACCAAGGCAGAAGAGCGCTTGGAGCGGAAAATGGTCCAGCACACAGAGCGGAAGATCGCTGAGGTTCACCAGCGCTTGGACGCTTTTGAGTTGCGGGTGCTAGCCCGGCCAACTCCTCCGGTGGATGTGTCGAACCTTCAAGCTGCGGTCGAGAGTCTTCGCGCAGATATTGACATGATCTTAGAGGGTAGGGTGCCTGAGTCTGAGGCCCCTTCTGTCGAGCCTGCTGAAGACACAGTGTTGGAAGCCCTATTCGCCACCTCAGATATTCCACCACCTCCCCATCGAGAGCATGCAAGAGGCGTGGGGGTCGAGCAGAGGATGAGGCGCGAGCATGGAAGAAGGAGCGTCGTGAGATGGAGGCTGCGAGGAGAGCCTCGCTTGCGGAGGAGGAGGCGCGCCAGATGAGAGCAGGAGAGTTAGCGGCTGGGGTGTCTAGCTCCCGAACTGTGGAGATAGCGGGAGGCACTGCTGATAGTGCGGTTGTTGCTTAGGACACCACTGAGGGTGTCCAGATTATAGAGGAAGTGGGTTCTGGAGAACCGGACCCACCAGCTTGCTGATCGTCGGCGCTTTGCGCCGCAGGTTGGTTTCACCTACCACTCTAGTATTTCAATTTTTATGCATTGGGGACAGTTGCATGTCTTTTTGTTGGGGGTGGGGTAAATGGAAAGTGAGTGCTAGGGTGAACTCTGAGTAGCCCAATTCACTATCCTCTTTTGGGGTTTTCTTGCCTGTGTTCTTTTTCCCCAAGAGACTGATTACTTTTTCTGTTGAATCGGCATGTCTATATCTTGTGTACATAGTTTAATTCTGGAGCATGATGGCTAAGATGATATCCTGATAAATTGGAAAATGATGCATGACTAGGCATAGTAATTAATAAAAGTGTGGCTCTAAGCATGACATAGAGGTACACCACTGCATTACCCTAAGTCTAAAATTTGAACTAGGTGTTTGATAATATGGTAGAGTGATGAGATGTCAAGTGAGTGTGAGGAATATTTGAATAGTCCATTATTTGTACTGAGCTAGAACTTGCCTGGTTAGTCCTGTTAAAAGTAAGTTGTAATAGACAATTAGGAAAGGATCATAGGCCCTTATTCAATATAGCCCATTTTTAGCCTTAATAAAAGAAAACCAAATGAAATTTATCCTTCTTTGATCCAAATGATCTGAGCTTAAATTAGACCTTTCTTTTTCGGCCCAACTGATCTTTTCTGAGAATAATGTGTTGGCCCTGGTCCCTCCTTGGACATGTGCACCTCAGCTTATGCCAAAAGCATAAGTTGAGGGTGGGTAATGCAGTAAACAACCTTCGTTATGGCCCTGACCCAACTTTGGGTATTGTGTACTTTGACTCATGGCAAAGCCATGAGTTGAGGCTGACTATTATGAGGAATGCTCTGGAAAGTGGGGTTGAAAGAACAAAGACAGAGAAAGAACAAAAGTAAAGTGACTCAAGAATTAGTTGAAATAAAAGTATAGAAAAAAAGTAAAAATATACAAGAAATACAAGCAAGAAAAGAAGAGAGTCACTTACACAAATGAAGAAAGAACAGAAAATAGCAAAGTGAAAGAATATGAAAAACTGGGCGAGATAAAATGATAGAAAATGGTATGTGTAGCCGATATGTCAAGGAGGGAAAAAAGTCACTAAAGTATACCTAAATATATCCTACCTGACCCTGAGCCTATGTTACAAGCTAAGAAAGTCCTATCGTGATCCTAAGGGTTGTATAGCGAACTTAAGGCAGTGAAAATAAGGCCAAAATTATGGCAATATGTATGAATGAGAGTGAATTTGTTCTGAGAGCAAGTGTTGAAAAGTAATCCTTATACTCAAACTGAAATCATTGTGTGAAAAATGAGGATTTTGTTTTAAGGTAGGACACTAGTTGCAATATCGGAAATAATAGCATCTCGGTGATAAATTAAAGAGGATAGGTGTTAGTGCATGGTGAGTATGTGTCATGCTCTGATCTCACATAATTCAAGCCTAATAGTGATAGCATGCATAAATATGATGAGATTAATCGGGATTGATAGCCAAATGATTGCAAAGGATAAAACATGGATACTATTGTACAAAGATTTTGTATTGAGTCATAGTGCGTCGCTTGAGGACAAACAACGAATTTAAGTTCAGGGTGTTAATATACCATGGTTTCACGGTATTATTAATACTTTTTTCTTAAGTTTATTGTGTCCAAAAGCCTTTTTGTGCTAATTTTTATATAAGTTTCTCATTATTTGCAGGAAGTATTTCCAAAGATGAATGCGAAGGTTTTTGAGCGAAGAAATGCAGAAGAGACCACCTACGGAGATTGTGACAGTCCGTCATGCATGTGACGGTCCGTAGGTGGCAGCGTAGTGCAGCTGCTGAAGGAAGATAGGGAAGTCTGAGCAAGTGTGGGGTTACGCAGTCCATGACGGTCCGTCCTGCAGGTTCGCCATGAAGTTCAGAGAAGTAGTCCAGTACCCAGATTCCAAGAGTTTAAGTGTTTTGAAATGAAGACCCTCGACGGACCGTCGTGTCTGTGATGATCCGTCATACTTGCCGTCGAGGGTAATAAAGAGAGCACCAGAAGAAATTGCACAAGTATGGAACGACAGAGTCCACGACGGAGTCCATGACAGAGTCCTTGTCTAATTAGGCTTTTATTTTCTATAAATAGTTCAAAAAACCTCGTTTTTGAGGTTAGACTCTATATTATTAGGTTAGACTTTGGATTATTTGGTTAGGCCTTTGATTATCATTAGATTTTTTGTGAGATTCTTGATTACTTTGAGATTCTTGTAAGTGATGGTTAGTGATTTGTATTGATTAATCAAGCAAACTTTCGGATTTTACTATTTCTCATTGAAGTAAGTACATGAATTCTTATATCATATATTTGAATATTGTGATTATGACTATGGGTAACTAAACTCCATAACTAGGGTTGTTGGAACCATAGGCAAATAATGCGGTAAAACCTAACTAAAATAACAATTCTAGAATAGTGTCTTGCATGTATTAATAATTCTTTCGCTTAGAAGTTTTTTTAACGGATGTCCAATGTTAGAACTCTCCTTAATGCTACTTGCCGGACCAAGGAGGTAGATAATAGGAAAGTAATTATTAACATAGATTTAGTGTACACTATCTAATATGCTAGTATTGATTGGTACGAGGTAAGAACTTAGTCAAATATCGAATACGATGCTTAATATGAGGTAAAGATAAGGGTTAGGATAGCAACACACGTAGCCGGACCAAGGTGCGGAGTGAAATTTTCTAGATGCCAGACCAAGGATTTAGAAATACATAACTTATAATTTTGCATGCAAGATACTAGGAAAGAATTGTTATAGTTAGAATTATCAAGTTATGAACCTGTGGGGAACACGTAAACCCTAGTTACTTTAATTAATAGATTAAACTCCAACATTCAACGCTGTTAAGTGTCTCTTTCAATTTCGCTGGTTAGTTTCATTTATTTAGAAATAGAAAACCCCCCTTTTATTGTTTTTGCTTTCCAAGGAAGTAATTGACTGAACAATAGTAATAGTAGATTGAAGTTAAGTCTAAACTATTTTCCTCGTTGGAACGATCCCAACCTCACTAGTTGGGTTATTTACTTGACACGACCGCTTTACTTCTTATTTGAGAAGTAAGTTTGAGCATATCAATCCTCCATAAAGAGATTTGCTTAAATCTAAAAATGGAATTACTTTTGATTTGTGTCGTCATCTTATTTTAGATGCCTTTCCAGTGAGCTAGTATTTCCATGCCTCCGCCTTTCGATATGTTATCTATGTTTTGTCTTACGTCTAATGAGTCATTTAGATTTCGTTAACTAAGATTTGCATTCTAATCCCTTCTTATATGCAAAAGTAAGTATACAATTTTCTTCTTTCTGGCAGACTAGTTTCCTTGGCTTATTCAATGTGTTTTCTAAAAATTGATTTTTAATGACTAGATTAGTGGCTATTTAAGTTGATCTGACCAACAATCTGTTGCTGGTTTAGTTAGGTTTGAGTTCTTTTTATGATTTTGATTGTTCAAATTTGCCTCCAGTAGATTAGTTTCTTTTAGAATTAGTTGTTCATTTTATCTATTTGTTGTTATTATTGTTATCCCAGAATTCCATTTGCTAGCAAGATTATTTCTTGTTCTCTGTTTGTCATGACTTCTCAGTCTCCTGGGATAGTTTTTGCCTCTTTACGGTACCCATTTGTTTGTCACTTGTGAATTTGATATAATTGTTATATAATTTGTTCTCGTGATGTCGAAATTCATATTTAAAAGCTTGTTTTTCTCTTACTGACTGCGTGTTGAATTGCATTTAAATAAATATGTATATGTTTGGTAGACTTGTTCCTCTTAGAGGGTTATTTAGTGCTTTTTTTCTAAAGTTGCTTAATTTAGCTGTCCCTTTCTTATCTTTTCTGATATTTTGTTCAAATGTGCTGCAGTTTTCCCGAACTTATGATTTTCTTACCATATGGTATCGAAATGTTGTTAATTTTTTAATTGATGTGACAAACCGTGGTTTCACGGTATTTTTAATGTTTTTTCCTTAAGTTTAGTGTGTGTCCAAAAGCCTTTTTGTATTGATTTTTATGTAAGTTTCTCTTTATTTGCAAGAAATCTTTCTAAAGATGAACGCGGAAGTTTTTGAGCAAGAAATGCAGATTACCACCTACGGAGCTTATGATGGTCCGTCGAGCTTGCGACGATCCGTAGGTGGCAACGTAGTGAAGCTGCTGAAGGAAGATGGGGAAGTCTGACCAAGTGTGGGATTACGGACCATCATAGCCACGACTGACCGTCCTGCTGGTTCGTCGCAATGATCAGAGAGTAGTCCCAGTACCCAAATCCAAGAAGTTTAAGTGTTATGGAACGGAGACCCTCGACGAACCATCGTGCTTTGAACGGTCCGTCATACCTGTTCGTCAAGGGTAATGAACAAAGTAGCAGAAGAATTTGTGAAGTATAGGATGACGGAGGCCATGACGGCCTATCGTGACCACGACGGTCCGTCACGAGGTCCTTCGACTCGGACGCGTTTTGATAGATTTTCAGCAATTAAAGTCCTTCTTTTATTAGGTTTTTCTTTTTTATAAATAGTTGGATTCTTTTATGTTAGACTCTTTGTTGTTAGACTCTTGGATATTAGACTTTGTGATTGTTATACTTTTGGATAATCTTTACTCCTCTATTAATTTCAATAATTGATACACTTTTTCTAGAATTGATTGTTGGTGCGTTTGTTGATTAATCAAGTGAACTTCTGGATTTTATTCTTTCTCATTGAATTAAGTGCATGGATTCTTATATTACATATATGAATATTGTGATTATGACTATGGGTAACTAAACTCCATAACTAGGATTGTGGGATCCATGGGTGAATAATGAGGTAAAATCTAACTAAAATAACAATTCTAGAATAGTGTCTTGCATGTATTGATAATTCTTCGTTTAGAAGTATTTTTAACGGATGGCCAACGTTAGAACTCGCCTTAATGCTACTTGTCGGACCAAGGAGGTAGATCATAGGAAAAGAATTATCAACATGGATTTAGTGCATACTATCTAATAGGCTAGTATTGATTGGTACGAGGTAATAACTTAGTCAAATATTGAATTCAATGCTTAATATGAGGTAAAGGTGAGGGTTAGTATAGCAACACACGTAGCCAGACCAATGTGAGGAGTGAAATTTTCTAGATGCCGAACAAAGAATTTAGAAATACATAACTTCTCACTTTGCATGCAAGATACTAGGAAAGAATTGTTATAGTTAGAATAGGAAAATAGGAACATGTGGGGAATAGTTAAACCCTAGTTACTTTTATTAATTGATTAAACTCCAAGGTTTGATTATGTTAGTTGGTTACTTTAATTTAGTTAGTTATCTTCATTAATTTAGCAATAACTCCCCCCCCCCCCTCTTTATTGTCTTTTGTTTTCTAAGGAGATAATTGACTAAATAATAGTAATAATAGATTAAAGTTAAGTTTGAACTATTTTCCTCGTGGGACGATCCTAACCTCATTAGTTGGGTTCTTTACTTGATACGACCGTTCTACTTCTTATTTGAGAAGTAAGTATGAGCGTATCATGGTGTTGATGAATTCATTTGATATTATAATTTCTTTATTCACTATGAGTAGTGCATCTTGGTCAATACATATTTTAATTCTCATTGGCTTGTAGTTATAATTTTGTTTCTCTTATGACTAATTCTAACATGACAAGATAGTAGCTCACTCTTTTGGGAGAGTAATGAGTTTGTAATTAGAATTTGGTGAATGATAAATTGTTGAATTGATCATCATTGAACTTTTATCACTTAGTTTATTAAAGAATTTGTTCATTTACTTATCTTTATTTCCTTTATTTCTACGCATGAACTCCTTTGAAATGAGTCCAACGGACTCTCCTCCCTTGCACATCCCTCTTCCTGAGTCGACCCCTATTCGAATCGTGAAGGGGAAGCCATGATATATCGGGTTGAGACCCAAAAAATCAGCAGTAGTAACAGCCTCAAAAGGCTGAAAAATTGGAGAGCAAAAACTTGGTTTTAAAACCCAAAATATTGGAGAACCAGCAGCAGAATAGCAGCAGCCCCAAATGAATAAATTTGGAAAATTTTTGGACTTAAAAGTTCCAATTTACACGGAAGCGACAAGGAGCTTGATAGGCTAAGGGACTACTTTCTAGCTATTTAGTTTCTAGTTATTTATCTTGTCATATTGTTTCATGTTCTTAATTTGTTTGAAAAGTGCTAACATTTCTTATTAATTTAGTTGAATTCCCGGGGAGATTTTTACTCCAAGTCTTCAAATTTGAAACTCAGTTTAAGTTAAATAACTTTAACTTATTAGAATAACTTAAAAACCTTTTATGTTCTTTCATAGGTATTAAATTGTGTTTGAATTCATGTTTACGAGTTTGAGCTAACCATTTAGTTCAAATTTTTGTATAGGATAAAATTGTTAAGTTTCTTAAACTAAATTAGTTGTCTTTTAATTTAACTTATAACTTTGTATGAATGACTTGAGGATCTTTAATATCCTTTCATATTTGTTGAACAAAGTCTTGTAATCCATGTTTATGTGTTGAATTATTTGTATGGTTCAAAATATGACTATGGATGAAAGTTTTAAGTCATAGGATTATTCTTGAGATATTGCAAAATATCAAGAGATTTTCATCTAAGTTTTCAACAAGAATTTTTTTGAGTAGTTTGAAATAAATAAATAAGATTTTTTTTTAAGTATTCATAAGTTTTTTTCCTAAAATTAGCCAATTTTAAAATCCTTAGGTTAACCTCATGTTAGCGGATTCTCTAGGGTGCCTAAAACCTTCCTTATAGAATTAACTAAATCCGTACTCGAGTCTGTTTTTTTTTTTGATTTTCTATAAAAAGTTGTTTTATGGTTTTCTTAATTTTTCCTAAAAAATTAAGTGGCGACTCCCTAAATTAAAATTGTTTTCAAAATATAACAAATTGGCCAAAGTTGCGAAATCATTTTCGAAACCCTTTAGTTTTTTAAATCGGGTCGTAATAGAAATGGCGACTCCGCTGGAGATTCATCTAGGTTCTAACCAAAAGGATTTTACTAACCATTATTTTGCATCCATGGCATCTTCTGATAATAATGGTTTGCGGAACCACAACCAGAATTTTTATACTCAAACTTTTTTTGGAATGATCGATAATTTATTGGTTTGTCATGCGTCCAATGGTTGTCGTGAATTTCAGCCTAAGTTGTCCGCTTAGGTTCTCGGTCCTTCAAAAGCCACTCTTAGTCAACTAAGTTAGAGCCAAAACAAAACCATCTCTTAGGTGCATTAACCTAAGATGACTCAATACCCCAGGCGTATTGAGTCCATTAAAAGACCATCTTGAGTCTAATTGACCCCTAGTCAATATAAGGCGATCATCCAATTATTTGTTAAATTTGAAGGATATGTATGTTTATTTGTACGTACCATTGTCCTTTTGGGTTGGGATTTTTTATTTTATTAGGTAGTTTCTTTGTTTAATTCAAGTAAAGATACTCCTCATCAAGAAGTAATTAAAAAGCATCAAGAAGTTCGGGAATGAAGATTCATATGGAAGCTTAGCTTAGTTACCATTGTACCCCTACATCGGACTAATATTTATTTCCCTTTCCTCTATTGTGTATCCCTATTTATTTTATTCATAAGTTCTGTATAGATATTTTTGGGCAATGGAACGATTTACAAATGATATACGCATCCTTCAAACGTTAGGCTTACATTTGGCTTAAAAGGTCACATGTATGTTAGGAGGCGTTATATATTGTTTGTGTGTTAATTGTTACAAATTTTGTTTCATTCGTGCTTGTTTGACCTATGTGTTTATAAACGTATGTTTTTGTTTTAAGCATAATTGGTCCATTATTCTATTCCAATATTTTGGAACATTAATCCAATTTTCAAACCTTCCAAAATAATATAACTCCATTACAAAAATACGTTCAAAATTACTCCAGACCTTTAAAAAATTATTAGGTCATCATTCAAATTCACGTTGACCTCTTTATTTCTTGAAAATTATTTTCCACACCTACTAGCCGGCGTTACTAAACATCCCTTCAGTTTCAAGCAAATATCAAGACGCTTTTGTTTCTCCGAAAGAGATTTCCAAACACTTTTCTTTTGTTAAAATTTTAGTTCACAATAAACATTTTTTTTTCATTTGATCATTTTCTAGAAACTGCACATCGCTTTAAATATAAGGCAGTGTACAAGAATCCAGATTTCTATTTTAAATATCTGACTTGCTTAACAACTCACCTTCTTTGAATTTTGGACTACTTTGTTTAAAACAAAACACATGTTATTTGTTTTATATGTTACTTTGGTTGATTATTATGATTAGTGCACTAACTTTATTATTATTGAGTTGTTTCATAAGGAGAGACATATTTGTGTTGGTAATCATACTTGCTCACTTCACCAAAGTATCCGCTGGCAGAACATTCATATTTTACACGGTCTAAGGTCAAGGGAATCTCTACAGACTCTTCATTTCTTACTTGGACTACTAAAAGGACTCGTTCAAAAATGGATCCCACTATTCACACTGTTGCTTCGTCCGAAATGATCCCAACTTTATCGATCGCAGCCAATCCTAGTGTCTCGGTAGCAACAGAATCACCTATGGAGGTCATTGCTCGTCTAGAGAGACAAATTAGCACACTGAATCTCCTGGTAGCTCAATAACAAGCTCCTTCTCCGAATCAACCACCTGATGCTCGCGAAAGGGGGCCCATGCCACCTGTATATCCTACTTTGAGTGAGTTTCATCAAGGAGATCACTTTGACACCTTTCAACAAACTCAAAGCGCCTCACTCACTAATTCAACTCAGGATACTCCTCTTGTATACACATTTGATCCTCCAAAAGCTCCAACAGTAACACATCACACTCCGCCAGTGTACACTTATGTCACTTCTCCACCCGTTACCAAAGCTCCAGAGTTTCACCGCCCAGATGTTAATCACTATATTGAAATTGAGGGGGATGGAAAATCAATTGATGTTGAAATGATGAATAAGAAGATGAAAAGTTTTGAGGATGCTATGAGAGGTCTTCGTGGGTTTGATAGTAGCCAGAGTGTTAGATACGAAGAATTGTGCAAATTTCCTGAGGTTGAGATTCCAAAGTTTGATAAGTTCAGTGGATCAAGAAATCCATTCTTTCACTTGAAAATTTACTGTGAAAAGTTGATTGGCGTTGGAAACAACGAAGGGATAAGAATCAAGTTGTTTAATAAAAGCCTAACTGGAAAGCATTGGAGTGGTACTCTAAGCAAGATGTGACCAAATGGCGTACTTGGGATGATCTGGCGAATGCTTTTATGGATCACTACAAGTTTCATGTTGAAATTGCTCCCCTATAGAATTTCTATTACCAAGCTAAAACCCAAGTCGACTGAATGCTTTCGAGAATATGACATTCGTTTGAGAGAAGAGGCTGCTAGGGTGCACCCACCTATGGAGGAATCAGAAATAATCACCTACTTCATTCAAGCTCAAGAATCAGAATATTATGAGAGAATGGTGACTATGGGTGGAAAGACATTTGTTGAAGTTATTAAGGCTGAAGAAACGATTGAAGACGGTCTCAAAACTGGCAGAATAATGAGTTACGCCTCATCTCAATTTGCTAATAGAACCTATCAAACTGGTATTTTTGGAAAGAAAAAGGAGAAAGAAGTTATGATGATAACGACCCGAGGAGCTGCATCATATAACCGTCAACCACCTACAGGCTATCCTAATTCACAATACTATGTTTGCAACAATCAAGCAACATTTCGTTCTCCACGACCAATGCAAAATCCTCGAAACAATGCACCTCGTCCTAATTTTGAGAAGAAACCTACTAGAGTCTTCACTCAATTGAGAAAGACACGGAGTCAACTTTTTGAGAGATTGAAAGAGGCAGGAATGCTTCATCCAGTGGAATCCAAGACTGTGAATACTTCAACCGAGTGGTATGACCCAAGTAAGTGTTGTGCTTACCATTCAGGGGTTGTTGGTCATGATACCGAGAAGTGTATCACTCTCAAACACAAAATTCTAGATCTAATTGACAATAAGGTGGTAAAACTCGCTCAAGCTCCACCGAATGTGAATACCAATCCGTTACCCAAGCATAAGGAGTAGCGGTTGACATGACCAGTTGCAAAGAAGAAGCAAGTTTCCTGAAGGTCGCACTTTTGACAGCTTTTAGTCTTGCATTTAGAGTTTGTTATTTTATTTCTCTGTAACCGCACTTTTATCGCTTCGTTACTTTGTAATCGTTTGTTTGGTTTTGATTTCCCTTTTATGCATATTTCATTTGTAATGAACTACGTCTAACCTGAATTCTCAAGAATGAGATACGTAGGCGGCCTATGTCGGCTTCGGTCACCCCTTTATCCCTTTTTAAAGTTTTCTTGTTCTTGAACTACGTTCGACCTGAATTTTCAAGAATGAGATACGTAGGCGGCCTATGTTGGCCTCGATCATTTTCTTAGTTAAACTTTTTCTAGTCCTGTTAGTCCTCGATAGTTGAAACTATGTTTGACCTGATTCCTGCTCAACAAGATACGTAGGCGCTGCACCGGCTTGGTCATGTTCCCCGTAAGTTTTTCATTTCTCTTTATAATGAAAACTGGGGCAGATTTTGAAAGGATCTCAAAATTCATCAGAAAGAAAAATTTATTCAGTCCAGAATCAAGGATCACTTCAAAGTTGCAACTAAGGCAGAATTTTTGATATTATAATTTCTTTATTCGCTATGAGTAGTGCATCTTGGTCAATACATATTTTAATTCTCATTGGCTTGTAGTTATAATTTTGTTTCTCTTATGACTAATTCTAACATGACAAGATAGTAGCTCACTCTTTTGGGAGAGTAATGAGTTTGTTAATTAGAATTTGGTGAATGATAAATTGTTGAATTGATCATCATTGAACTTTTATCACTTAGTTTATTAAAGAATTTGTTCATTTACTTATCTTTATTTCCTTTGTTTCAATGCATGAACTCCTTCAGAAAGAGTCCAACGGACTCTCCTCCCTTACACATCCCTCTTCCTGAGTCGACCCCTATTCGAATCGTGAAGGGGAAGCCATGATATATCGGGTTGAGACCCAAAAAATCAGCAGTGGTAACTGCCTCAAAAGGCTGAAAATTGGAGAGCAAAAACTTGGTTTTGAAACCCAAAATATTGGAGAAGCAGCAGCAGCCCCAAATGAATAAATTTGGGAATCGTTTGGCAGCGACAAGGAGCTTGATAGGCTAAGGGCCTACTTTCTAGTTATTTAGTTTCTAGTTATTTATCTTGTCATTTTGTTTCATGTTCTTAATTTGTTTGAAAAGTGCTAACATTTTCTTATTAATTTAGGTGAATTCCCTGGGAGATTTTTACTCCAAGTCTCAAATTCGAAACTCAATTTAAGTTAAATAACATAAACTTATTAGAATAACTTAAGAACCTTTTATATTCTTTCATAGTTACTAAATTGTTTTGAATCCATGTTTACGAGTTTGAGCTAACTATTTAGTTCAAATTATTGAATATGATAAAATTGTTAAGTTTCTTAAACTAAATTAGTTGTCTTTTAATTTAACTTATAACTTTGTATGAATGACTTGAGGATCTTTAATATCCTTTCATAGTTGTTGAACAAAGTCTTGTAATCCATGTTTATATGTTGAATTATTTGTATGGTTCAAAATATGACTATGGATAAAAGTTTTAAGTCTTAGGATTATTCTTGAGATCTTGCAAAATATCAAGAGATTTTCATTTAAGTTTTCAACAAGAATTTTTTTGAGTAGTTTGAAATATATAAATAAAATTCTTTTAAGTATTCGTAAGTTTTTTCTTAAAATTAGCCAATTTTAAAATCCGTCGATCAACCGCGTGTTAGCGGATTCTCTAGGGTGCCTAAACCCTTCCTTAGAGAATTGATTGAATCCTTACTCGACTCTGGGTTTTTTTTTATTTATTTTCTATAAAAAGTTATATTTATGGTTTTCTTAATTTTTCCTAAAATATCAAGTGGCGACTCCCTAAATTACAATTTTTTTTCAAAATATAACAAGTTGGTCAAAGTTGCGAAATCAATTTCGAAATCCTTCAGTTTTCGAAATCGGGTCGTAACAATAATTTGACAAATGAAATATTTGTCTATCAGTACACATGCACAGATATGTTTTTGTATAAGATAAATCATTTCATTTAGTACCCAAATGATTATAAGATCGCTTGACATAAATGATGATTCAGTTTGATCTCAAAAGAAATATGAAGAGCTTCTTGGTGATGAAACTTCATATCTTGGTGCAATCAGGGCACTAGTGCATTTTGCTAACAATATTACCAGATATTTGTTTTGTAGTAAATTTATTGGAATGATTCAGTTTCTCCCCGATAAAAGGACATTGAAATGGTGTTGAGCACATGATTGAATATCCTCGAAGGACCATAATTATGGGTTTATTCTATTCCGAGGGATCTAAGACAAAATTGATTGGTTATGCAGATGCAGAATATTTATCTGATCCGTATAAAGCTCTATCTCTAGAACGCTATGTGTTTGCATATGGAGGCACAATAATATACTGGCGATCAATGAAGCAAATATTGCTATGCAAAAATAAAAGTCCTCCATGAAGAAAGTCGAAAGTGCGTCTGGTTGAGATAAATGACATACCATATTCAGGAAATGTGTGGTTTTTCTCTGAAAACGAATATATCAACCACAATTACGAAGATTGGAGACATAATCACAAGAAATTAAGTGATGTTTTAATCAGGGGAAGTATAATACGCGTTGCACTCTTTTTCCCTTGACCGGGGTTTTTTTTCCCACTGGGTTTTCCTGGCAAGGTTTTTAATGAGGCAACAAATAGTGCATATCAAAAGATACGTGTACTCTTTTTCCTTCACTAGAATTTTTTTCCACAGGGTTTTTCCTATTAAGGTTTTAACGAGGCACATTATCTATGGACATCCAAGGAGTAGTGTTATAAATCCATTGAATGAGTGGATAGTCCATAAAGTTAGTACATGAACAACTATCCATATTCATTAGGTTTCATGAACCTTTTTGGATAAGAATGTATCTATTTATTATGATACTTAATATGGTGACTTTAGGAATGATTTCTCAACCTATAAATAAGGTTGTTCATTCACTATTGTATTATATACAGATGAGACATACATATACTTGAATAAGAAGAAACTTCCTCTTCTTCTATCTACTTCTCTTGTCTTCTTCTCTTTATGATTATATTCTTATGAGCTTGATTTTATAACAAACATATAATTTATTTTTAATAAAAATTTGGTTCCAAACCATATTTTAGAAATTCAAGAGCCGTCCCTGACTATTTGCTATCACTATTGGTACGTATTTACTGATTGAGTCCACTTGTGTAAAAAATTCATGATTTGAGACCCAAACAAAATAACAAATGAATTTGTTAACTAACAAATAATCTAGTAGCCTCTTCGCATTAATTAATACTCTTTTCATTCACTTTTATTTGTCATACTTCATTGTATAAAAGTGAATTTAATATATTTTAAGAATTAAATTGAATTATATTAATTCAATTATTAAAATTTAACATATAGATATTCAGAAACACTACAAGAAAAATTATAAATATCAATCCTTCTCATATTAATAAGATGCATCTTAATATATTAGTCAAAATCCACATAATTTACCTCTTGAAAAGTAAAGACACGGAAGAAATATAACTTTTATATAATTAAATATCTAGTGTGGATTCATTTTTATTAGCACCAAATGACATTTATGATTATGGTAGATATATAATCAGATCCTTCTATAATGAGCATGTGCTCTTGTTTTAGACTATTGAATGACATTGTACTATTTCTTATAATTATTTAGCTCTTAGTACCGTTAGTGATCTGTAAATTAACATGAAAGTTAATAATTCCTAACTTGTGATCCTTCTTATCAACAATTAATTGCATTGTCCAACCGTGATTAATACAGAGTTCAATCTCAACTTTGTTACTATTATTATATTGCTAATTCAGAATACCGCTAAATTATATTATTAGTACTACTTATATATATATATATATATATATATTATATATATATATATATTCTATATATATATATATATATATATATATATATATAAGTAGTACTAATAATATAATTTAGCGGTATTCTGAATTTTGAATTAGCAATATATTGTTTATCGAAAAAGTTTAAACCATATTTATTTCCTTTGTTGATTTTTATTTATCCACTATAAATCTTCCTATATAGTTTATCGAAAAAGTTTAAACCATATTTATTTCCTTTGTTGATTTTTATTTATCCACTATAAATCTTACTCGTAAGTCGTACCCTAAGAAATAATAATAGGTATTGAAAATGATTTGGAAGGTAAATCAGAACAAAAAAAATTCTTGATATATTAAAAGTGGTAAAAGTGAAATAATTTTTGAAATAGTAGATAACTAAAAGTGAATGGAGAGATTATATTTCATATTTTTTTAGAAAATTGTCCAACGAGTTACTCTCTCCTTTCATTTTTGTTTATCTACTTTGAAATACTTCTAGTAGACCATTAAAAGTAAACGGAAGAAGTATATATTTCCTCTATTTTAATTCGTTTGTTTGTTTTCACTTAACCCAAAATTTTTAAAAATAATTAAATTTTTAAATTTGTGGCTTTAGATTAAAATATAAAAAATGTACCAACAATATCATCTAACTAAGACATATCATGTTAAACATTAAATTAATTAAAGAATTATTTTACTAAAAATGCATTATTTTTTTAAATGGATTATTAAAAGAATAAAAAAATAATTGAAAACAAAGAAGTAGTTATTAAAGTTAATGATAGTGAATAATAATGTATTAATAGCATATCCCCTCATTACCTCTTTACTCTACTTTATCAATTGCACATATAAAATGCATATATTTTATTAAAATTTTTAAAGATCTTACTAAATTGACTAGTATCATAATCATGATTAAGTCAAGCTAATTCTGAAAAAACTACTTCTCAAATTTGATAGGAACAAGATGTTCTCTACATATTTTGATATTTATTAATAATATTAATTTCATCTTATATTTCTATATTCAAATGTTTAAGTGGATTTAACAAAAATTATTAGATTCAAACGTTTCATGTTCTACCATTTTAATATTTAAATATAAAATTTAAATTTAACATATAAAGATGAAATTAATAATATTAATGAATATCACTATGTAGAGCATATTTTTCTTATCAAATTAGTAGAGTAGTTTTACAAAATTAATTACCTTAATTATGGTTATGATACTTTATTTTATTAATGTCTCACAAATGTTTTACAAGAAAAGAGAGTATTTTAGTGCTTATCTTTTCAACCAAAATAATTCTATTCATAGAACAAAGTTTTGAAAGAAAAGACTTTAAATTAAATTATAGGGACAAGACACATGTACCCATAGACTATGACCGAAATTCTAGAGACACACCTTAACTAAATTAATATCCTATTATTCCTCTAGCCCCGGTAACGAGTCTACCCACTAGTGTACTGTCTGCTTTGGGCCTAGGCACGTACAACTTTAAAACGCGCTATTAGTTAGATAAGGTCTACTTACTTATATACCTAATATCTCTCATAATGTGTTTTGTCGATGTGGACTTCTAATCTTAAGGTAAAATATCACATACACCACCTCTATGGACTCAACGTATTCGCTGAAGTTTGCCCCCATCGAATAGGATTTGCCTAGACTCAACAATGAGGTTCATAATAGTGTAATTATTTAGTAGGGTATGAATGTGGGTATATATTTATAATTATTTTGCTTTTATGGGGGGTATATATATATATATATATATATATATTATATATATATATATATATATATATAATATATATATATATATATATATATATATTATATATATATATAACTTGATACACCTTTTTGATTTACATACATTTAGACATCTCCCACACGCCTCAATTATGTGGAGTCACGAAGTTACCACATAAGTAAAAAAGTGTACAAAAATATAAAAGATTGAATGTGGAGAAGTATTAAAACCTTAATTTAGTTAAGAGGTATCTCCGAAATTTCGTTCATAATTTAAGAATTATTACTTAAGTCTTAATTATATTTATAGGTTCATAAATTCGAAAAAGAAAATATATAACATTCTAGAACTTATAACGTAAAATTAAAATTGAAGATGAATATTATAGTTCACAACATGTATTTTGTATATATTCAAAAATAATTTACTAGATGAATTTGTTTCAAAATCAATTGAACGTTAACCCTTACATGATATTATTGTGAAGCGGTAATTTAAATTTGAGTTTGATTAGTGCAGTTTGACTAATTTTTTTGTTGAATTTCAAGAAAAAAAAGAAGAGAAAAGGAGAACAATGATTTTATTTTTTTAAGTTGTTGAAAATCAACTTTGGCTAACATGTGGTCACGTATTGGTTAGAACCTTTGAGGTCTTTTTTTGTATTTGACTCCACGTCAACACAGAATATTAAAAGAAACAAGGGAATTTTTTACAGCGTGATTAAACCCTATAAAAATAAAACATATATAGTTGAGAATTCGATCATAGATGATAAATAAAGTGTGTTTTTAAGGACAAAGAGATTTTTGTTTAGCAAATATAGATGTTAATAAAATTTTGATTATAATCTAGAATATATACTTTGTGTCTTATAAAAAAAATATTCTGATACCAAAAAGTTGTTCCAAAGTGATAATATTGGGTTTTGGGCTTGTATGTTTTTGTGAGTTGCCTCAAATTGCAGAAAATGGGATACAACTCATTCTTGATGCTCACATAATACATTATTAATGTAGCTTTTTTGGTTTGCAACTTTGCATGGTTTTTTTTTTACAGACTTTATGCACGTGGGTCTTTAATTTGATGTTATTCCTCTAAACTTTGCATTTTATATATTAAATTGAATGATTAATTAATATCTCAAATGATACTGCCTTTTTAAACTTGTTTTTCTCTATTGATACAAGCTAAGGTCAAATAGACCATTAATAATATATTATGTGGTAGCTCCAAGGCCAATCAGTAGATTTTAATTATATGCATTGCTTTTCATTGTATCATAAGTTTTTTAATTTGTTAATACTCACTTCAGTCTGAACAAATAAATTTATGATTTGTTGCTATGACTCAATGTGAGAGAATTTTTCAAAATTTAATGATGTATTAATTATTTTTCTCCAAAATTATTCTTCTCTTTAATAAAGTTTTCACCTATCTTTAGTTTTACATTTTAAAATAGTTTGGGAAGAACAAAAAGGATAATATTGATTAATTATTCTTTTATTCATGTCATCAACAAAATTTCTTCAGAGATTATTAATTTATTTTCAAGGTAAAAGTATTTCTTTTAATTTGGTCTTAGATCATATTTATATCCTTAAGCTTTGAGTGTGCATAGTAAGACACTTTAATTATTATAAAATTGAATAAATCGACACACACATACTGCGTGACATCCTACATGCCAATATGTGTTCTACGTGTATACTCATTTGTCTACTTGTTTAATTTTATACAAATTTAAACATTTATTTATATATATCCAAAATTAAAAAACGTAAATATGAAGTGAAAATAAATTAATGACGTATTTATGTAGTATCCCAACTTTGGAAGGGAGGGAGTATTGTCACTATATTGTTACCCAATGAATATATATCATGTTAATTTACTTTTATGTAAAATATAATTATATGTAAAGAGATCAGAGAGGCTGCGTTTTGATTTTCTTGGATACCCTGGCATGATGAGGTTTTTAGTTGTTGATATTTAATTAAGTATCTTGATTTCTGTTTTTTGAGATGATTCTTTTGTCTGCTAGATCCTCTTTTACTAGTTCCTTTGAATAATGTCCATTATATAAATTTCTTTTATTTTTATAGATCCTTTTTGTCTACCTTTTTGGTGCCTCCTTTGAACTCATACCAAGATGGTGTTTTATATTGGCAAGCTCCCAACTTTAGATGAACAATATATTTACTTTTTTTTGACGTTATTAGATTATATTTAGACATAATATATAAATTTATCGTTTAAATTGATTTGATTTTATATTTATGTATTTTAATTTGGGTGTGCATTGTTGGATTTTAAAAATGTGTGAATGGAAAATGAAGAGTTGTTACTTTTATGAAGAGTTGTGACTTTTATGAAAAGTTGTGACTTTTATGGAAAGTTGTAACTTTTATGAAATGTGGCAACCTTTCTGAAAGATTGCGACTTTT
Source organism: Solanum peruvianum (assembly GCA_027705065.1). Taxonomy (NCBI): domain Eukaryota; kingdom Viridiplantae; phylum Streptophyta; class Magnoliopsida; order Solanales; family Solanaceae; genus Solanum; species Solanum peruvianum. Next base: position 49,240,919 of record JAKWJD010001764.1, read on the forward strand.
CTAAAGGTTTGTGTTTCGGTAAGGCACAACAAGAACCTTTTCGCACTACCCTTTGTTTTATATAAATTGAGGGATTTCCTCATTTTAATTTAGAATTCATAGACTTCTTCTTCAACTACTAAATCTAGTATTCTAAGTGTACTTTACTGCCATTGAGTGGTGCGCTGACACCGGAGTTTTTGGTATCTATACTCTGGTGATTGAGATCATTTTACCCTGGGAGGTTATATTCCAAATCAAACCTCGGATAATAGAGGAGAATAATTTCCTTAAGGGGACACTGTGAGTTCAGTGGATTTGATCTTTTTCCTATTAAAAATTTTCCAGATTCTGGTACATGTTTTACAAATATTAGATTTGTGAATTAATTTCAGTTCTTCTATTCTTTTGTTCTTCATTGGTTCATTAAACTTGATAACTTAGTGCTTCTGCAAAGTTTTTTGAAATCAGTAAGATTCTTTAAACTCATATTAATAACAATTCTTCTTTAAGAAAAATATTTCGTATATTTTTTTTAAATCTGTTTTTTTATTCTATTTTGGCTACTAGTTTTAATTTTCTAGTTATAAAAATGTTGTTAAACTTTGTGTTTCTTACAAAGATGTTCAAAATTTTGTTCTAAGTATGTTTGGGATACAAGATGAACAACATGCATAATTAGGCAATTTAAGTTATACAAATTTGAATAAACAAATACATGAGTTTTACATGACATAATATATATAGCACACCACGTAAGATGCAAATTACCATATAGGATCTCACATATGACGCATGTGTTTATTTATTTAACTTTATATAAGTTTAAGCAATAAGATACAACTACCCTCTAGACTATAACTGTAATATTAGAGACACATTTAACTAAATTAATGTTCTATAGTCCCCTGAACTCATTTTTTTTTTTAATTTCATTCATCTTTTGACTTATGTGGCGCACACGGTGACTCCACATAGTTGGCGCGCGTAAGAAATGTTTAAATAATTTTTGGGTGGTAATAAGTTCTTAATTTAGTTATAGTGCATCTCTGAAATTTCAGTTTTAACTAGAGAATATTTGTGTCTTATTTCTAAATTTAAATATCTATTTATATACTTTCAAAATTAAAAATATAAATATTATATAAGATTAAATTAAAAGACATATTTACATATAATAATGGAGAATAATTTAATGAGTTGGTTATGTCTCCTATGGTAAGTGGTTGCCCCCGGGGTCTATGGGCTTTGCAGCCAACCAAGGGAACAATTTCTTCACTTAACCATTTCCTCTCTCACATAGTTTCTTTCTGACAAGATTTGGGGTTATGAAGTATTCCTATGCTCCTAAAGAAGGAAGGTAATTAAATAAAATAAAAATAATTTGAGTTGATACGGAATTTTAAAATAAAAAATTAAATAAAATTTGTGATTTAAAATAAAATAAATAATAGATATTTGTATGAATATAAGTTATTTTATTTACAATATAATAAATATATAAAGTTAAATTATTACTTAATATAATAATGTGTTGTTGTTTTAAACTAATTGAAAAGGAAAGTAAATTATATAAACGGAGACAAAAGGAATATATAATACATTTGTGTGCTTTTTAATTTGGTTTCTATTTATATTCAATAATTTTGAATGTTTACAAGTAGACATTAAACTTGTATATATAGAATTTAAAAAATATGTACACATGTTCCTTTACGTCTTACATGACATCCTATATCACATATTGACGTTCGACGTGTGTTATACTACGTAGGACACATGTATTTACTTGCTCAGAAGTTTAAAAGGCATTATGTATTATGCCTATATACATATATCCTACTCATATTTGAGATCCTGTTAATTTTCCTTCATTCTCCATATCTGAGTAATTTTGGTCATTGGGGATATAAGGTTATGAACATAAGCTAGTGTTTAGGAAAAGATTAACTTGCCAAAAATGAAGTTCATGAAACTTGGATCCAAACCTGATACATTTCAGTCAGATGGGAAAAATATCAGGTCAGATCATGTGGTTAATTCTTCAAAGTTTTATTCACCATTTTTTTCTTGTTATGATTATTCAGAGTAGTTATTTTATTGTGGAAAAAACCGTTTTTGGTGTTGTATTAAGACACATTTATTTACTTGCTTATATCCCCTTTTAAATTTATCTTGTGTCAATCCTGCTATGTTTGTGCAATTGAAGCTAGGTTTTCTATTTTCTTTTTTCATACTGTTTTTGATATGCTTTACTTGAGCTAAGCGTCTATCTGAAACAACTTTCACGAGGGAGAGGTTAGGTTATGTACATACCAACTCCACTTGTGGTATGTTGTTGTGTATCTGAGTATATGGATGGGTTTTTTCCCCAATAGATAAACTCTGTAGTAGGGTTAATGTACTTTAATTCCGTCATTAAAAATCTCTCATTCCAATTGCTTAGTTGTATTTTAATGGTTTCATTTTTCCATATGAATTACCTTCTTAGAGCCTGTGTAACGCCCCAATTTAGGATAAGAAGTCTCTTATCGATAACAAAACATAGGAGGGATGTTGAGTATATAAGTAAGTTGGCCTTAAAAACTAATGTTGTGTTTTGGAGTCGTGGGGGTCTAGGCTCAGAACGGACAATATCTGTTAAGATGTTGGTTAGGCCATATCTGTGAAGTGCATCTATCTATGTCTTTTCATCACTCACAATAGACCTGGTGAATGTTTGTGTTTTTTCTCTGTTTAAACAAGTCTTCATCAATAAAATTTTCGTTTATGCAGATATGCTGCTTCAGAGTTGGATTCTGATATCGTTGTTAGTGTAGGAGACGTGAAGTTTCATCTGCATAAGGTACAACTATATGCAATTAATATTTGTTACCTTCTTCTGTTCGAGATTTTATTTTCGATGTTCTGCTTGCTGTCTTAAGAAATGAATGAAAAGGATGTGTTTGTTTAGTATTTCCTGATACTTGTAATCGGTGAAAATTGCAGTTCCCTCTTCTGTCGAAGAGTGCTCGTTTGCAAAAGATGGTTACAAACTCAAGTGAAGGAGATAGTGATGAAGTTCACATTCATGACCTTCCGGGAGGACCTACTGCCTTTGAAATGTGTGTCAAGTTTTGTTACGGTATGACAGTTACACTGAATGCTTATAATGTCATAGCAGCAAGGTGCGCTGCAGAGTATCTTGGAATGGATGAGACTGTTGAGAAAGGAAATCTTATTTACAAGATTGATGTTTTCTTACACTCGACCATTTTCCGTAGCTGGAAAGATTCGATAATATTTCTTCAGACCACTAAATCTAGGTTACCTCTGTCTGAGGAAGTGAAGTTGATCAGCCACTGTACTGATGCTATAGCATCCAAGACGTCTATTGATGTTCACAAGGTTGATTGGTCTTATACCTATAACCGGACCAAGATACCAGAGGAAAATGGAAATGGTCCTAACTCGAATGGACTTAGAAGCCGTGTCGTGCCAAATGATTGGTGATTGATGACTTATGTGAGCTTGAAATAGATCTTTATAAACGGGTTATGGTCAACATAAAGAACAAAGGGATTGTTTCCTCCGAAGTGATTGGAGAATCTATAAAAGCTTATACTTTGAGAAGGTTCCCGGGCTTTAGGAAGGGTGTTTGCCAGTTCAGTGATGTGTCCAGGTCGCGCTCAATATTGGAGACGGTTGTATGTCTATTACCTGCTGAAAAAGGTAGTGTCTCTTGTAGTTTCTTGTTGAAATTGCTAAAAGCATCCATTTCCGTAGATTCTGGAGAAAAGGTAAAGGCAGAGCTTGTAAAAAGAATAGGACAGCAACTGGAGGAGGCTTCTGTTAATGCTCTTTTGATTCGAGCTACAGATGGGGAAGCGACAATGTATGATGTCCATGTCTTCCACAAGATACTAGAGAGCTTTGTGATGCATAACGAGGATTTGAAAACTCAGTCGGAAGATGGTAATGAAATTCCAGGGGTTTTATCAGAAGCTTCAAAGCTTATGGTGGCGAAGCTAGTAGATGGATACCTTACAGAAATTGCCAAGGATCGTAATCTCCCTTTGGCAATATTTGTTGGTCTAGCAGAGATGGTAACAGACTTCCCTCGCCCTAGTCATGACAGCCTTTATCGAGCAATTGATATATACCTCAAGGTGAGAATCTTTTGAACTATCTATGGAACTTTTTCGATTACAAAAGAAATGGCATTACTGTAACGTCATTCAAGTAATACATACTTTTAAGGTAAATAGTCAATGTCACATACATTAGTTGTAGTGGAAACTAGTGCAAAAGTTCCTACTCGCAACTAATGAATGTTAGTAAATTTACTTATTGATCTTCTTGTGATGTTGTAGGAGCACCCTGGGATCAGCAAGAATGACAGAAAGAGAATTTGCTGTTTGATGGATTGCAAGAAGCTCTCAGTTGATGCATGTACACATGCTGTGCAAAATGACAGACTTCCATCACGTGTTGTCGTACAAGTTCTCTTCTTTGAGCAAGTCAGGGCCAATGCATCATCGGGGAGTAGCACTCCGGATCTTCCCAAAGCTATTAGAGACCTCACTAGTGCTTCATATGGGAGCTCAAGGTCAGCGATAACAAATACAGAGAATTCGGAGGTTACAGCCTCTGCAGAAGAACTGAGGGCTTTGAAAGAGGAGTTGGCAGCCTTAAGATTGGCAAATGGAGGACTAAATGGTGATACCAAACGTCACGTTGACAAGGCTACCAATGGTAGAATGAAAAGTATACTTTCATCAAAGAAGATATTTACAAAAATTTGGTCAAGCAAAGGCAGGAGGAAACAAGGGGAAAATAGTGGCTCAGATTCACCTGACAGCTTAGAAGAAGCTAAGTACACACCTTCAAGAAAAGGAAGATATTCAGTTTCTTAATCCTAAATTAGTATTTTCTTTTCTGGGGATTATTTCTTTCCTTTTTCCTCCTAGACTTAGTTTTCCTTAAATGAATTTACCATGTCAAAAAGACAAAAAATATAGTCATCTTAGCTCTTATTTGTTTTCATTCTATATCTAAATTTAAATGTGTATTAAGATTTAGGTGTTTAAATTTGAATACACATCTGAATTATAAAAATGTTGTATTATGATCTGAATATTAAATAATTAGTATTGTTCTTTTCAATATCTGAATATATAAAATTTGTCTTTACTTGAGATTAAATACAACAACAATAAAGATAACAAATTCTGTCTAATCTCACAAATGAAGTTACTTAAAGATTAAATATAGAACTCAATTAAAATACTTAATTAATTTAAAGTTAAATTTAAAAAAAATATATGGTGGTGGTTGTTGTGTTTCTGAGTTTCAGGAATGGTGATGTTGTGAGTAACTTGATGGTGGTGGATGATAGTTATGGTGGACTGGTAGTGATAGATAATAGTTATGATGAATTATATCAATGGTTGACGGTACATAGTAGAGATCTATTGTGGGGATTTTCAGCAGTGATTGTTGATTGTTATAGTAGTGATTGTTCATGATTGAAATAGTGGCTAGCGATGGTAATAATTGATTATAGTGATTTACATCAATGATGATTATGAATGTGGATGTGGGTAGTGATAGTAATTGATTATGGTGGGTAATGACAGTAGCAATGAATAAATAAAATTGGAGGACTTACATCTTTATAGAATTTAATTATTTTTAAGTAGACATCTTGATGGTATAAATACTTTATTATAAATCTTAATTATTTGAATTTAATCAAACTCATTAATATTAAGTTGTTTTAACGTGAGAAAACTACATGATAGTTAAGATTTGAATGATAAAATTCAAACCTAAAAATAAACAAACTTACAACTCATTTAATTTCATTCAGATTAATACATTTGAATTTACGATTATTTCTTTTTAAATATTTGGCAGTATAAAATTTTGTATTTGTTTAAAAATAAGAAAAAATTATTAAAAACACGTCTTATGTTTTTTCTTATTTCCAATATCCCCTTCTATTTATAAAAAACTCTAAAATTCCTTATTTCTCTCCTAATATATTTAATGTATTTGAGCTAGTATTTAATATATTCGAGCTACATATTATGTATTCGATTTATTTTATGATGTATCAGAACTAATTTTTAATGTATCCGAGTTATATATTATGTATCTGATTTCTGTTATAATGTATCTGAGATACTCTTTAATGTATTCAAAAGGTACAAATTTTAAGGGATTATTGTAATTAGAAAAAAAGTCGGGATAAAATGTAATTTACTTTTTATACAATGGAGTTATGTAAGCTATACTTTATATTTTCTTAGTTACCATGATGTCCTCTAAGGTCCAAACATAAGTTTGTGCTAGTTGTTTGTGATTTTTTATAAATGGTTGGGAGTAGCTATTTTCTTTTGTAAAGTTGTTGACTGGGGTTTCACCGGTCAAGGTATTGGGTTCGAAAGTGATTAGAACATCATGAGTAAGTTTGCAATTGCAAATCATATGCAGATAAATTAGACTACACGTACAACTATACTAAAAGCCATAATATTATTATTTAAAATGACCAATTGACTACATAATTAAAGCTAATAAAAAAACATAAAAATTGTAGAGGGGTAAACCCCCCCATAAACAAAACTTTCTAAATATCTACATTGTGGATATTATCATGTTATGCTATGAGAATAAGGATCTTCAATTTATAGATCTTTAAATTTTTCTTCAAAATAAAGAATAAACTAAATATAGAAGAAAAAAATTATTTTTCTTTAAAAAAATATTTATGCTAATGTTTTGTCTTTTCTTTTAGGAAAAATAAACTTCAAAAAGGTAGGAAAATCAGGGCAAAATCATAATACAAAAGTTTATTTTTAACTAGAGGTATAGTTGTTTATTTTTTTGGATTGCATATGCTTGTCATGCGCTATTAGCAAGTAGTTCAACAGGGTCAACTCATGCCTAAGTTTTGACATCAGGACCAGTTGCTACCTCGAGTTTGGGGCGTGACACAAACCTTAAACAAAGTTGTCCTTAATAAGCTCTTTGGGCTTTATATGATTGATACAATCCGTCAAATAGATTATATCGTTCTCATTCATGAGGCAGCGATTCACTAACCTTCTGATTGATGACATATATCATCCCTCTAAACTTTTTCGTCCTCCTGAATGAGAAGAATTTGTTGAGAAACCTGTTTGACAAAATGTCACAAAAGATGATAGATCTTATGATATCATTGCAATTATTGCTCGGCTTTTCGAATTAGCAAGAACGAAAATAGTGTCAATTTGACATACTTGTTTGAGACATTTTTGATAATGGAAGTTTTTTATCAGTTCGACAAAACAAACGAGAATTTTATTTTAGAATCATGCTTTCAATTTCCATCACGTAAAAAACTTAAATAATATTTTGACAGTTCAAATTGACCTTCAAATAATTTAAATATGATTTCATAACTTTCGCTTGATTTTCCAATTTTTCTGATTTAAATTAAGAATTTAAAGATGAAACATCAATAAAGTATTGAGTAATGTGTAAATTGTTGTGAAGAAAGCTCAGAATATAAGAAGAAAAAGACAAGAAATATAAGATAGAGGAGAGAATTTTCCTATTCAAGTATGTCATACAATGGTGAATGATATCTCTATTTATAGTGTTGAGATATCATAGTCAAAGGTCACCTTGAAATTTACATAGTTATCATCAAGGTTCATATCACCTTGATATCTTATCACATTGGAAACACTAATACATGAATCCAATTAATTGTTGGATAACTTTAATGGATCATCCACATATACAATAGATTTACAACACTCCCCCTTGGATATCCATAGATTATGTGCCTCGTTAAAACCTTACTAGGAAAAACCCAGTGGGAAAAAGCCTAGTGAAGGAAAAAGAGTACATATATCTCATAATACGCTATGAATGTTGCCTCGTTAAAATCTTACCAGGAAAACTCAACTTGGGACAAAACCATAGTTAAGGAAAAGAGTACAACGCGTATTTCGCTCCCCCTGATGAAAACTTTACTTGATATCTCGGAGACGGCGCATTCCAATCTTGTATCTCAACTTCTCAAAAGTTGATGTTGGCAATGCCTTAGTGAATAAATCAGCAAGATTATCACTTGAACGAATTTGTTGAACTTCTATCTCACCATTTTGTTGAAGATCATGCGTGAAAAAGAACTTTGGTGAGATATGCTTTGTCCGGTCTCCTTTGATGTATCCTCCTTTCAATTGAGTTATACATGCAGCATTATCTTCGTACATTGTGGTTGGTATATTCTTTTTCAAAGAAAAAACACACATTTCCTGAATATGATGGGTCATTGACCTCAACCAGACGCACTCTCGACTTGCTTCATGGATGACTATTATTTCTGCATGATTTGAAGAAGTGGCTACCAACGTTTGCTTTATTGATAGCCAAGATATTGTCGTGTCTCCGCATGTAAACAAATAGCCTGTTTGTGATCGAGCTTTATGCGGATCTGATAAATACCCTGCATCTGCATCACCAATCAGTTCTGATTTGGATTCATTGGAATAGAATAAACCCATGTCCATGGTCCCTCGAAGATATCGAAGTATGTGTTTAACACCATTCCAATGTCTTTTTGTTGGGGAGGAACTGAATCTTGCCAGTAGACTTACTGCAAAACAGATATCTGGTCGAGTATTGTTAGCAAGGTACATTAGTGCCCCGATCGCACTAAGATAAGGAGTTTCATCACCAAGAAACTCTTCATCATTCTTTTGAGGTCAAAATGGATCTATATTGATGTCAAGCGATCTTACCACCATTGGAGTACTCAATGGATGTGAGTTATACATGTAAAAACGCTTTAGTATCTTTTCTGTGTACGTTGATTGATGAACAAGTATTCCATTTGACAAATTCTCAATCTGTAGGCCAAGACAAAATTTTGTCTTGCCGAGATATTTCATTTCAAATTCTTTTTTCAGACACTCAACAGCTTCTAAAAGCTCTTTATGAGTGCCAATGATGTTCAAATCATCAACATACACAACTATTATTACAAATTCAGACCCCGACCGTTTGATGAAAATGTAGGGACAAATCGGGTCATTTTTGTACCCTTTCTTTAACAAATATTCACTCAGACGATTGTACCACATCCTTCCTGATTGTTTCAATCCATACAGAGATTGCTGAAGTTTTATTGAACAAGTTTCTCTTGAATCTTTGTATGCTTCAGGCACTTTGAATGCTTCAGGAATTTTCATGAAAATGTTGTGGTCCAATGAGCCATATAGATAGGCTGTGACAACGTCCATTAGACGCATTTCAAGTTTTTCATGAACTGCCAGATTTATGAGATATCTGAAGGTGATTGCATCTACCACTGGAGAATATGTCTCCATATAATCAATGCTTTGAGAAAAACCTTGAGCAACGAGTCGGGCCTTATATCTCATTACTTCATCTTTATCATTTCTTTTTCGTACAAAAACCCATTTTTACCCCACTGGCTTGATACCTTCACGTGTTCGGATTACTGGTCCAAAAACTTCACATTTTTCTAAAGAAGCCAATTCAGCTTGAATTGCATCCTTCCATTTTGGCCAATCATTTCTCTGTCTACATTCGTGAACAGATTTTGGCTCAAAATCTTCATCTTGTTGTATTATTTCAATAGCAACATTATAGGCAAATTCGTTGTCAATCACAACATTATTTCGGTTCCACACTTTCTCGTCGAGACATAATTCATTGAAATTTCATTATTTTCAGAAGTTCGAACCTCCTCATCATCATGTGTTATGACTTGGTCTCATCTTGAGAAAATTCTTTCAACCCATGATCATCTTGATCATTTATTCCTTTTCTCTTTCGAGGATTTTATCCTTGAAACCAATTGGTCTACCACGCTTCAAATGTGGTCTAGACTCATTTGCCTTAACAATTTGTCCCGTCGGGATATCAACTCGAACTGGAGCATTAACAGCTGGAATATGCGATTTAGTAATACTTGGAAGATTAGTAAATGCATCTGGTAGCTGATTTGCAATGTTCTGCAAATAAATTATTCTTTGAACTTCTTGCTCACATTGGTTTGTTCGAGGATCCAGATGAGATAGAGATGATGAATTCCAATCTATCTCTTTTCCCAATGACTTATGTTCTCCCCCTAATGTTGGGTATAATGATTCATCAAAATGACAATCAACAAATTTTTCCTTAAATAAATCTCCAGTCATAGGCTCCAAATATTTTATGATTGAAGGAGATTCATACCCAACATATATCACCAACCTTCTTTGGGGTCCCATCTTTGTGCGTTGTGGTGGAGCAATTGGGACATACACCGCACATCCAAAAACTCTAAGATGAGAAATGTTTGGTTCTTGACCAAAAGTCAATTGTAATGGAGAGAATTCATGATAATTGGTCGTCCTTATGCGCACAAGTGCTGCTGCATGCAAAATATCATGCCCCCACATAGACATAGATAACTTGTTTTCATTAGTAATGGTCTAGCTATCAATTGCAGACGTTTAATCAATGATTCTGCTAGACCGTTTTGAGTGTGAACACGAGCAACTGGATGTTCAACTGTTATACCAGTAGACATACAATAATCATTAAATGTCTGAGATGTAAACTCACCAGCATTATCTAGACGGATTGTCTTTATTGTATAGTCTGGAAATTGTGCTTTCAATCTTATTATTTGAGCCAGCAATCTAGCAAAAGTCATGTTGCGAGTTGATAATAAACACACATGTGACCATCTTGTAGAAACATCTATCAAGACCATATAATATTTAAAGGGTCCACATGCAGGTTGAATTGGTCCACATATATCACGTTGTATACGTTCCAGAAACGCAGGGGATTCAATTCCAACCTTAACTGTTGATGGTTTTGATGATCAACTTTCCTTGAGAACAAGCAGCACAAGAGAATTCCTTTGATTGAAGGATATTTGGGCTCTTTAAGGTGTGCCCATGTGAATTCTCAATGATTTTGCGCATCATATTAAATCCGGGATGGCCCAATCGGTCATGCCAAATGATAAAATCATTAAAATTAGTAAACCTTTTGTTTACTACGGCATGTGATTCAACTGTACTTATACTTGTATAGTACAACCCAGAAGAAAATGCATGTAATTTTTCATGCACAATTTTCTTCTCTACATTAATTGTAGTAATGTAAAGGTATTCAACCTTTCCTTCATTATCCGTCTCAACATGATAGCCATTTTGGCAAATAACTTTGAAACTTAATAAGTTTCTTTGAGACTTACTACAATATAATGCATTATACATGCTTAATATTGTCCCTCCAGGTGGTAATAAGGTCGCTCTTCCAGAGCCCTCAATTAATTTTGTACTACCTGATATTGTGTTGACATATGCATTTTCATAACCAGAGAAAAGTATTTCTTCTATTACTTTTTTTCTTTTATGTTGTTGTAGCACTATCAAGAAGGCATACATCTCCATTACTCATCTTGAATCCAACTGACAACTGGGGATTTCTATTAATTTTCATTAAAATAAAATACATCAAAAGAAGGAAGAAAGAAAAAATTATGAACGGAAATTTAAATACTTCCACATGAATAACATAATAATTAAAAATACATAAGTAAAATATTAACAGACTTCATTCCCTAGCTAAAAGATCAAACATTAGTTTCGATCTCCAAAGAAGTCATCAACTTCCATATGAGTAATGTCACCAAGACCATAAAAAACATCATCATTTAAAGCCAAATTTGCTTCAACATCTATATCATATTTCTGAGATGTTCCCGGCTTATCATCATCTTTAAGAGTCATATGTAACTCAGCTCGAGCATTGGAAGAGGAAGCACCACTTTTATTTCCTATCTTTTTACAGGAATTTTGATAGAGCCTTACAAAATGTTCATGTGTGCGACATTCATTTTTCCAATGACCTTTCATGCCACAACGACGACAATTACTTTTTGAGGGGTTATTTTGAGAACTCATGTTGTTCTCCCTTTTATTATGACCACCACCTTGACGATTAGTGTATCGTCTTTTATCTTTGCCACGTCCCCGTGCATTATTATATCCCCATGATCATCTCCTTTTACTTCAGATTGATCACGTGCTTCCACCACATTTGCCTCCGGTAATGGAGCAGCTCCAGTGGGACGAGCTTCATGATTTTTCATTAAAAGAGCATTATGTTACTCAGCGACCAAAAGACATGAGATTAGTTCAGAATATTTCTGAAAATCCTTTTCACGATATTGCTGCTGCAATATCACATTCGAGGCATGAAAAGTAGTAAGTGTCTTTTCCAACATGTCCTCATCTTTTATAGTCTCCCCACATAATTTCAACTGGGAGGTTATCCTGAATACAACAGAGTTGTATTCAATTACGGTCTTAAAATCTTGAAACCGTAAATGCATCCACTCATAACGAGCTCTTGGCAACACTGTTGCCTTTAGGTGGTCATATCTCCCCTTTAAATCAGTCAACAATTCAAGTGGATCTTTCACCGTCAGATATTCAATCTTCAGGCCCTCATCAAGATGATGATGAAGGAAAATCATAGCCTTCGCCTTATCTTGACTCGATGCTTCATTTCCCTGAGTAATAGTGGCATCAAGACCTTTAGCAGCCAAGTGAATCTCAGCATCGATTACCCATGAAAGATAATTCTTTCCAGAAATATCTAATGCCACAAACTCAAGTTTGGATAAATTCGACATAATGAAAATTATGAGAGAATATGTGAATTAAATAAAAATATTTATATAATACCTTTGCAAGTAGCAATTTCGTGCTGATAACGTGTTGTAAAGAAAGCTCAGAATATAAGAAGAAAAAGACAAGAAGTATAAGATAGAGGAGAAAATTTTCTTATTCAAGTATGTCATACAATGGTGAATGATATCTCTATTTATAGTGTTGAGATATCATAGTCAAAGGTCACTTTGAAATTTTACATAGTTATCATCAAGGTTCATATCACCTTGATATCTTATCACATTGGAAACACTAATACATGAATCCAATTAATTGTTGGATAACTCTAATGGATCATCCACATATACCATGGATTTACAACATAAATAATGATTTAAAAACATATTCAATGAAGAAATCTCAGAACTTTGCTTTTGAAATGTCCGAAAATGTGTTTTCAAGCTCCCAAAATCGAGTTATGGAGTTATCATTCAAAATAGAATTTAAGTTCATAATTGTTCTTCACAATTGTGACTCCTAATGACGACCTACCAACCCAGAAAGCGAAACAAAACTCAACTGGACCTAACTTGAACATTCAACCCTTCAAATTATAAGCTTACCTTCGTAATCACGATGACCCATCACCCAAGAACCACCCCATCCCCTCTTTATTCACGAATGTAAAGAAGGAATCAACTTGCACTATATTAGAAAAACTTGTAGTTTAACCAACTTCTCAAATTCTTTTGATTGGACGCTAAGATTTGTTTAAAATCCCTCTGAACACAAATTAAATATACCTTTAGAGTATAAACAGCATCCCGGACCTACTAAAATAATCAAAAAACCTATCTGAGGTTATCTTGACCGAATGTTGATAGAGGTCAACATTCAAGTTAGAAAAGAATTAGAAATCCTCAAACTTTCGTGTAATGATTTAAAACTCATCCAAATGCACTGGGACCCAAACTAAAGGTCTAACTTGCTAAAATATCGCATTCCAAAATTAACTGAGTTGTTAGAATTCAATTTCGAGCTCATCTTCCACAAATGCTGACTTTGGTCATCATTCCAACTTCCCAAAATGAAAACTCATCTGAATTATGTTTAATAACATGAGGAATCGTACCATACAAGTCAAATATGTCATAATAAAGTTGTGAAAAAAGAGCGAAACAATAAAAATATGAAGTAAAAAAGACTATGAGGGTTATTACGATATGAATCCTGACATACATCTAGAGCTGTCTGCTAAGACTATTCTTAGATTACAAGACATATTGTTTTCGCACATATATTTATTAATGATATTTATCATTTTGATTTTCTGTTATTTCTTTAATAAAAAAAGAATAAAGAAAATGTTAAACTACGTAAATTGAATAAAAATATCCTTAATTAATATTTGATTCAAAAATATCTTTATCGTTAATAATTTGGTCAATAAATTGTCCCTATTGATAATTGTTTACCTGGAAATACCTTGTTGTTACTTAATATGTCAAAAATGTCTTTTGCATAATAATATATTAATATATTTTTTTCCTACTAAAAATGTTACTTTTGCTTTTTTTTTTCTTTTAAAAACCACTTCAACTAACAAGTAAGTAAGAAATAATCTTTTGTCTCTCCTTAATCTCAATTTAACATTTAAAATAAATCAACTATGTGTACCGTTTTAATTAATAATATAGGTCATACATATAAAAATATAGTAACAAATATCATAAATTTTCATTAAAATAATGAATAAAAAAAAATCAAAAATAAAGTTATTAGAATGGAAGTAAAATAAAGATTTACTAATCAAAAAATTATTATTTGGAAAAAAATAGGGGGAGTTTAAAAGTTACTATTATTTACCCTATGACTCCATTGATTGATGTTAAGAAGTACTAAAGGGAGTGGAAGTCGGTAATTAGTGGATCCCCATTTCAACTTCGTCCCTGTAATTCCTTCAGGTATTGAAATCCTAATTACTTTTCAACAAAATCGTTTTTGCGAAATTCTTTTTAAGTATCCTCGCTAATTTGTTTGTTAAGTAGTAGTTTTTGTGTCAGAGTGAATTGAGCTTGAAATTCTGTATGTAGCTGATAGAACCCAAACCAATTGTTGATTTGGAGAAATTCACCTTTCAATTGAAGAATTTAAATGGATGACCCTGTTTCATATATCTAGTTGCTATCGTTACTTATCATGTTTGTTGGCATCATGGCAAGTAATGTTTTTCCTTATTGTGTCTTGCTTTTGATTACACTATTTTAGGTTATTGCATTATTTTGTAGTTGTTACTGTTTCCGTGTTAGTTGCTTCCTTTGTTTTTTCATTATTTTGATATGTTATACTCTCAAGCTGAGGGTCCTTCGGAAACACTCTACTTGCAGGCGCGGAGGCACATGAAAGTCAGGGTGTTTTCGTTGTAAAAAAATGACACATCAAGTGATTAAATAACTTTTTTGGACATCCTTGACCTAATAGTTTGTTGTAGCCCCTTTAATGGGTTTCAGACACCTTGAATGAGCCATAATGCTTTTGTATTTGAGTTTGAAATCTATAAATACCTTTTAAATTCTTGATCTCTTCTTTACCTTTTTGTTTCTTTATCTTGTGTTCAACTTTTGTTGCATTTACTCTTTCTATTTTACCAGAACCAATATCATATCTTTTGGTGTCGTATATTTTTCTTGCTTGTTCCACTTTAATTATTTTAGAGTGCTTAACTTTACTTTGCTGAGGTCTGCTGCTGTGTTACAATGCTTTATTCTATGTTTCCCTAAAAAGATTCAAACAACTGATTGATAATTTCTGTGTCTTCTTTTCCAACTCATGTATTCCATGTTCAGATTTCATCGAAATAGCATTTCAAAGTGTACTATAGCTTATGAAAAGCTAAGCTGTGACTTTGTAAGATCCCTTACTTAAATTTGTCAAATGTGGCTAACATAATTGTAATTCGTCAATCCAGATCCATGGCAACTGGAACTTCTTCATCGTCTTCACTTCCTGCTGATGAAGAAGAAGATGAGATACTGATGCTATACGGGTCCGAATCAGGTTGGGTTGAGGCCAAAAGTCACTGTGATCACCTGGCTTCTTTGTCCTCTGATCTCACCCATATTCCAACTCCTGATACTCCTTGCAACAGGTTCATCTCATTATGACCCTATATTTTTTTCTCCTCTGCAAACTCCTAAAGACCCGTACATATCATATTATATTGTATAGTATTACTGCACTTCTTGTCGCACTAAGTTGTGAAGTGATACATTTGTCTTTGTTTCATTTTATTTCCTTCTTTTTTGTGCTTGTAATGATATTAATTTGTGTTACTTGTTTTATGCAATAAGTAGTCTGATAAGCATTTTTATTTCTATTAGACTTCCAATGTTTAGCTATTCAAAACTTGTTTCTAGGTTAAAGTATCACGGATTAACAATCATGTTTAACAATTACGGTATTTTTTTCCCCTATCAAGCACCCCATAGTAGGCACTGGCACTCCTTCGCATCTAGGACCTTACCCCAGTTCTCTTTTTGTGGTGATGTTATTAATTTACACCAAATACAAGGAATAGAGAATGTAAGAAGTGTTAGGAAGCTATGTTGCCCGGACTCATCAAAAATGTCATCGGGCGTGTGTTGGATCCTTCAAAAGTAATGCATTTTTGAAGGATCCGACACAGGTGCAACAACATTTTTGGTGAGCCCGAGCAACTTAGTTAGCAAGTTTCAATTTGAGAAGTTCAAAGACATGAAAAGAGTAGAAGAATGGACTGATTTTCAAGGTTGAATAAACATATTTAGAGTACTTCTTTCTCTTATCTTTTAAGAAGAAAATGTAAACTTTGTACATCAATATCCTTTTGGTTCTTAATTGTATTTTTCGCATCCCGTTATTTCATACGCATTACTGTATGTCCACTCTCAGTTCCGCAGTTTCTAAGTCTGTATGTTGGAATTAATAGTCCATTCACTGCATTGGTTTTCAGATATCACATAGGCATTTAGCGATCTGATACACTTCCACCCATATTTATAGATGTTTCTAGTTATTCAAGACTAGGAAGGACTGGTTTTAATTTACTTTCCTTGACTTCGTTATTAAACCTACCATACCTGTGAGAATTAGCTGTAAATTGTTATGATATTTCTTATTGGAAGGAAAAGAATTTGGTGACGTTGTGCAAAAAACTTTTTGAAGGTGCCAACATCCAGCAGAGAACTGGCTATGTTTGTGCTGCAAGGAGGTTCTTTGCAGTCGATTTGTTAATAAGCACATGCTCGAGCATCACAAGCTGACTGATCACTCTTTAGCCCTCAGCTTTAGGTAACATTTGTGATACAAGACGTCAATATCTTTCATCATTTTATTTGTCGCATCTTTGAGCTGAAGATACACGTGTTTATGGATTTTTTTTTAAAAAAATTCTGGAGCAGTGATCTATCAGTATGGTGTTTCTCCTGCAATGCGTATTTAGATGCTCAAGTTATAATGCCATTGCAGTCTGTTCATTTCACTGCCTACGTACTGAAGTTTAATGAGCCTCCACCTTTACGAGCAGTGGAGTGTGTACATATTACAGATAACAAAGCAGACGGTTCTTCTACTTCTGGGAATTAATCCTTTGTTCTTCTCTTTGATGCCTGTGATGTTTAGCGAAAACTAATTTGGATCGTGGTGTTTTATCTAGATGTTGGCACATTAACTTCTTATTTCTGTGCTTCGTAAGCAAAATAGTTTCTTGAGGGATGCACCATTTCGCGAGGACAGGAACAATGTAAAATCTGTCTGAACTCTAATTAGAGTTTAGAACTATCTGGCTGCTGGTAAAAATTGGGTTGCCCAATTCTGGACATCTTTGTTAAAGGATTGCAAAATTGACTCAAGAAGAGGTTATTAAGTACTTGTGTAAAGTGGATATGATTATACTTTTCAAAATTGCAAAGGGATAAAGAAACGGAAATTGAAGAGAGCTCAATTCACAGCATTCAATTTATACTTGTATTGTGTCTTATGTCAATAAAAATAGGGATTTCATTATATAGCCATTCAAAATAAAATAATCATGCTACATAGCTATAATTTCATAATTACTAGCTATTAGCTATATTTTAAATGGAAGGGCGGTAATTTTGATTGTGAAAAAAAAAACAATCACTTAACTGACATGATTATATCTCTTTACCGATCCGAATAGGACTTATTCATACGAACAACACTCGGATTTCATGTTATAATTACCCCTATGCAATTCAAACATAATTTCATCATAATACAAGCAAGCAAGTAATGCATGTATTGGATTTCACTCATTTGTATGTATGTCGAATTTTCGTGCAAAAACATAGATTTGATTTTTGTTTTTGATTTGCAGTCATTTAGATGAAGAACTTGAAAAAACAAAGCAATTGAATTGATTTATATTTGTAATTATATAAATTCTACTTTAATAATTGGTGTTTCATTCAAACAATTATTTGCAATTATATTCTAATAGATCAAAAATCAACTTATTTTTATCCCTGATTGTAAATTACTCTATTTATTGGAGTTTTGGTTAAAGAATATGTTTTCAATTGCATTTGGATTGATTTAGAGAGATGTGTTGATGTCAACAATTTGAGTACATAAATGTATAAAAGCTTAAATCAATTGTATAATCTATTATGTAGTTTATGTTGTATACATTTGTAATTGTATAAATATATTCATCGATGATTGTTTATTGATTTGTATGTTTTGTATATCTATAATTTTACATTATTTGTATAATCATATAAGTTTTTGTTTGTATAATGTGTATAATTAGACTTGATGAGATTAATATTTGTACGTCTATAATTGATTGTCAAGTGTAAATTATGTGAAAAAGTTGTTTGTATTAGTTAATAAATTACGTTTGTAGTTGTATAATTGACAAATTTGATCTATGGATTTGTATAATTTATTTGTTGACTTGTATATTTTGTATATGAATACAGGAAAAGTTGTATGTTCAATGTTTGTATATGTATACATAATTAAATTCTGTATGTATATGAAAGTCTTCCATTGATATTTTGGTAATTCATTCTGAAAAATGGGATTATGCAAACTGTTACATTGGCTATGTTATAGAGCGAATATTTTTTAGAGGAAATACGGCATACACAAAGTTATATAATGCATAAATTGTATGTGTATAAGAAGTTATAACACTTCAGAGACAAACATTTCATATACAAAAATTTCATATATAAAATTAATTGAAAATATATAACATTTCAAATACAAACACTTTATATATAAAATCAATTGAATACATATAACGCATCAAATACAAACACTTTATATACACAGTTGAATACATATAAGAAATTGAATACGTATAAACAATTTTATAAAAAAATTATACTTGGACTGATTTCTAATGATATGTGTACACTCTTTTTTTTTGTTTAAAGGTTATGTCGTGAAAAAATAATGTCATCTTGTAAAAGTTAAATAAATTAATATAAGGTTAAAAATTAAAATAATCATTCATAAATTAATTAATTTATTCGGATGGTGAGATCCAACATTTTCTTCTCTATCTTGTTAGATGTGGTCTAGTTTCTACAAACCGTGGCTTGTATAAACAACAAATAAATAAATTTTAACGATTAGCATCAATATTCGTATATGTGCAAATTATGTATAGTGTACTAAAATCAATATAAAAATAAATATATTTATTTTTAAAAAAAGTGTCCTAATTGAGATGGGATATAATTCTCGAATTTCATGTTTACTTTCACATACGTGATTATGATACGATAGAAAATAAATTTGACTGATTACACTTGGATTATATTTCATAATTGTTGTAAATTCATTGTATAGTATATGTGGATTATCCATTAGATTTATCCACTATTAAATGGATTCATGTATAGGTGCTTCCAAGGTGATAAGAACTTCCAAGATAACTATTTATCTATTAATTAGATGACTTTTGGAGTAATATCTCAACACTATAAATAGAGAATTACTCACCATTTGGAAGACACACTTAAATAAGAAATTTTCTCCCCTTTATCTTATACTTCTTGGATTCTTCTTCTTATTATAATGTTCTGAGTTTTTTTTTATAATATGTTATCAGCACGAAGTTTCTACTTGCAAAAGTATTATATAAATATTTTTATTTAATTCACATATTCTCATATAATCCCATTATGTCGAATTTATCTAAACTTGAGTTTGTAGCATTAGATATTTCGAAAAGAATTGAATTATCTTTCATTGGTACTCGATGCTGAGATTCACTTAGCTGCTAAAGGTCTTGATGCCACCATTACTCAGGGAAATGAAGCATCGAGCCAAGATAAGGCGAAGGCTATGATTTTCATTCGTCATCATCTTGATGAGGGCCTGAAGATTGAATATCTGACAGTAAAAGATCCACTTGAATTGTGGACTGATTTAAAGGAGAGATATGACCACCTAAAGGCAACAGTGTTGCCAAGAACTCGTTATGAGTGGATGCATTTACGGTTTCAAGATTTTAAGACCGTAATTGAATACAACTCTGTTGTATTCAGGATAACCTCCCAATTGAAATTATGTGGGGAGACTATAAAAGATGAGGACATGTTGAAAAAGACACTTACTACTTTCCAAGCCTCAAATGTGATATTGCAGCAGCAATATCGTGAAAAGGGTTTTCAGAAATATTCAGAATTAATCTCATGTCATTGGTTGCTGAGAACCATAATGCTCTTTTAATGAAAAATCATGAAGCTCGTTCTACTGGAGCTGCTCCATTGCTGGAGGCAAATGTGGTGGAAGCACGTGATCTATCTGAAGTAAAAAGAGATGATCATCGGGGCTACAATAATGCATGGGGACGTGACAAAGATAAGAGGTGATACACCAATCGTCGAGGTAGTGGTCATAATAAAAGGGAGAACAACATGAGCTCTCATAATAACCCCTCAAAAAGTAATTGTCATCGTTGTGGCATGAAAGGCCATTGAAAGAATGAATGTCGCACACATCAGCATTTTGTTAAGCTCTACCAAAATTGCTTTAAAAGGAAGGGAAATAAAAGTGGTGCTTCCTCTTTCAATGCTCGAGCTAAGTCACTTATTAATCTTAAAGATGATGACAAGCCAGGAACATCTCATAAATATGATAAGGGAAATATGTCGCACACGGATGTTTGATCTTTTATCTGGGGAATGAAGTCTGTTAATATTTTACTAATTTGCTTTTAGTTATCATGTTCTTCATGTTGAAGTGTTTAAATTTCCGTTGTTAGTTTTGTTTTGTACTTCTTTTAATGTATTTTTTATTTTAATGAAAACTAATAGAAATTCTTAGTTGTCAGTTGGATTCAAGATGAGTAATGGAGATGTATGCCTTCTTGATAGTGCTACAACACATACAATATTAAAAGAAAAGAAATACTTTTCTAATTTCGATATGAAAATGACATATGTCAACACAATATCAGGTAGTACAAAATTAATTGAGGGCTATGGAAGAGGGACCTTATTACTACCTGGAGGGACAATATTGGGCATTGATAATGCATTTTATTGTAGTAAGTCTAAAAAAAACTTATTAAGTTTCAAAGTTATTTGCCAAAATGGCTATCACGTTGAGACGACTAATGAAGGAAAGGTTGAATACCTTTACATTACTACAATTAATGTAGAGAAGAAAATTGTGCATGAAAAAATTACCTGCATTTTCTTTTGGGTTGTACTATACAAGTATAAGTACAGTTGAATCACATGCCGTAGTAAACAAAAGACTTACTAATTTTAATATTTTATCATTTGGGATGACTAGTTGGGCCATCCCGGATTTAATATGATGCGCAAAATCATTAATAATTCACATGGGCACACCTTAAAAAGCCCAAATATCCTTCAATCAAAGGATTCTCTTGTGCTGCTTGTTCTCAAGAAAAGTTGATCATTAAACCATTAACAGTTAAGGTTGAAACTGAATCTCCTGTGTTTCTGGAACGTATACAAGGTGATATATGTGGACCAATTAAACCTGCATGTGGACCCTTTAAATATTATATGGTCTTGATGGTCACATGTGGGTTTATTATCAACTCGCAACATGGATTTGGCGAGATTGTTGGCTCAAATAATAAGATCGAGAGCATAATTTTCAAACTGTACAATAAAGACAATCCGTCTAGATAATGTTGGTGAGTTCACATCTCAGACATTTAATGATTATTGTGTGTCTACTGGTATAACCGTTGAACATCCAGTTGCGCATGTTCACACTCAAAACGATCTAGCATAATCATTGATTAAACGTCTGCAATCAATAGCTAGACCATTACTAATGAGAGCAAAGTTATATGTGTCTATGTGGGGGCATGCTATTTTGCATGCAGCAACACTTGTGCGCATAAGGCCGTCTAATTATTATGAATTCTCCCCATTACAATTGGCTTTTGGTCAAGAGCCAAACATTTACCATCTTAGAATTTTTTGGATGTGCGGTGTATTTTCCAATTGCTCCATCACAACGCACAAAGATGGGGCCCCAAAGAAGGTTGGGGACATATGTTGGGTATGAATCTCCTTCAATCATAAAATATTTGGAGCCTATGACTGGAGATTTATTTAAGGCAAGATTTCTAGATTGTCATTTTGATGAATCAGTATACCCAACATTAGAGGGAGAACATAAGCAGTTGGAAAAAGAGATAGATTGGAATTTATCATCTCTATCTCATCTAGATCATCGAACAAATCAATGTGAGCAAGAAGTTCAAAGAATAATTTATTTACAGAATATTGCGAATCAGTTGCCAGAATCTTTTAGTAATCTTTCAAGGATTACTAAATTGCATATTCCAGCTGCTAATTCTCCAGTTCGAGTTGATGTCCCGGCAGAACAAATAATTAAGGCAAATGAGTCTAGACCACATTTGAAATGTGGTAGACCAATTGGTTCCAAGGATAAAAATTCCCGTAAGAGAAAAGGAATAAATGATCAAGATGATCATGGGTTGACAGAAATTTCTCAAGATGATACCAAGTCATAACAAATGATGAAATATTTGAGGAGGTTCAAACTCTGAAAACAATAAAATTTCAATGAATTATGTCTCGACGAGAAAGTTGTGGAATTGAAATAATATTTTGATTGACAACATATTTTCCTATAATGTTGCTATTGACATAATGCAACAAAATGAAAATTTTGAGCCAAAATCTGTTCACAAATTTAGACAAAAAAATAATTGGCCCAAACAGAAGGATGCAATTCAAGCAGAATTGGCTTCACTAGAAAAATGTGAAGTTTTCGGATCGATAATTCGAACACCTGAAGGTGTCAAGCTAGTGGGTTACAAATGAGTTTTTGTACAAAAAAATGAGATAGGTGAAATTGTGAGATATAAAGCCCGACTAGTTGCGAGAAAGGTGAAATGGTGAGGTATAAAACCCGACTAGTTGCTCAAGATTTTTCTCAAAGACCTGACATTGACTATATGAGACATATTATCCTATGGTAGATGCAATCACCTTCAGATATCTCATAAATCTGGCAGTTCATGAGAAACTTGAAATACATCTAATGAACGTTGTTACAACCTAGCTATATGGCTCATTGAACCACGATATTTTCATGAAAATTCCTGAAGCATTCAAAATACCTGAAGCATACAAAAATTCAAGAGAAACTTGTTCAATAAAGCTTCAGAAATCATTGTATAGATTGAAACATTCAGGAGGATGTGGTAGAATCGTCTGAGTGAATATTTATTAACGAAAGGGTACAAAAATGACCCAATTTGTCCCTGCAATTTTATTAAACGCTCGGAATCTGAATGTGTTATAATAGCTGTGTATGTTGATGATTTGAAAATCATTGACACTCGTAAAGAGTTTTTAGAAGCCGTTGAATGTCTAAAAAGAGAGTTTTAAATGAAAGATTTCGGCAAGACAAAATTTTGTCTTGGCCTACAGATTGAGAATTTGTCAAGTGGAATACTTGTTCATCAATCAACGTACACAGAAAAGATATTAAAGCGTTTTTACATGGATAACTCACATCTATTGAGTACTCCAATGGTGGTAAGATCGCTTGACATCAATACAAATCCATTTCGACCTCAAGAGTAGGATGAAGAGTTTCTTGGTGATGAAACTCCCTACCTTAGTGCAGTCGGGGCACTAATGTACCTTGCTAACAATACTTGACCAGATATCAGTTTTGCAGTAAGTCTACTGGAAAGATTCAGTTCCTCCCGAACAAGAAGACAATGGAATGGTGTTAAACACGTACTTCGATATCTTCGGGGGACCATGCACATGGGTTTATTCTATTCCAATGAATCCAAGTCAGAACTAATTGGTTACGCAGATGCAGGGTATTTATATAATCCGCACAAAGCTCGATCACAAACATGCTATTTGTTTACATGTGGATACACGACAATATCTTGGCGATCAATGAAGAAAACGTTGGTAGCCACTTCTTCAAATCATGCAGAAATAATAGCCATCCAAGAAGCAAGTCGAGAGTGCGTCTGGTTGAGATCAATGACCCATCATATTCAGGAAATGTATGGTCTTTCTTTGAAAAAGAATATACCAACCACAATGTACGAAGATAATGCTGCATGTATAGCTCAATTGAAAGGAGGATACATTAAAGGAAACCGGACAAAACATATTTCACCAAAGTTCTTTTTCACGCACGATCTTCAACAAAATGGTGAGATAGAAGTTCAACAAATTCGTTCAAGTGATAATCTTGTTGATTTATTCACTAAGGCATTGCCAACATCAACGTTTGAGAAGTTGAGATACAAGATTGAAATGCGCCGTCTCCGCGATATCAAGTAAAGTTTTCACTAGGGGGAGTGAAATACGCGTTGTAATCTTTTTCTTAACTATGGTTTTATCCCAAGTTGGCTTTTCCTGGTAAGGTTTTTAACGAGGCAACATTCAAAGCGTATTATGAGATATGTGTACTCTTTTTCCTTCACTAGGATTTTTTCCCACTTGGTTTTTCCTAATAAGGTTTTAATGAGGCACATAATCTATGGATCCAAGGGGGAGTGTTATAAATCTATCGTATAGTATATGTGGATTATCCATTAGATTTATCCACTATTAAATGGATTCATGTATAGGTGCTTCCAAGGTGATAAGAACTTCCAAGATAACTATGTATCTATTAATTAAATGACTTTTGAAGTGATATCTCAACACTATAAATAGAGAATCACTCACCATTTGGAAGACACACTTAAATAAGAAAATTTCTCTCCTCTAGCTTATACTTCTTGTCTTCTTCTTATTATTATAATATTCTGAGTTTTTTTATTATAATAATAATCTAAATCTATACCTTTATTGTGTTTTGCTCTCTTATCTTTATCTCTTGATTATTGTTTGTAACATATGAAATTGTGGGAAATAGCTCCTCTACCTTGAAGAGGTAGCGTAAAGCCTGCCTTTATTCTATCCTTCCTATAATATGATTTCACTGGATTTGTGGTTGTTGTTAAACTGTTAAAGGTGTGAATTAGGTCCAAGACCTAATTTTACGGAAACGAATTCTCATAGTACTCTTTCTCTTCCGCGATGTGATGTTATAGATGTGCCTTGGTTGTTTGAGCTAATTCAGAACAAACTACACCAATTTGAATAGCCAACTCATGTCTGTCTAGGCCACTAACAATTCTTCCTTGATTATCTTCTAATAGAACAATCTTTACCGGAATATTGAATATCAGCTTCTTCTTATAATTTCACTTGCTTTAACTTACTTTCTATCATATAAAATCTCTATGAGACCTCTCTTTTTGTTTGTTACAACTTGGATATGACTTATTTGACAGGGTTTCGAGATTGACATCTATCCTGGTGATGCTAAGGCAGGCACATATGTACCATATCTAGATTTTGAGAAAGAAAATGACTTGTTGATGGAACTGGCTAACCATGCTATTCAGGATTACAACAATAATGAAACCAATGTATGACTCTCTTCCTCTTTGCTTTTTCTGTGAATAATATATATCCCTCAAAACGTATATACAATATTTTCTCTATGCCTTGCAGGTTCACAAGTACAAGGTTAACTATGTTGAAACAGTCAATTTTCTTTTTGCTGACTTTGCGTACAACCATTGAAACTTTTCAAATCCATGCATATAAAGGACCACACCAGGAGAATGTTGTCCGTCTTTGCAGAAAAAAGATGATGAGGTATTCAATTTCCTCCCCACTTTTTTCCAATGCAACAATATTTATATATATTTGGTGGCTTATTTACGTTTGCTTTGTTTTTCTAGACTATTTTGCAGTTGTTTTATCTGCTAAAATGAATTGGAGGAAGCAAAACATCATAGGAGGCTAGGAAACATAGTTGAAACTATAAATTTTTAAATCTTAGATCGATCGAAGCGGTTATTATTAGTTGTAGAAGTATTTCATAAATTTTCAGCTCTTCAATTTATGTAGTGTTACGTATTTTGTTCTAGTTTTGAAATGCATGATCATTCACTAATCTTTGTTGACATGGATGAATAGATCACTTTTACTTGACTGACAATTAATGGTTGAAGGTAGTATTGGAAAATATATGTGACTATCCTAGATGTGACATGTGAATTATTACATGGAGTTCAGTGTACTACTCCACACCAAGAAGAGAGTGTCAAATACTTGCCATCGTATGGAACCTGATAACTAAGCTTATGTTGATCTATTAGCCAAATGTCTATCTCAAACAAATCCAATAGTGACACGTAGTTCTGATATTTATGAATTGCTACTAAAGGTCCAGTAATGCTAAACAAAATCATTCATTCCTAAAGTTCATTCCTAAAGTTCACTAAGTGCTAAGTATACTTCCAAAGGAAACATACATAAATCTGAAAACATTTATATTTGATTCTACTAAATCATACTGAAAACTTTTCAAACTGAGTAGCTCATAAATCATGATAATTGAAATCATAATGAGGGGATATTATATAGAAAACATCATAATATATATATATATATATATATATATATATATATATATATATATATATAATCATACGAAAAAATACTTTATTCGAAAGCATCATATAAGTCAAGATAATTTGAGATATCATCTGGAAATAACATAATTTTGATTATGAAAATACTTTCATATTTAGGCTTCATGAAAAAACATTGAAAACATGGAATTCATAAGTGAAACAATGCAATTCAGGTGTAATCATGAGGAAAGCTGATTTGCATTAAAACTCATGACGAAGAAAGAAAACTCTATCTAGTAGGAATCATAAACTTGAGATTCTGAGGTTTCTTTGGGACTTAAGAGGGGCAAAGGGATAGCCTTTGATGAAAATTGCACATTCCTAGAGTAAAAACTTTGGCTTGATTCTTCAATGAAGACCTGAAGATTGAAATCCTAGTTCTTACTTGAGAGGAGATTGGAGAGAGAAGAAATTGAATTAGAGGAAATTATGAGGGAATGGGAGTCTTAGACTGATAAAATCTTCCTAATTCCACTTAGAATAGGTCAAAATGACATAATATAGAAATTTAAAAGAGTGAAAAAATACTCACTTAATCCTGACTTAAAATCGACAGAGTTGTCTACGAACGCCTTCCACAAACAATACACAACTTCAGCATCCGTGAAAGTAGAGGAGATCTGAGTCTTGAGGGTCTTCTTCTACAACGTGAAAGACGCAATTATTTGAGTCTTGGGGGTTTGGTTGATAGATAATTCCACGGTCCGACCCGTGAAACCTTCTTAAAAACTTTTGAGGTCAGTGGCGTACACAAAAATTTTAGTAAGCATTATCACCGTTTTAAAATGAAAAAATATATAAACAATATAACATAATATATTATATATAAAAAACATTCGATGAATTTCTTTTTTTAATAAAATGTAATCAAAATAATACCATGTGAGAAAGAAGGCAAATGAAAAGAACATAAAAAATGAGGCCAAACAAGTTTGAACCCGCGATTTCACTTGCAAATTTCACGCCAAAAAAGGTTCTGCTACCACAACTTTGATTCAAGGAGTGTCACATTTATAATATATAAGTTACTCCCTCCGTTTCAAAAAAATTAGCCTAGTTTGGATGGAACGGAGTTTAAGAAAAGAAAAAAAACTTTTTAATCTTGTGGTTCTAATTTGAAATTATGTCAAATGTACTAAAATACCTTTTAATTTTGTGGTCTTAAACATGTCACGTGGAAAGTTAATGTTAAAATATTGCCAAAAAAGGAAATGAATCATTCTTTTTGAAACAAGACTAAAAAGGAAATAGTTCATATTTTTAAACGAAGGGAGTATTTATTTTTCCCTTTGTGACAAAACAGTGTCACGTGACACCCATGCCCTTGCTAAATCCTCTCCTGTTTTGGGCGTCACAGTATATCTAAAATTTTGAAAATTAGGAAGGAAATTTTGGCTTTAAATATAATTAAGTACAAAAGTTTAATGCGTCTGCATACAAGTCAAGTCCAGAAACAAGATATAAAACACGTGCACTAACCATATTCTGAGTTTGACTATTTCCAATTCTCATTTCTCAATCCAAAAAAAAATTGATGAAAAAATTATTTTGTATAGGAGCACCCAAATCCTTACCATAAAATACGGATCTCCAGATTTACAATTTTGATGTTGATGGTTTGACTTTGTATTTCTCTCCTTGATTAGGGAATGGTGAATGATATTAAGAAAAACCCAAAATTAACTTTATTACCTCTTATTGCTCTCATTTTCTATGATGTTTCAGGTGGACCTTTTGGTATTGAAGATTCAGTTAAAGCTGGTGGTGGCCCTTTATTATCTTTACTTGGTTTCTTGATTTTTCCTTTATTTTGGAGCATACCTGAAGCTCTAATCACAGCTGAATTATCCACAAGTTTCCCTCAAAATGGTGGTTATGTCATATGGATATCATCAGCTTTTGGCCCTTTTTGGGGTTTTCAACAAGGGTTTTGGAAATGGTTTAGTGGTGTTATGGATACTACTCTATATCCATTACTCTTCCTTGATTACTTGAAGCATTCTTTACCCATATTTACTCATTTAATTGCTAGAATCCCTGCTTTGTTAGCAATTACAGTTTCATTAACCTATTTGAATTATAGAGGACTGCATATTGTTGGTTTTTCCTCTGTTTTACTTGCAAGCTTTTCGCTTTTACCCTTTTTAGTAATGGGGATTCTATCGATTCCTAGGATTAAGACAAGAAAGTGGTTTGTTGTCGATTTTAAAAAAGTTGAATGGAGGGGATACTTTAACAACATGTTTTGGAATTTGAATTACTGGGATAAGGCTAGTACTGTAGCAGGGGAGGTTGATGATCCTAGTAGAACGTTTCCAAAGGCGTTGCTCGGGGCTGTGATTTTAGTGGTTTTGTCTTACATAATTCCACTTCTTGCCGGTACAGGAGCGTTGGATTCTGATTCTAGTGAGTGGAGTGATGGTTATTTTGCAGAAGTTGGAATGCTTATTGGGGGTTTATGGTTAAAATGGTGGATTCAGGTTGCTGCTGCAATGTCTAATATGGGGTTGTTTGAAGCTGAAATGAGTAGTGATTCCTACCAACTTCTTGGGATGAGCGAAATCGGAATGCTTCCTTCTGTATTTTCTTCAAGGTTTGACACATTTTCAATTGATTCTTTGAACATTGCAAACTAGTGATTTTTTCCTTGTATGACTTAGTGATTTTTTAATTGAGGTAGATCACGATCATCAAACAATGAACTCCCGTTGTCCCAATTGACGTAGCACCCTTTCCTTTTAGTCTGTCGCAAATAGAATGTCATCATTTTATAACTAGAAACAACTTAACTTTTAAATTCTTCCACACAAATTGAGACGGAGGGATTATTTAAAGAAGAATAATCCAGTCTTAGGAGTATCCTAGGAAGTTGCAAAGAAAGTAATAAAAATGAAAGACTTGTTATTTAAGGTTTTCACATTTCATAGATTTATATCTGGATTTAAGTATCATGAATGTTACTAAAGGGAAATAACAAATTTACAATTTAGCGTGGTGGCTTTCTTAGTCTATTATCACAAGACAAGTTATAACTTCAAATCTTGCAGATCAAAATATGGGACACCAACTATCAGCATCTTATGCTCTGCAACCGGAACAATCTTCCTGTCATGGATGACGTTTCAAGAAATCTTGGAATTTCTTAACTTCCTCTATTCAGTAGGAATGCTTCTTGAGTTTGCAGCCTTTATAAATTTAAGGATAAAGAAGCCAGATCTTCATAGACCTTATAAGGTCCCGTTGCAAACAGTTGGAGCGACGCTGCTTTGCCTGCCACCTTCTCTGTTGCTTCTCTTTGTCATGTATCTGGCTTCTTTAAAGACGCTTATAGTAAGTGGCTCAATCATTATTGTAGGACTGTTCTTGTATCCTGCTGCGATGTATGCAAAGGAGAAACAATGGTGTTATTTTAATACAAGTGAACAATTGGGACTTTCTACTGATCTTGAGGACCGATCATCACCTACTGAACTTGATCAGATTGTTGCTGATGATGCATCTCTTAGCCTACTCGGACACTCTAAGACACTACAAGATTCCAAAACTTCTTCACAGGAAATTTCAACAGTGGATTAGAAGATACTTCCCTATTTTGTGTACATTTAATACAGACGGGGGAACTTTGGTGCAACATTGTGATCTAAAGGTAATGGGACCTCTTAATCGTGGAGACAGTAGAAATGCAAGGTAAGATTGCGTAAAATAGATCTAACCCTTCACTTAGGGACCTTTATGCACCAGACTGCCCTTTTTTTTTAACCACAACAATTTATATTTACATAATTCAGGCTAGGAAAGATATGCTTTTACAGAATGAGACAGACACTATGGGAGTAAGAGCTCAATTATATTTATGTGAAGTCTTTGAATACCTTATATCTGATGTGAAACACTACATAACTTATTAATACAAACTCTGTCAACAACTTGTGATACTGAAACCTCCCTTTGTTTGTTGGCAGATGCTCTTTTAGTCCATGATTTTAGACTATAGTAGTGTCATTTACTCTGCAATTGACCATTCATGTTTCTGTCAATAAGTCAACAACATTTTTCTATGGGAAAGGAAAATACTTACATTGGATCACCTCTCACTCGCAGAAATGATCTTTAATTAACGGTAATAACCTAATTTAGCGGTAGTTAGCACTCTTTGTAAATGTTCTTAAAGCCTATAACGATATTGAATTCAATGAGAATTAACTAGTGTCGATAAAGACTTCAGCATGCTTTGTTAATGTGTATTTTTATCATCGCTAAAAGTTATTTTTACTGTACTGTCTGTCCTAAACACTACTCAAGTCCACCAAGGTTCTTCATTTTGAACTATATATGTAGCTAAATATCTTTGCAACTTCTTTAATCTCTTCTTTGTCATATCATCAACATGGATAATTAAGGTTGTCACCATACTGATTCTAGAATACGGTGTGTTTTCAATATTGCTTTGTTTATAACCTTGTCCCTTCATGGTCAAGCTAAAGAAAATTTTAACATACCCCTTAAAGAAAAACTTTAGTTAGAGCTCGTTCACTTGACACCCTCCTTTAAAAAAAATTTAATCAAACATATATATTTTACTAAATTAACTTCATTAATAATGTTTTGAAACTTTATATTGAACTACTACTCTCACCGTCGACAATTGTTTAACAGGTTTACTAAAAATAGATTTTCAAGATTAATCTTCAATTTAAACAATCAAGAAATTAGTAGTCATTTTTCCCACTTCTGGCCTTAATAATTACTCCATTTTGTTTAATTGAAAAATTATGTAGACTTTTGATATTCTTGGTGCAGTAGAGTTATATTTATCAAATTACACCTTATATTAAATTTTACTTGAGGGGAATGCATGATCTTACCCTGACAAACAATTGTTGACGGAGGAATTATTATTTTTGGTCATTTAATACTAAGGATAACATGAAAAGAAGTCTTAATTTTGCGAAAATGGACAATTAAATTAAAACATCAATTTTTAATAATAAAACAGAGGGAGTAACAATATAAGTAATATATTGTATTCAACACTATTTTGTAAATCGTTACACACTATCAATGACCCCTCATAGTTTTAGTTAGTTATTATCTTAATGTATACATGCGACTTGCGAGTTAGTTTTTACTTGTTAAGTGTGTTTGATATGAAGGAAATTGTTTTTTCAGTTTTCTCATGTTTGGTTGGCTTAAATGTTTTGAAAAATATTTTCCAAATCAACTTATTTTCCTCAAATTTAAGGAAAATAACTCCCTTTTACAAAGTAACAAAAACATTTTTCAAAATCATTTTGAACCTCACTCCTCAACATTCCATCCTAACTTAAGTCTCAGATATTAATTCCCAATACTAATCCTAGATCTGAATCCGATTTCTTGATTCGACATCCAACTCTAAACCTCAATTCGAGATCAATCTCCAGAATTTTTAAGTGAGTGGAGGTCCAATCTCAAGTTAGAATTAGAGGTTGAGTTTCGAGTCAAGGTCGAGTCTTGGGTCGAGGTCAGGTCGAGGTGCAAGAATGGGGACGAGTCTTAGTTGGGTGTCAAAGCCAGGTGTTGGGGTCGGGGTTAAGTCTCATGGTCGGGATCGGGCTTGGGTCTCGAGTTGGAGTCAGGTCTTAGGTAGGGTTCCCAAGTCAAGTGTCATGGTCAGGACGGGTCTTAGATCTTGGGTCGCGGGCTGAGTCGGGTCTCAGATCATGTGTCAAGGTCGAGGTCGGGGTCGGATCTCGAGTTAGGGTCGGGGTCAGGGTAGGGTCTTGTGTCTAGGTCAGGTCTTCGGGTCAAGGCCGGATCTTCTGGAGGGTTAGGTCTTAGGATAGTGTCTTGATACGGGTCATGGTCAGGGTTAGGTTACAGTGCAAATGTCAGGTTTCGTGTTGGTAATTAGGATTAGGTTCTGAATCGAGTGTTGGGGTCAAGTGTAAAATCGATTATAGGGGTTGATTTCATATAAAAAATTATTTTCCTTAAAGTATTTTCTACTCTCTATCCAAAACAAAAGATACTTTCTAAAAAGTATTTTTCATTCACTAATCATACACTAGAAAAAAAAGTTACCGAATATTATTTTGCAATCACCAACCAAACATGAGAGAAATAGGTTGAAAACCAACTTATTTTCAAGAAAATAAGTCAGAAATTATTTTCTAATCTAGCCAAAAATAAAAAATACTTTCTAAAAAGTATTTTTTTTATTCACTAATCATACACTAGAAAAATATTTTTCGGAAATTATTTTGCTCTCACCAGTCAAATATAAGAAAATAAATTAGAAATATTTTCTAAGAAGAATTTTATAGCGAAAAATATTTTCTAAGAAAACTTTAATAGTTGGTGAAAACATTTTCCTTCCTATCAAATACACCCTTTACCTTATACGCTTCATGATTGTAACTTTGGAACCTAAAAATAGAAATGAACAGGGTATAGATTCTATGATTGTAGTTTCGAGTCTGAAACCTAAAAGGATAATTCTAGAGGGTTTCAGTAGAAAACACCGATATGGAAAATTTGGATTTGAAATTTGAGAAATATTAGTATATTTCCAACTTTTAATTGAGAAACAAAATAAATATGATATCTTCTTTTTCCGTAACTAAGTACTAAGGCGGTATTTGATATGAAGAAAAATATTTTCTTCCCAATCAACTTAATTTGCTTAAAAAACAAGGAAAACATTTTCTAGATCAGCCCAATCCCCCATCTCCCATCCCCCATCAAATCAAAAAATCTAAAAAGTTAATTTTTTTTTTTTAAAAAAATAACTTCAAATAAAATTTTCAATTTATTTTTGAAATATATTCCAAATTTTAATTTTTTTTTTTTAAAAAAGAAGTATTTTATTTTATTTTTTAAGAAAAATAAGTATTTATGAAAATACTTCAAATATGCTCTCAATTTAGTTGAACCCTCTAACTAAGCTATGATGAAAAGGGAAAAACCAACCGAGCCAAACTATTGGGGTAGACTTATTGAACATAGGTGAAGTAAATATTGAGTTGTTTTATATCATATTGAAGGGTAAAACTTATTCGCACCAGGTGTTCATACCAATCCAATATATGCATGTCATGTGTTCAAAATTATAATTCATTTTACTTAACTTTAATTAATTAACATGTGTTTTACTATTAAATCACATAATAACTAAAATTACATTAATTGGGAGTAAATACCTGGTACAGCTAAGTTTTAATACAATGGTTCTATTGTATAAGAACATGAGTAATGTTCAGAACTGCAACAATTATAGCGGTATTAAGATACTAAGTCATACTACAATAGTTTATAATTATCTACGAGAACGAAATAAAATTCATATTGGGGTGATTAGATACAGATTATCCGAAAGAATTTTGCAAGAAAATAGAATTTCATATTGAGCTTCAAATATACGTTATTGTGATAGCTTATACTAGCTCCCCCATTCCCGAACTACATGTGCGAGCTCCCCCACTTATGACTTAAGTGACGAAGTCCATTTCCTGCACACTTATTAAGTATTTCGTTGTAGCCAAACTTACTGTTATCCTATATCACAGAGACCAAGGTTCGACGTGATTGCTCATCACTCCTGGCCAACTTATTTCGTTATCATTCATCTTATAACGATATTTGTTGAGTAACGTCAACATCCTTCCTATGACAAGACCCAAGAGGGGCTAGGTGGCTCGGGTCAGAGCCATGATCGACACGTGGCTTATCTGTGGAACTTAGTTAAGAAATAATGTTGTTCCTTTGCTATAAGTTATAACTTTTGACATGATATATAGTAAACATTTTATCCTAATAAGTGGTATCAGTGCCAAGATGTGAGTTTGATTCCCAAGAGCAACATTTTTTTGGGTATGTAGCAAGAATTGATGTGAAATAGAGGGAAGGAGAGCAATTTGAAAAGTTGAGAACTTGAAGAGTTGGAACTTGAAAAGTCCTCTTATGCTTTAATGAAAACGCATTTGTCCCTCATCGGTGATGGAAAGAAAAATATGAGAGTTTAAATACATAAACATTCCCATTAATTGTTAAAAGGGTTTGAAAGAGGGACCCCCCTAGCGCCGTCGCCGTCGTCGCTCGCTTCGGCATCGGCTTTGGCTTTGAAATGATGAATCGAGAGATTATTTTTTGGACAAAGTTTATTTTAATTATTTTTTAAATTAATTAAATGGACAAAAATATTTTTCAATTAATTAGTTGATAACAGAACTTTTTAGTTGACCCGACCCGACTCGGATCCGCGAGTGACCCGTTTCATTTTCCGTTTTATTTAAATTTCCCACCATGACTGTTCTGAAAGGTTGCAACTTTCAGTAACAGTCAATATCATTTGAAAGGTTGCAAACTTTCATTAATGGTTGTGTCAATTCTGAAAGGGTTGCAACCTTTCAGAACATATTCTTCTTGCCTATAAATACCACTCATTCTTCAGAATATTTCTTAACAAATTTTCTGATCTTCCTCTTCTTCTTCTAAACAAATTTTTCTTCGTGTACTTTCCTGCTGTGGAATTATTCGCTGACAATAGAGTTTTTGGTATCTACACTCTGCTGATTAAGATCATTTTACAATGGGAGGTTATATTCCAAATTAAACCTCGGATATTAGAGGGGAATAATTTCCTTAAGGGGACACTGTGAATTCAGTGGACTTGATCTTCTTCCAAATTAAAAGGTTATTTCAGATTCTGGTACGTTTTTACAGATTTAAGTATTTTGTGAAATAAATTTTTGTTCATCTCGCTTACTGGTTCTATAAATTTCAGTTACTTCGTGTTTCTGAACAATTTATTACAATCAGTAATTTCTGGTTTTGATAACACAGTTTGTAAAACAATCTTAAGGAAATTATTTTTTTTTAAATCTGTATTTCTGGTGGAGACAAAAATCTTCGTGATTTTATACTCCTTTAAGTATGCAATTATAGTTTATTGCTTACTTAGATTGTATCAATTTTTGTTTATCAGAAATGACAAACAATGGTGTTACAATGGCTGTTGCTGCACTAACCCGAACTCTTGTACCACAAGCAGAGAAACCGGGTAAATTTACAGGTGTAAATTTCAAAGGATGACAACAACGATTATTTTCTGGCTTACCACTCTTCGTCTGCAGAAATTTACAAGTGAAGCTACTCCAATTCCTGCTGATGATATGCCAGACAGGGAAAAATTATTGAAGCATGGAAACAGTCATACTTCCTATGTAAAGTCTACATTTTGAGTGCTTTAGAGGATGACTTATATAATGTCTATAGTGCAATAACAACTTCAAAAGAGTTGTGGGATGCACTTGAGAAGAAATATAAGACAGAAGATGCATGCTTGAAAAAGTTTGTGGTCGCAAAGTTTTTAGACTATAAAATGGTAGATAATAAAACTGTTGGATCACAAGTGAAGGAATTTCAACTTATTCTCCATGATTTGATTGCTGAAGATATGGTAGTAAATGAAGATTTTCAAGTGGCTACAATGATCGAGAAGTTGCCTCCTTCGTAGAACGATTTCAAGAATTATCTAAAGCACAAGCGTAAAGAAATCAAGCTTGAAGATTTTGTGATTCGATTCAAGATTGAGGAAGATAACAAAACGCCGAAAAGAAGTCGCGTAAGAGTTCAACAATCATTGGAGTTAATATTGTTGAAGAAGCTCCTACCAAAGACAAAAAAAGAAAGAAGTCCAACGGGCAGAAGTCAGACCAGGCCAAGAAAAAATTCAAAGGCAACTGTTACAATTGTGGTAAGGCTGGTCATAGGTCTTCTGATTGTCATGCTCCAAGAAAGGACAAAAACAAAGGCAAAGGCAAAAGTCAAGCAAACATCGTGGAGAAGATGGAATATGCAGATGACTTGTGTGCAATGATATCGGAGTGTAACTTAGTTGGAAATCCCAAGGAGTGGTTTCTCGACTTAGGTGCCACTAGACATATTTGCTCTGCGAAAGAAACATTTACAACGTACACTCCTGCTGAGTACAATGAAGATTTATTCATTGGAAACACAGCAACAACAATGATTG
Source organism: Solanum peruvianum (assembly GCA_027705065.1). Taxonomy (NCBI): domain Eukaryota; kingdom Viridiplantae; phylum Streptophyta; class Magnoliopsida; order Solanales; family Solanaceae; genus Solanum; species Solanum peruvianum. Next base: position 49,277,640 of record JAKWJD010001764.1, read on the forward strand.
CATGAACTAGGAAAGTAATGTTGAAAATGCAATCCGGTAAGATGTTGACTTTGAACAATGTTCTGCATGTCCCTACTATTAGGAAGAATTTAGTTTCCGCTGCACTACTTGTTAAGATTGCGTTTAAGTGTGTCCTAGTTAGTGATAAAGTTATAATAAGTAAGAATGAAATGTTCATAGGAAAGGGCTATCTCAATGAGGGACATGTAAGTGATTTATGGCATGCCCGTTTGGGACATGTAAATTACAAAGCCTTGCGAAAATTGTTTAATCTAGAAATATTTCTTGATTTTAAATGCGATAAGTCGAAATACAAAATTTGTGTGGAAAGTAAGTTTGTTAAACATCCTTACAAGTCTGTTGAAAGAAATTCTAAAACTTTAGACTTAATTCACACAGATATATGCGACATGAAGTCAACACCATCTCGTGGTGGGAAAAAGTATTTTATAACTTTTATTGATGACTGCACTCGATTTTGTTATGTATATTTGCTTAATAGTAAAGATGGAGCAAGTGATGCATTTAAGAAATACAAAAATGAAGTGAAGAACCAATTGAATCTAAAGATAAAAATAATTTGGGTGATAGGGGTGGAGAATATGAATCTCCTTTTGCAAAGATATGTTTGGAATATGGTATTATTCATAAAAATACTATACCTTATACACCATAGTCAAATGGTTTGGCAGAATGGAAGAACAGAATATTAAAGGAAATGATGAATGCCTTAATGATCAATTTTGGTTCACGCGAAACCTTTGGCGGAAAGCCATCCTTACAACTAATAAAATACTCAATAGAGTACCCCATCGAAAAACACAATCAATTCCATATGAGTTGTGGAAAGGGAGAAAACCCAACTTGAAGTATTTCAAAGTGTGGGGGTGTTTAGCCAAAGTAGAGGATCCTTTACCGAAGAGGGTTAAAATTGGAATCAAAATAATAAATTGTGTCTTTATTGGGTATGCTGTGAACAGTAAAACCTATCGATTTTTGGTTCACAGATCTGATAATCCTGAGATTCATGTTAATACGATAATTGAATAATGCAGAGTTTTTTGAAAATATTTATCCGTATAAAACTGAAAGTGAGTCAACAAGTGAAAGACCTAAACGACCACGAGAAGAATCAATGGGAAATATTCTAACTATTGAGCAACCTAGGCATAGTACTCGGCAATGCAAATCTGCTTCTTTCGGATCAGATTTTGTAGTACTATTGCTTGAAAATGAGCCTCAAACATTTAAAGCAGCTATGTCTTCGTCAGAGTCAACATATTGGAAAGAAGCAGTCAACAGTGAGATTGAATCAATTTTAAGCAATCACACTTGGGAATTGGCTGATCTTCCTCCAAGATATAAATTAAAAGGAAAATGAAACCTGATAGGACTATTGACAAATATAAGGCTAGACTGGTAGTCAAAGGGTACATACAAAAGGAAGGTTTGGAGTACTTTGACACATACTCTCTAGTAACAAGGATAACATCAATTAGGATGTTAAAAGCACTAGCAGCAGTGCATGATCTTAAAATCCACCAAATGGATGTAAAGACAACCTTCTTAAATGGAGAGTTGAAGGAAGAAATTTACATGGATTAACCTGAAGGCTTTATAGTTTCTGGTAAAGAAAAGAAAGTGTGCAGACTTGTGAAGTCACTTTATAGACTCAAGCAAGAACCCAAACAATTGCATGCTAAATTTGACCAAACAATGTTGGCAAATGAATTTAAGATTAACGAATGTGATAAATGTGTTTACATTAAAAATGTTATGAATCATGAAGTCATTGTTTGTTTGTATGTCGATGACATGTTGTTAATAATGAGTAAAGAAATTGAAGATATAAATGCTACTAAGCGCATGTTGTCCAGCAAGTTCAATATGAAAGACTTAGGAGTTGCTGATTTGATCTTAGGGCCTAGGATTATCAAAACTCCCCAAGTACTAGCATTATCTCAATCTCATTATATTGAAAAAATATTATATAAGTTCAAATACTTGAATTTCAATGTTGTCAAAACTCCAATTGATTTAGGTTGTACATTTAAAAAGAATGAAGGTCAAAGTGACTCTCAATTGGAATATGTCAGAGTGTTGGGAAGTTTGATGTATATTATGAGTTGCACGCTACCAGATATAACATGTCCTATTAGAACTGATTTGGTACAGTAGTAATCCGAATCAAACTAACTAGATTGCAATGAAACGTGTGGTTGGGTTATCTAAAATATACACAACCTTATGCTTTGCATTATAATAAATATCCTGCTGTGATTGGAGGATATAGTGATGCAAATTGGATCACCGGGTCAAATAATGTAAAATCAACAAGTTGTTATGTGTTCATACTTGGTGGAGGAGCAGTCTTTTGGAAATCGTCTAAACAGACATGTATTGCTCGCTCCACAATGGAATCTGAATTCATTGCTTTGGATAAGACTGGTAAAAAAGCGGAATGACTCCAGAATTTCCAAGAGGATATTCCATTCTGGCCCAAACCAGTTGACCAATTTGCATACATTGCGATAGTCAAGCAACAATAGGTAGGGCAGGGAGCGTTATGCACAACGGGAAGTCTCGTCATATACGACGGAGACATAACACCGTAAGACAACTTCTCTCTAGTGAAATTATCACAATTGACTATGTAAAGTCAAGCGATAATGTGTCAGATCCACTAACGAAAGGCCTAGTGAGAGAGGCAGTTGAAAGATCATCTAAGAGAATGCGTTTACGGCTTAGGACAAGTCAGCATGACGGTAACTCTATCTGGCAGACCGGAGATCCCAAGAGCTAGATTCAAGGAGAAAAATAAAGTTGTGGCTAACGGTTCGACATTGTCAACTAACTCAATCGATTCTCATGATGAAGAAATGTTCAGGAACAAGTTAAGACTTTAAGGCTTTTTAATGAGGTAATAAAGCTTAAAGTTTTTAATGATTTACTAAGTTTGGTAGATTTGATCAAATAGTATATCTACTAGAGGACACGGTTAGAAATCAGCTATGTGAGTGTGAAGTGGAAGCCGCTTCAAAGAGAATTTTATGTCAAAAGCCTATTCTCTATACACTCATGAAACCAGGAGGTGTTCATGGGTGAAACGAACACAACCGTAAGAATCATAAACACTAAAGGGTTAATTGTGTGACATATGGTTATCTAGTTATACACCAAAGCTCGACAGTACCTATTGACCGAGTATATCCGACATATGTTCACTACAGAAAGTCCAAGGGGAAACCTACTTATCCAGATGCAATTAATTCTTGCTTGTAAAGTACATAATTGTTCGTGCATCCTATGTTATAACCATTCCCCATCAATGTGGGGGATTGTTAGATATGTAGCAACAATTGATGGGAAATAGATGGAAGGAGAAGAATTTGAAAAGTTGAGAACTTGAAGAGTTGGGAACTTGAAAAGTCCTCTTATGCTTTAATGAAAAGGCATTTGTCCCTCATCGGTGATGGAAATAAAAATAAGAGAGTTTAAATACATAAACTCTCCTATTAGTTGTTAAAAGGGTTGGAAAGAGGGACCCCCTCGCGCCGGTCATTGTCGCTCGCTCGCTTCGGCTTCGACTTTGGCTTTGACAAATGATCAATCGAGAGATTTTTTTTGGACAAAGTTTGTTTTAATTATTTTTTTAATTAATTAAATGGCCAAAAATATTTTCAATTAATTAGTTGATAACAGAACTTTTTAGTTGACTCGTCCTGAATTGGATCCGCACGTGACCCATTTTATTTAAATTTCCCGCCATGACTGTTCTGAAAGGTTGCAACTTTCAGGAACAGTCAATACCATTTGAAAGGTTGTAAACTTTCATTAATGGTCGTGCCAATTCTAAAAGGGTTGCAACCTTTCAGAACATATTCTTCCTGCCTATAAATACCGCTCATTCTTCAGAATATTTCTTGACGAATTTTCTGATCTTCCTCTTCTTCTTCTAAACACATTTTTCTTCGTGTACTTTTCTGTTGTGGATTGATTCGCTGACAGTAGAGTTTTTGGTATCTCTACTCTGCTGATTAAGATCATTTTACCCTAAGAGGTTATATTCCAAATCAAACCTCGGAACTAGAGGGTAATAATTTCCTTAAGGGGACACTGTGAGTTCAGTGGACTTAATCTTCTTCGTTATTTCAGATTCTGGTACGTTTTTACAGATTTAAGTATTTTGTGAAATAAATTTCTGTTCATCTCGCTTACTGGTTCTATAAATTCAGTTAATTCGTGTTTCTGAACAATTTATTACAATCAATTATTTTCTGTTTTTGATAACACTGTTTGTAAAACACATTTTGCATGAGGCATATATTGTGTAATTTCAACATCCTGCCAATGGCAAGGCCCACGAGGGTTAGGTGTCTCGGATTGAAATCATGATTGAACATGACACTTACTTGATGCACTTGGTTAAAAATTAAAGTTGCGTCTTTGTTATAAGCTATAACTTTTGGCATGATGGTAAGCGTTTGATCCTAACAATATTGCCACAACAATATAAGGACATAAAGAGATTTACATACAATGTTCATTGACCTAGAAAAGTTTACCATAAAACCCTTATCGAGGTCCTTTGAATATGTTTGAAGTGTAGAGGTGTACTTGTGGCCTGAGCAATTAAGGATACATACAATAGATCCAAGACTTGGTTAAAATAGTGAGAGGTGACTCAAAACACTTCCCAATCATGATAGGATTTCTTAAGGAATCAATGCTTAACTCATTTATATTCGCCATATATAGTAATGGACAAATTAACACAAAATATTCAAGGGGGTATTGTGATGTATGTTACGTTACTCTCAGGTGGCATAACATTGATTGATGAGACAAGGATGGAGTCAACAATAGGCTGAAAGTTTGGATACAAGCTCTAGAGTGAAAGTTCAGTAATATATCACATGAGCCAAAGGGGAAAGTGAAGATTGATGCACAATTCATACATGAAAGAGAAAATCTCAAGTATTTTAATTTGGGTCAACAATTCAGAGAGATGGAAAGATTGATGATGATACCACACATTGTATTAGAACTAAGTGAATAAAATAGAGGCCTATCTCCGAGGTAATATGTGATACAAATGTGTCGTTGAGGCTTAAAAATAGTTCTACAAAGTGATGGTTATACTAACAACATCATTGTATGAGGCATTCTACTTAGTCATAACGTCCATGCTGGAAAGATGAAGATACTTAACGGAGATGCTTAGATGGATGTGTGGGTATATATACGAAGATATTATTAGGATTGAAGTTATATGGGACAATATTAAAGTGAACTCTGTAGCACACACTTAGTGACTAGACAATACATAACACAACTTCAATTTACCAAGAACATGACCCTTAGATATGAATATTTGGAGAGGTTGCAGATTAGGATAAAAAGTTAACAAATAGCGAAGTGCTAATGCACATCAAATAGGAAAGGTAGGGGATATCTAGCCTTGTCCTCTCCTCGATCTCCTAATTAGTAATATTATTTAATAGTGGCGTAATTTCATTTTTTCGCATTATTACTTGTAAGATTAAATACTTGAATACATAATATCAAGATTTTAAACACGATAATATTATACAGAGATTGTTAGGAGCACATACCTGATGAGGAAGACATCATCACAGAGAAAAGCGGAAGCGTTAGTCATAAATTGGTTTCTACCTCCTTGCCCTAACTTTATGTTATCACAACCGTCAGCAATGAAATTATTGTAGAGAATATGTGATTAACTCTAATGGGTGGAGGGAGGACCAATTTATAGAGGTTATGATTTAATCTGGTACGTCCATCAAGTAACCAATGTACGGACGAGATCTATTCCTTATTAAATACTATTTATGATATTACTTGGGTTACAAGTAAGCTTGGGTCATAAGTAAGAAGTAATTAATAATAATAATAATTCTTATATTACTATCTATTATTTTTTTTACTTTGTATCATGCTTTTTTTAAAGTCATTTTTTTTTATCACGATCCTTGTTGGTAAGGGTTTATTATACCAACTTATCTACCTCCTATCAAGATAGATGTAAGATTTGCGTATATCTTATCTTCTTGATACAATTACATATAATTCTAAAATATTTAAAAATTTTATATTCGGATCAAATACGTGGAATTGAAATTATTTATAGTAGATAAGCTAAGAAAGAGTCTAGGGTAGTCAAAATTAGGAGGAGATGACATCGCACAAAACGGATAAAGCATTATTTGGCTTTTGGTATTATATTGCGCTACTGGTTTTGTAATAAGAGGAGATAGACGCGTAAAGGGTAGGCTGTGATTATTCCGTGTTTGTCTTTTTCAATACGCGGTTTTTCCCCCTTGACTCTCTCCTCAACTAAAATCCCTCTCTTGTTCCATTTCTCTTTTCTTCCCTATTCTTCTTCTTCTCTCTCACAAAAATTTGGGATTCAGAAATTGTTATTGGACGGAAAAGTTATGATGAGATTGTGTTATCGGCCGTTGGAGAGGTGTTTTGGAAGGCGGAGTGGTGATGGACTTTTGTGGCATACAGATTTGAAGCCTCATGCATCTGGTGATTTTTCTATGGCTGTTGTTCAGGCTAATTCATCTCTTGAAGATCAAAGTCAAGTACTTACTTCTCCTTCTGCTACCTATGTTGGTGTTTATGATGGTCATGGAGGTCCTGAAGCTGCGCGTTTTCTTAATAGACATCTCTTTCCTTATTTAAACAGTACGATATCTTTCTCTTACTTATTCCCATTATCTATGTGTACCATCTTACTTTAAAAGAGGTTAGTTAGGGAGACAGAATTCTGATTTTAGTTTAATTCTGGAAATGTTTTGTTCATCAGTGATACTTGAATTTGCCTGATTTTGTGTACCTAGGATTTATTTTTCCGTTTTACTTTTTAGTTTTCTGGTTGGAGAGTTCAACATTGGTGTTTTAGGTTCACATGAGTAGCGTCTTCTATTAATTAGGCTGCTTACCTTTTGATCGATCACTAGATCAGTATTGTGCAGTTTATCTAATTTATTTGCTTTCAATTTGGTGTAGAGTTTCAGAAAGAGCAAGGGTGTTTATCATCGGAGGTGATAAAGAGAGCATTTAATGCGACAGAAGAGGATTTTATTCGATTGGTGAAGCAATCATTGCCTTCTATGCCGAAGATTGCTTCAGTTGGATCATGTTGTTTGTTTGGTGCTATTTCGGGAAGTGAATTATATGTAGCTAATGCTGGAGACTCTAGGGCAGTGCTAGGACGCAGAGGTTTTGACGGGGAGAAAAGTAAAGTGGTTGCAGAAAGGTTGTCCACTGATCATAATGTTTCATGTGAGGAGGTGCGGAAAGAGGTGGAATCACTTCATCCTGATGATCCATCTATAGTGGTACACTGTCGAGGAGTTTGGAGAGTTAAAGGCATAATTCAGGTGAGCTTGTGCTTACTTTAAACCGAATTTGTCGCCTTTATTTATGGTTGACGTAAGCATTTTTTGGTTCAACGCTGTTGTTGTGATAGCTCTAAATAATGTTGATTGTGAACAATCCATTCATTGTAAGTGAACTGCACATTGGAGTTCTCTAGCTTTTCCTGTTTTCCTGGTTTCCTTTTTGAAAAGTAAAAGCACGACTCACGGGAGCTTGCTTATGAGATTCCCACTCGGCAAGTCATAGCTGTAATCTCAAAATGTTGTGTTTGTTATCGTTAATGGTTGTCTATCTTATGGTCAATGATTCGCCATTGCTATGGCGTAACATGTTTAGTTGGATTTTCTTGAAAATATTTTCATTCATCTTCCTGAGAGTAGCTACAGAGTTCTTTAGTGTGTAGAATTGAACTGAATTTTTGTTCTTTCTGCTTCCTTTTCTGGCCCATGAACTCAATTTCTGTGTTGGATCTTTTCTTATTTGATCCTCTCAATTTCTAGCTCAGCTTAATCCCGGTTGAATCACAGAAATTGTTGAGTTGGTGCTTCCGATTTTCCCTTTCATTTTGCTGACTATACCTTCGTTTTTTTGAGATAGGAGGATTTCATAAGGCGGAGATTTGTGATTTCAGGGAATATTAATATCCTCTCCCTTTTAACTTTTCTTCACTATATATTTTGATAATCTTGATTTTATTCTTTATGTGCTTGTAAATGTATGAACATTATCCTGGGAAAGTAAAGAGAGAATATCTGCACTTTGTTTGTTGCCTTTATGCGTCTCTGCTCTTTACGCTAGACTTTGTCATCTGAATGTGCGAGAAAGATACTTATGCATGCTACCTTTTATTTATAGCCTATTTTCTGTCTTTGGTATTTAGTCTAGACTTTTTCATGTGATTTTGGGAGATAGATACTTATACATCGCACTTTGCAGGTCTCAAGATCTATTGGAGATGCCTATCTTAAGAGACCGGAGTTAAACAGAGATCCTATCTTTCAAAAATATGGAAATCCTGTTCCTTTGAAGCGGGCTGTAATGACTGCAGAACCTTCCATAGTTACTAGAAGAATTAGAACGCATGACTTATTTGTGATATTTGCTTCTGATGGCCTCTGGGAACAACTAAGTGATGAAGCTGCTGTGGAAATAGTCTTTAAAAACCCAAGAGCTGTAAGTTGACCTTTCTTTTGTTCTTATTTTCTGTTGACAAGTTATGGAAAAATATGTACATTTTGTTGAGCTGCTAAACAGCTTGTGTGCGGACTGTATACAACCAAGTATACTATTTCATCCGAACGCAACTCTGCTTAATCATAAGGGGACTGATGATGGCTTTGATGACATTCATTTTGAAGTCATCTTAGCAAAACTAGATACCTGTTTCTCGCTGTTGTTGCTATTTTGTTTGTTTGATCTTAGTAGTATGATGGACTGAGTTTTGGGTTGGTGTACTTGCAGGGAATAGCTAAGAGACTGGTGGGAGCAGCCCTTAAGGAAGCTGGTAAGAAGAGGGAAATGAGGTACAAGGACATAAAGAAAATAGAGAAGGGAATTAGGCGTCATTTCCACGATGATATATCAGTGGTAGTGATCTATCTTGATCAGCAGAAGAAGTCTTTCCAATCCAAAGGCAGCGTTGGCTGTATCTCTCCGCCTGTGGACATATCATCGTATCATTCAGATGGTGTTGCAGATGAACCAAGTGGTTTGAGTCTCTTAAAACAGGCAATTTATTAATGGGTACAGTAGGATTATGGTAGTGAAAAATGATATGATGCGTGGAAAGAATGCTGATTGTATTGTACATAAAATCACAGTTTTGGGTGGCTGGTTGAATGCATTGCCAGCAACAAGCTTTCAGTTTAGGAGCTGACCAAACACATTTTTTTCCAAACGGATTCTCCTCTTCATTTTTTTTACATATATATATATATAAAAAGATATATAGCTAATGGATGTCCATTATTTTGAGTTAGAATAGGTCTTTTATTAATCACTTATGATCCTCCAAAATTTCTGTGAGACCTGACTCTGTACATCTCCAGATTTACGTTATACATATTTCTAAGTATTATATAATTAATCACTAATAACATTATTTAATATTACGAGATTAAAATATTTACATATTTTACATCTTAGTTTATAACTATAAAATTCGATAAACCTTATTTAAACTCTATTCCAAGTTTAAATTACCTAAACAAATTCAAATAAAAGGAGTACAATAATAATGCAAGAGTTATTTGTTTATATTTTTTCTATGGTAGAACTGGTACTCTTTTACAATTGTTAATTGTCCAAATAATATTAATATTTCTTAGCAAACTACTTGTACACACAAATTTTGTATTCTTCCTCTTCCTACCATTGATTTCTTCCATTAATTTTTAGCCTTTTACATAATTTCTCTCTAAAATTATACAGTTTTCTTCTTAATGGTTCTTGAATCTTATCCGTTTCTTTTTATACCAAGGAATTTATCATTCAAACTGTGGGGTTCCAGCCCTATATTAATTGTCAAAATCTTAATTTGGTATAATATAACAACTAAATCTACCAAGATAACTATTTAAGTTGTAAAGTTTGAAACTTAAGTATTTTCATGATGTCATTGGTGACAACATTAGTTGTAAATTTCTTCTACAAATAGAGCATTCTTGCTCATTTGTATAACACACCAAGTTAGAAAGAAAATTCATTTTGAGAACAAAATGAGGTATTTCATAGACTATACAAGATAAATAGTCCGTGAAGAGAAATAGAGTGTGAGCGATATTTTAGTAAGGTGGAAACCAAAAGAGTGTTGTTCCTTTTGAGTGCGCAGTAGTCACTTTAAGTATTGTATTCGTGACTACATAATGTAAAATTCCTTACTATAGTAATATCAGTTGCTCCTCTTGCCCCGTGGTTTTTTCCCTTATTCAGAAGGGTTTCCACGTAAAATTTTTGGTGTCGTTATTTTTCCATTTTCTTTTCATTACTTTTACCATATATATTTTTATGTTTAACCGTGTTTTTCCAACAAACTGGTATCAGAGCCAAGGTTTTATCTGAGTATGCTCTGTGGTTGCAGCACAGTCTGAACTTCTACATTAGAAAAGATTTACTTTTATTTGCGATAACAATATTTTTTGGAGAAAAATGATGGAAGCCAACACAAGTAGAATGGTTACTTTGAATTGTGTTAATTATGTCAATTGGAAGGGAAAAATGGAAGATCTGATTTATGTTAACAATTTTTATAAACCAGTATTTACCACGATAAAGCCTGATAATAAAACAGATGAAGAGTGGAATCTGTTATACAGACAGGTTTGTGGATTCATTAGGCAATGGGTCGACGATAATGTGTTGAACCATATTTTTGGGGAGACACATGCTTGAATCCAATGGGAGCATCTTGAAAGTTTCTATGCTCGAAAGACAAGCAACAACAAAATATTCTTAATAAAGCAGATGTTGAGTTTAAAGTATCATGATGGTTCTCTAATGACAGACCATCTGAACAATTTTCAGGGAATCATGAACCAATTATCTTCTATGGGCATCAAATTTGATGAAGAAATTCAAGGCTTGCTTCTACTTGGTTCCCTACCAGACTCTTGGGAAACATTTAGAACGTCATTGTCAAATTCTGCTACGGATGATGTGATCTCTATAAATTCCGCCAAGAGTAGTGTCTTGAACGAAAAGAGAAGAAAATCTCTAGGTTCTTCTTCGTCGAGTGTCCTGATAACTGGACCCTGGGGGAGAAACAAAACTCGTGATTCTCAAAATAGAGAACAAAAATATGAGTAAATTCAGAGGTAGAGTTAAGGATATTGAGTGTTATCATTGTGGTATGAAAGGGCAGACGAAGAAGTTCTGCATGAAGTTGAAGAGGGAGAACAAAAACAAAGAGGAAGCTAAAGAAGATGGCAATGAAAATTGCCTAGCCACAGTCATCACCGAAGATCTTGTTACCGTTCTTGATGCAGACATGATAAATATTGCTTGATGAGTCAGGCTGGGTTGTGGACACTAGTGCCGCATCTCATGTGACATCAAGGAAGGATTTTTTCTCTTCCTATATTCCTGGTGATTTTGGAACCTTGAGTATGGGTAATGAGACTGTTTCTAGGGTTGTTGGTATTGGTAGAATTTGTGTGAAAACTAGTGTTGGAACTAAACTAGTTTTAAACAATGTGAAACATGCTCCTGATGTTCGTCTGCACCTGATTTCTGATGGTGTTTTAGAGTATGAAGGATATGTTAGTACTAACGATGATGGAAAATGGAAGCTCATTAAGGGTTCCTTGGTTGTGGCTCGTGGTAACAAACGTCGTAGTCTATACTGGACTACGACCTCTGCTTGTGTTGATATGGTGAATGCAATTGAGAGTGATAGCTCTTCAACGTTATAATGAATGTGATTGAGAGTGATAGCTCTTCAACGTTATGACACAAGAGATTTAGCCGCATTAGCGAGAAAGGACTTAATGTTCTAGCCAAGAAGAATCTTTTGTCAAATTTCAAAAGTGCTAAATTAGAAAAGTGTTAGCACTGCTTGGATTATAAACAAAATAGAGTTTTCTTTAAGTCCTACCCCCATTTGAGAAATACAGAATTGCTTGAGTTGGTGCACTCTGATTTATGTGGTCCAATGAAGACAAAAACATTGGGTGGTGCACTCTACTTTGTCACTTTGATTGATAATTACTCGAGAAAACTTTGGGTCTATGTCTTGAAAACAAGACCAAGTGTTAGGTGTATTCAAGCAATTTCAAGCTTCAGTTGAAAGAGAAACTGGAAAGAAAATGAAATGTATTCGTACTGATAATGGTGGTGAATATTGTGGACCATTTGACGAATACTGCAAGCATCAAGGTATTAGACACCAGAAGACTCCTCCCAAGACTCCTCAGCTTAATGGTTTGACTGAGAGAATGAACAGGACCTTGATGGAAAGAGTTAGATGTTTGCTTTCTGAAGCAAAGTTGGCGAACTCATTTTAGGGTGAGGCTTTATTGGCCGCTGCACATGTTATTAATCTATCTCCGATTGTTGCTTTGTAAAGTGATGTACCAAATAGTGTTCGGTACGGAAAGAATGTTTCCTATGACCATTTTAGAGTATTTGGTTGCAAAGATTTTGTACATGTGCTAAAAGATGAGAGGTCAAAGTTAGATGCCAAGACAAGACAGTGCATCTTCATTGGATATGACCTTGATGAATTTGGTTATATGCTATATGATCCAATTGAAAAGAAACTTGTGAGAAGTCGTGATATTATTTTCATGGAGAATCAAACAATTGAAGATATTGACAGAGCGGAGAAGATAAAATCTTCAAGTTTTGATGGTATAGTTCATCATGATGCGTTCCTCACACAAGTGTGCATGATGATTTTGGGCTTGATAATCATGGTCACGCCCGGAATCATGTATCAAATCAACATGTTGATATTGATAATAACAATGATATTGTTATCGATGATCCTGTTGCTCATGAAGTTGTGGACAAATCAAATATTTCGCTTTGGAGGTCCACAAGACAACGATTTTCTTCCTCCCTTTATTCACCCAATGAGTATGTGTTACTCACTGGCGTGGGAGGACCTGAATGTTATGAGGAGATCATGGAAGACGAGCACAAGGATTAATGGATTGAAGCCATCCAAGATGAGATAAAGTCTCTGCATGAGAACCACACTTATTAGTTGGTAAAATTGCCTAAGGTCATGAGATCTTTGAAGAACAAGTGGGTGTTCAAAGTTAAAGTTGAAGAAACAACTTGAAGCCTAGGTACAAATTTAGATTGGTTGTTAAAGGATTTGGTAAAAGGAAGGGGATTGACTTTGACAAAATATTTTCTCATGTTGTGAAAATGTCCTCGATTCGCACAGTTCTAGGTTTGCCTGCTAGTCTTAATTTAGAGATTGAGCAGATAGATGTGAAGACAACTTCCCTTCACGGTGATCTAGAAGAAGAGATTTATATGGAACAACCTGAGGGATTCAAAGTAGATGGTAAAGAAAATTTTGTGTGCAAACTCAGAAAGAGTCTATATGGCCTAAAGCAAGCTTCTAGACAGTGGTACAAGAAGTTTGAATCTGTTATGGAGGAGCAAGACTATAAGAAGACTTCTTCATATCATTGTGTATTTGTACAAAAAAATTCTGACAATGATTTTATCATCCTTTTGCTGTATGTGAATGATATGTTGATTGTGGACAAGAATACTTTCAAGATTGACGAGGTGAAGAAAGAGTTGTGTAAGTTTTTTCTATGAAAGACTTGGTCCATGCCAAACAAACTTTGGGCATGAGAATTACTCGTCTTAGAGATAAAAGAAAGATTTATTTGTCCCAGAAGAAGTACATTGAACATGTACTAGAGCGCTTCAATATGAAGAATGCTAAGCCTGTTAGTACATTTCTTACTGGTCATATGAAGTTGAGCAAGAAGATGTGTCCTACAGCTAGGGAGGAAAAAGAGAACATGGCCAAAGTTCCATATTCCTCCGTCGTCGGAAGTCTAATGTATGGAATGGTATGAACTAGATCTGATATTGCTCACACAGTTGGTGTTGTCAGCAGATTTCTCGACAATTTGGAAAAGGAGCATTGGGAAGCTGTGAAGTGGATACCTGAGGCTATATCATGGCAGTCGAAGTTGCAAAAGTGTGTTACACTATCTACAACTGAAGTTGAGTATATTGCGGCTACTGAAGCCGCCAATGAGATGATATGACTAAAGCGATTTCTTCAAAAGCTTGATTTGAATCAGATGGAGTATATTGTCTATTGTGACAACCAAAGTGCAATAGACTTGAGTAAGAACTTCATGTACAATGTAACAACAAAACACATTGACGTCAGATATCATTGGATTTGTGAGGAAGTGGAGAGTGAATCATTTCACATCAAAAAGATCCACACAAGTAAAAATCATGCAGATATGCTAACCAAGACAAAACCGAACGACAAGTTCGAGTTATGCAAAAAACTTGTGTGTATGAGCTCTCTCTAAAGAAGGGGAGATTTGTGGGGTTCCAGCCCCATATTAATTGTCAAAGTCTTAATTTGGTACAACAATATACCAACTAAATCTACCAAGATAACTACTAAAGTTGCAAAGTTTAAAACTTAAGTATTTTCATGATGTCATTGGTGACATCATTAGTTGTAAATTTCTTCTATAAATAGAGTATTCTTGCTCATTTATATAATACACCAAGTTAGAGACAAAATTCATTTTGAAAACAAAGTGAGGTATTCCATAGACTATACAAGATAAATAGTCCGTGAAGAAAAATAGAGTGTGACCATATTTTAGTAAGGTGAAAGCCAAAAGAGTATTGTTCCTTTTGAGTGTGTAGTAGTCACTTTGAGTATTGTATTCGTGACTACACAATGTAAAATTCCTTACTATAGTAATATCAGTTGCTCCTCTTGGCCGGTGATTTTTTTCCTTATTCAGAAGAATTTCCACGTAAAATTCTTGGTGTTGTTATTTTTCCATTTCATTTCTATTACTTTTACAATATATATTTTTGTGTATATCCGTGTTTTCCCAATACAAAATGTGAGATACTTATATTTTTGAGGTTTTAAATCATTTTCTTTATTATTGAACTTTTATTATCTGTAATTGCCACTTTTTTTATAAATAAAGAGAAGCAATCAAACACTGTATTTAATTGTGTGGACATTTCTTTTAATAACGTTCAGAATAAATTATCTGATACTTTTTGATCCTTTATTAAGATTTAAACTTAAGACCTCATAATTCTTAATCCGCTTCATTAATTACTATATCACCGTGTTAGAAGTAGAAAAACACAAAATTTGCATGTGCACGTGGTTTGCTAAGAAATAAACCACAATACACGTGATTATACAAAAGCAAAAATGATTGAATGACCAATCAGATTGGTCCAGGTTTATAGTACAACTAACAGTGCTATTAGTACAATATGGATTGCAACATTCATCCTTGAACTGCCTTTTTTTTTTTTTTTTTGTAAATATAAGGTTGATAATATGATTGTAATTCGTGTATTCTAATTTTTTAGCAAAGAGATTTTTTTGTTTACTAGGTCTTTAATTCTATTTACCATACTAGTCAACACCTTTACAAATATGGGCAAAAATCATTTACACTTCCAACTCTTGTGTAAAAGTTATTTCTTTCTCTTTTACATTAAAAAATAACTATTTTCTCCTCCTTTTATATTATGCTAGTAGAGATATACATGATTGGGTTAGTTCAGATTTTTTAAATATCAAATTAAATTATTTATATAAAAAATTTAAATTTATATATCAAACCAAACTAACAAAATTTGGATTTTTTCGGATTTCTCAACCTCTGTTGGTTCGGTTTTTCAAATACCAAACCAAATTATTGTGTCGAATTTTTAAATTTATAAATCAAACAAAACTAATAAACTTCAGATTTTTCCTGATTTTTTAAATTTTTCGTTAAAGTTTGCATACAACAATATAATTAACTTGTGGTCCAAATATTTTTTTAGTCCAATCAAAATACAATTATCTAAGTTGTTCTTAAAAAATAACACAAAATAAGAGATGAGTATTGATGACTCAAAAATATTCAATAAAAAATAATAATGAAATCATAATATAAAATAAAAATTGTAAAGTCATAATGAAAATAATCAAAATTCAAAAGTACTAAATCGTGCTAAAATATGTTTGACAAGTATTAGTTACATTACTAAATATTTAAGACAAATTAAAATTAGATTATATATCTTAATTGTCTAAATCAATGTAAAACTAAAGAACAAATATTCAATATTATTGTCATTCTTAGTGTTAAATTGATTTCTTTTTGCACTAGTATTAGTTTGATTTTGGTTTAAGTTTTATTATAATTATCAACATCTGTATATGAACTATAATCTTTATTAGATCATTCTTAATATATTAAAAGATAAAACTATGAAATAATATAATAAATATTTTAAAATGATATCAAAACAAATATTTTTATGTATAAAATAAAATTTTATTTCATATATAATGTCGGGTTGGTTTTTTTTGTTGAACCAAACTGTCACGACCCAAAAGCGAGCCGCGACTGGCACCCACATTTACCCTCCTATGTGAGTGAACCAACCAATCTAACCCTTAACATTTCAATATAATATCGACAGAAAATAATGCGGAAGACTTACACTCATTAATAAAACAATTCAAACTATTATTAATATCCCCAAAATCTGGAAGTCATCATCACAAGAAGACATCTATCTCAAATTACTAAACTAAAACGTCTAAGAAGCTAAACAATAAAAGCTAGTCCATGCCGGAAGTTCAAGGCATCAAGACTTGAAGAAGAAGACCCAGTCCAAGCTAGACGCATTAGCTCACCCTGAATTTCCGAAGGTAGTGAAGACTGGCTAGATCTACTGTTGAGTTGAAGTTGACGGAACGTTTGCTGCATTACACAAATAACAAAGAAGAAAACATAAAAGTAGGGGGGGTCAGTACAACCACAAGTACTGAGTAGATATCATCGGCCAACTCAAAATAGAAAACAATATACATCAAATAATATCATAAATCAACTATAATACTCAACATGTAGCAACAACAAGTACTAAAATCATCCATAAGTACTAACAAGTTCATCCATGAGGACTCAAGCCTCAATATCATACTCATTTGGGAATTGGGTTCATTAGATTGAGTATATTCATTATCTTTCAAGATTCATTATCTTTCTTCCTCTTGTGTCGGTACGTGACACTCTGATCCATATTCTATCCTGGTGCCGGAACGTGGCACTCTGATCCTCATTCTTTCCTGGTACCGGAACGTGGCACCCGATCCATAATTCTATCCTGGTGTCGGAACGTGACACTCCGATCCTCATTCTATCCTGGTACCGGAACGTGGCACCCGATCCATAATTCTATCCTGGTGTCGGAACGTGACACTCCGATCCTCATTCTATCCTGGTACCGGAACGTGGCACCCGATCCATAATTCTATTCTGGTGTCGGAACGTGACACTCCGATCCTCATTCTATCCTGGTACCGGAACGTGGCACCCGATCCCCTAATTCATCAAGCCTTCTTTTATACTAAGGCATCATCAATCTCATTATATAATATATCAAGCCTTCTTTTATACTAAGGCATCATCATTAACAAGTGAATTAGGGTTTCTTTCAAGATTTAGGATTCAATAGCTTCATCATGCTTAGTTTATCACAATTTCATAATCACAAACATGCAAGCATACAATTAAGCACATAGCAGGGTTTACAATACTATCAATACATATCATTCACTATTAAGAGTTCACTACGAATATCGTAAAATAACCATAACCTACCTCCACCGAAGACTAGTGATCAAGCAAGAATCTTCCCAAAGCCTTGTTCTGCTTCTCGTTTCTCCTCTCCCAATTCGATCGACTCCTCTCTTTCTCTCTTGTTCTTTCTGTTTTCTTTTATTCAAACCCTCTTTCTTTTACCCTAATTAACACATAATTAAGTGTAAAAGATGACAATGATACCCCACTAATTAATCCAAAGTTACCTCTTTTATCCCTCAAGAATTAGACTTATTAATATTAACCCTCTAACTTTATAATTAAGGAAAGAATAGTCCAATGCGTCCCTTAAAACGTGTGAAGAAATCCGATTCTGCCTGGGACTTGCGCAACCTGTGACGGGCCGTCGTGCCTGCGACGGTCCCTCACGATGATCGTCGCAACCTCCCAAAATCCCAGTGGACTGTGACGGTCCGTCACACCTGTGACGGTCCGTCCTGCACTTTCGTCACAGATTACAGAGAGTCGATTTTCAGTACCCAGTTTCAGAATTCCTAAGTATATTGAAACGAGACATCTGTGACGGGCCGTCGTGCCTATGACGGTCCGTCGTGGTGTCCGTAATCTTAGCCAGTTTTTTCAGAAATAAATTTGCTGCTCAAAACGACTAAACAGGTCGTTACAATAGATACCAATTTACCCATCGTTCGTCCTCGAACGATCAAAAGAAGAAAAACAATGGCGAAGAGGAGTACCTGAATCTGTAAACAGATGTGGGTATTTTTCTTGCATATCTGCCTCCTTCTCCCAAGTAGCCTCTTCAACCGGTCGATTCTTCCATTGAACTTTGATGGATGCAATCTCTCCGACCTCAACTTGCGAACCTCTCTATCTAATATAGCAACCGGTTCCTCCTCATAAGTCAAATTCTCATCAAGCAAAGCTGAATCCCAACGGATAATGTAGTTTCCATCTCCATGGTATCTTTTCAACATGGACACATGAAACACCGGATGCACTCCGGACAGCCCTGGGGCAAGGCTAATTCATAAGCCACCTCCCCTATTCGCTTTAGTACCTCAAATGGTCCAATATACCTTGGACTTAGCTTACCTCTTTTGCCAAACCGCATCACCCCTTTCATGGGTGAAACCTTTAACAAGACTTGTTCACCCTCCATGAACTCCAAGTCTCTAACCTTTCGGTCTGCATACTCCTTTTGTCTACTTTGCGCCGCTAGAAGCTTTTCTTGAATGCCCTTCACCTTATCTAACGAATCCCTCAAGAGGTCAGTACCCCAAGGTCTAACCTCAAATGCATCAAACCACCCAATGGGAGATCTACACCTCCTCCCATACAATGCTTCAAATGGGGCCATATCAATACTGGAGTGATAGCTATTATTGTATGAAAACTCTGCCAAAGGTAAGAAGCTATCCCAATGGCCACCAAACTCTATCACGCATGCACGAAGCATATCCTCCAACACTTGAATCGTTCGCTCAGACTGACCATCGGTCTGAGGGTGAAATGCAGTGCTAAGGTCCAACCTAGTACCCAATTTGGCATGCAATGTTTTCCAAAACTTAGAAGTAAACTGCGTACCTCTATCTGATATGATGGATAGTGGAACCCCATGCAATCGAACGATTTCTGAGATGTAGATTTTTGCTAACTTCTCTGCATTGTAAGTCACCTTGACCGGAATGAAATGAGCAGACTTAGTTAATCTATCAACAATCACCCAAATGGAGTCATACTTACCCCCATTGTCTTTGGAAGACCAACCACAAAGTCCATTGCGATTCTCTCCCACTTCCATTCAGGAATGGGCATTCTCTGAAGCGTTCCTCTGGGCCTTTGGTGTTCATACTTTACTTGTTTGACAGTTTGGACATTTGGCAATAAAGTCCACAATATCGCGCTTCATTCTACTCCACCAAAGAATGTTGCTTAGGTCACGATACATCTTGGTTGCACCCGGATGTATAGAATACCTTGTACTATGAGCCTCTGTCAGAATAGTGGTGATCAAATCATCGATGCGGGGTACACATACCCTTCCCTTGATCCTCAAAACACCTTCCTCGTCGATTGTTGCTTCTTTAGCCTCTCCTTGCAACACTTTATCTCAAATCCGGATCAATTTCTCACCGTCAAACTGCTTCCCCTTAATCTTGTCAAGGAAGGAGGATCTTGCCTCCACACAAGCTAACAATCCTCCCTTCTCATTTACTTCTAACCTCATGAGGTCATTAGCCAGAATCTGCACTTCTCTAGCCAATGGGCGTCTAGAAGCTTGCAAGTGAGCTAGACTTCCCATGCTTCCCGCCTTTCTACTCAAAGCATCTGCCACAA
Organism: Solanum peruvianum; assembly: GCA_027705065.1. Classification (NCBI taxonomy): domain Eukaryota; kingdom Viridiplantae; phylum Streptophyta; class Magnoliopsida; order Solanales; family Solanaceae; genus Solanum; species Solanum peruvianum. The sequence continues at coordinate 49,297,703 of JAKWJD010001764.1, forward strand.
CGTTCGCCTTCCCGGATGATACAAGATAGTGATATCGTAGTCCTTAAGTAGTTCCCATCCATCTCCTTTGTCTTAAGTTCAAATCTTTCTGAGTAAAGACATACTTTAAACTACGATGATCCGTATAGATTTCACACATAACCCCATATATAATGCCTCCATTGCTTCAATGCAAATACTACCGCGGCCAATTCTAAGTCATGAGTTGGATAGTTCGTTCATGCAGTTTTAATTGTCTTGAAGCATAAGCAATCACATTCTTTTCTTGCATTAGCACTGCACCCAAACCCGTATAGGATGCATCACAATAGACAATAAAATTCTTACCTTTCACTGGCAAGGTAAGGATAGGCGCGGTAGTCAACAAGGTCTTGAGTTTCTGAAAGCTTTCCTCACACTCATCCGACCATACAAATGGAACATTGTGCTTAGTCAAGTTCGTTAATTGGGAAGCAATGGAAGAGAACCCCTTGACAAATCGGCGGTAGTAGCTAGCTAACCCACAAAACTCCTTATTCTGACACATTAGTAGGCCTTACCCAGTTTTTCACACCGTCTCAATCTTAGAAGGTCTACCATCACTCCTTCCTTAGAAACCACATGCCCCAAGAAGGACACTGCTGCATCTAGCCAAAACTCACACTTAGAGAACTTGGCATATAGCTTTTTTCTCCCTCAACATCCCACACAATCCTCAAATGCTCCTCATGTTCCTTCTTACTTTTAGAATATACCAGTATATCATCTATAAATACGATCACAAAGAGGTCCAAATATGCTTAAAAATCCCATTCATCAAGCTCATGAAAGCAGCGGGGGCATTTGTAAGACCAAAGGACATCACTACAAATTCATAATGCCCATACCTAGTTCCGAAAAGCGTTCTTTGGCACATCCGTTGCCCGTATTTTCAATTGAAGATAACCGGATCTCAAGTCGATCTTCGAGAAGACACAAGCACTTGTAGTTGATCGAATAAGTCATCAATGCGAGGATAGGATATTTTGTTCTTAATAGTTACCTTGTTCAACTGTCGGTAGTCTATGCACATCCGAAAAACTCCCATCCTTCTTCTTCACAAACAAACCCGGAGCACCCCAATGAGATGCACTTGGTCTATGAAACCCTTTGCTTAACAACTCTTGAAGTTGTGCCTTTAACTCTCTTAACTCCGCGGGAGCCATTCTATAAGGGGGTATAGAAATGGGGCGAGTGCCGGTTCCAAATCAATGCAAAGTCAATATCCCTATCCGGTGGCATACCAGGAAGATCTGCAGGGAACACATCAAAAAACTCACAGACTACCGAAACCGACTCAATCGAAGGTACTTGGTAGTGTCGTCCTTGAGATGTGCCAAGAAGGATAAACACCCCCTTACTAACCATTTTCTTAGCACGAAGAAGGAGATAATACGCACCGGATTGGAAGTGTAGTCACCCTCCCACACTAACGGATCTGTACCAGGCTTGGCTAACGTCACCGTTTTAGGCATACATCCAAGATCTCAAAATTCGGAGAAAGCCAAGTCATACCCAATTACATCGAAGTCACCCATTTCTAAAATACCAAGTCTACATAAGTGTTTGCTCCCCACAAAATTCACCAAACAAGACCTATATAACCTTTTCAACTACCACAGACTCACCCACCGGAGTAGAAACCGAATAGGCGTGTCAAGTAATTCACAATGTAAATTTAGACCATTAGCAAATGATGAAGATACATATGAAAACGTGGAGCCAGGGTCAAATAATACAGATGCCATGCAATCACAAACCAAAAGATTACCTGTGATAACAGCATCAGACGCCTCCGCTTCGGATCTCCAAGGAAAGCGTAACAATGGGCCCTATCACCGGTCTGTCCGTTGCCCCTACCATGTTGTGTCGTAGTGGCTCCAATTTGCCCATCACCTCTGCTGTTGTGGTGACCACCATTACCTCGACCACCGCGTCCTCCATAATGACGACCTCTTCCATGACCACCTCTACCCCTAGCTAGTGGGGGTCTGTAACTCTGTTTTGGACAATACCTCTCAATGTGTCCAGTCTCCCCACATCCATAACACTCTCTGGATTCAAGCATCGGTCTCTCGGAGAAGTGTTGACCGGTCTGAGGTGGACCCTCAACTACAGTCTGTAGTGAAGACTGAATGGGTCGAACTGAGTAACCTCCGGAACCTTGTCCTCTAGTATAAGAACCATTAAACTCACCTCCCCTTCGAAACCTTTTTGATGTCGATGTCGTGGTGAAGTCATTTGGCTTCACTCCTTCCACTTCTATCACAAAGTCTACCACCTCTTGGAAGGATGTTGCCGTAGCCGCTACCTGTAAGGCTGAAATCCGCAATTTCTGACCTCAACCCCTTCACGAAACGGCGAATCCGTTCTTGTGGACTGAAACAAAGTTGGGTGGCATACCTGGATAATCACGGAATTTAGCCTCATGCGTTAACCGTCATCCTACCTTGCTCGAGACTCAAGAACTCATCCCTTTTTCTATCTCTCAAAGTCCTTGGGATATACTTCTCCATAACAGGGTAGAGAAGGATTCCCAAGTATAGGTGGTGTGCCTCTGTTGGTTGACACTCGCATATGTGATCGCCACCACATTTTGGCATTCCTTGAACTGATAGCTTACGAACTCAACGTCAAAACCATTCTACTATCCCCATCTTGTGTAGTAGCTCATGACAATCAACCAGAAAATCATAGGCATCTTCAGATTCTACACCCTTGAAGACTGGAGGTTTCAATTTCAAGAACTTACTGAAAAGTTCGTGCTGATCATTGTCATTATCGGTCCCGTAGTCAGACGTGGAAATGTGCCTATCTCCAATGATGCATCCATGCGGGGAGCCATTGTAGCCGATGTCGTACCTCTGAAACGGAGGGAGGTGTTGGTGCAGAAACCACTGGAGGTGCCTGACCGTGATCAGATAACACGCTAAGGTAGGCCAGAACCTGATTAATTATTTCTGGGGGGTAGGTTGGGGCGGCATTTCCTCATTCTGCTCTGTTCAGTTTCCCCTTCCTCACCCTCTCTTACTACCTCCTCAAGTCGGTGGAGGAGTCACCGCCCTAGACTCAGATGGACTAGGTGCTCGTCCTCTTCCCTAGAGGACATCCTCCCACGACCTCAACCGCGGCCTCTTGCCGCTGCTCTTCCTTGAGCCACAGCCCCATTGGCTGGCTCAGTCATTTCTTGTCTTTCCGTTGTTGTGCTTGGTTGCGGTCGTTGCTCTAGTTCTAACCATCTGCGAAATAGAATGAAGATGGTCAGATACCAATTTGTATCACCTAGATACAAATTGGACTCAAGTAGTAGACGAAAGAAGAATGATGAAAGAATGGAATTTTCCTAAAGTCTTATAGCCTCTCAAAGAAAAGTAAAGGCGTCCCCCTACCGTTCCTTAAGGACTCTACTAGACTCGTTCTTGTGTGATGAGACCAATGAACTAATGCTCTGATACCAAGTTTTTCACGACCCAAAAGCGAGCCGCGACTGGCACCCACATTTACCCTCCTATGTGAGCGAACCAACCAATCTAACCCTTAACATTTCAATATAAATCGACAGAAATAATGCGGAGAACTTACACTCATTAATAAAAAAATAATTCAAACTATTATTAATATCTCCAAAATCTGGAAGTCATCATCACAAGAACATCTATCCTCAAATTACTAAACTAAAACGTCTAAGAAGCTAAACAATAAAAGCTAGTCCATGCCGGAAGTTCAAGGCATCAAGACTTGAAGAAGAAGACCCAGTCCAAGCTAGACGCATTAGCTCACCCTGAATTTCCGAAGGTAGTGAAGACTGGCTAGATCTACTGTTGAGTTGAAGTTGACGGAACGTTTGCTGCATTACACAAATAACAAAGAAGAAAACATAAAAGTAGGGGGGGGGGGTCAGTAAAACACAAGTACTGAGTAGTAGATATCATCGGCCAACTCAAAATAGAAAACAATATACATCAAATAATATCATAAATCAACTATAATACTCAACATGTAGCAACAACAAGTACTAAAATCATCATAAGTACTAACAAGTTCATCCATGAGGACTCAAGCCTCAATATCATACTCATTTGGGAATGGGTCATTAGATTGAGTATATTCATTATCTTTCAAGATTCATTATCTTTCTTCCTCTTGTGTCGGTACGTGACACTCCGATCCATATTCTATCCTGTTGGCCGGAACGTGGCACTCTGATCCTCATTCTATCCTCTAGGTACGGAAGTGGCACCCGATCCATAATTCTATCCTGGTGTCGGAACGTGACACTCCGATCCTCATTCTATCCTGGTACCGGAACGTGGCACCCGATCCATAATTCTATCCTGGTGTCGGAACGTGACACTCCGATCCATAATTCTATCCTGGTGTCGGAACGTGACACTCCGATCCTCATTCTATCCTGGTACCGAAACGTGGCACCCGATCCCCTAATTCATCAAGCCTTCTTTTATATTAAGGCTCATCAATCTCATATATTAATATATCAAGCCTTCTTTTATACTAAGGCATCATCATTAACAAGTGAATTAGGGTTTCTTTCAAGATTAGGATTCAATAGCTTCATCATGCTTAGTTTATCACAATTTCATAATCACAAACATGCAAGCATACAATTAAGCACATAGCAGGGTTTACAATACTATCAATACATATCATTCACTATTAAGAGTTCACTACGAATATCGTAAAATAACCATAACCTACCTCCACCGAAGACTAGTGATCAGGAAGAATCTTCCCAAAGCCTTTGTTTCTGCTTCTCGTTTCTCCTCTCCCAATTCGATCGACTCCTCTCTCTCTCTTGTTCTTTCTGTTTTCTTTTATTCAAACCCTCTTTCTTTTACCCTAATTAACATATAATTAAGTGTAAAAGATGACAATGATACCACCCCACTAATTAATCCAAAGTTCCTCTTTTATCCCTCAAGAATTAGACTTATTAATATTAACCCTCTAACTTTATAATTAAGGAAAGAATAGTCCAATGCGTCCCTTAAAACGTGTGAAGAAATCTGATTCTGCCTGGGACTTGCGCAACCTGTGACGGGCCGTCGTGCCTGCGACGGTCCGTCACGATGGTCGTCGCAACCTCCCAAAATCCCAGTGGACTGTGACGGTCCGTCACACCTGTGACGGTCCGTCCTGCACTTTCGTCACAGATTACAGAGAGTCGATTTTCATACCCACCCAGTTTCAGAATTCCTAAGTATATTGAAACGAGACATCGTTGACGGGCCGTCGTGCCTATGACGGTCCGTCGTGGTGTCCGTAATCTTAGCCAGTTTTTCCAGAAATAAATCTGCTGCTCAAAACGACTAAACAGGTCGTTACACAAACCAACCCAAATATAATTAAATTTTTTTATAACCAAACCCAATCAAATTACTAGCCGAATGTTTTTCGATTTGACTCGATTTTGCAGTTTGATTCGATTTTGTAACCCTAACGCAAAACTAAAAGAAAATAATATTATGCAAAGCTTATTTTACCTTTGTCAATATTTAATCGGCCATTAATATGTGTAACATCTTTTTATATTATATATTATATATATTTTTTTAAATTATGTCTTTATTGATTGTTATTTAAGTTCATAAACATTAGTATATGTAGAATAGTCCTTTTATAATTTTGTTGTGAAATCTAATATTTTATTTATGATTATTATTTTAGTATTGCATGCATTAAGTACATATATACGAATGTATATATTATGTGTATGCATGTTTAAAGTTCACTTAATCTCTTAGACGTAATACATTAATTATATTTTGAGAAACTTATATAAATGACTACATTTATAAAATTATTGAAATTTAATAGCTATAAATATGTTACTTATCAAAAATAACTATAGTTTATATATATCTAGCTGTATTTGTGTAATTTATTAAATTATACAATGATACAATTATAATTAGAGTGCACTAAATAAGGTATTTACTATAACTGAATCCCTTTAATTGCGTCCCTAAAATTCTCAACTTTTCGAAATTTAAATTAATGACTAATAATACCTAGTCAATGCATATCCACTTAGATTACAATCGTTCAACAAAAAATTCGAGATACGTCATATTCAATTCTTCCTTGTCTCCATTGTTCTTAGTCAAGCATAAAATATTCACTTAATTTTGTTTAGTTAAATATGAACTATCCTTCAATTCACATACAGTTAAGCATATGAAGGTTTGATGTCTTCATATCTACAAAGGTTTGACTTCTACGTATCTACAAGTATATACACCAAAACATGCACTCTTAAATTTATTAAATTGCAACGATGTATTCCTCTCTTCAAATTATGAACTGTGTTATAATTTATGTATATCTACATATCTGGGGCTTCAATTAAAGATTTGATTTTCTATCCTCGATTAATATATTATGTGTCTAGTAAGCATATGAATACTTTGTTTTCAATTATATATAAGTATTTATAACATTTAATGTATCAATATATAAAAAAAAACAAATTAAAGCAATTTAGCATATGAACAAGACAATTCAAATACAATTTACCTTATCAATACAACTATATAGCATACATATAAATACCTTATTTTTAAACATCAATTAGATACAGAGGACAACAATATGTCACGATCCAATTCGAATCGAGAGTGACACCCACACTTAACTATCTAGGTGGGCGAACTAACGAATTCAACCTTAAATTATATTATACAAGAATAATGCGGAAGCTCAAAATCTGATTAATATCATTTCCTAAAACCTAAAAGTCATCACAACAAAGGCATCTAATCTCCAATTACTAAGTCTAAGAGTATCAAAGACACCAAAACAAATGAATAAAATAGTTTTTGTCCGAAAACTAAGGACATCATGCTTTGACCAAGAGAATCCAACAAGCTCTTGAATGAATAACTCACCTTGGAACCTGATATGCTGGAGACTGGCTAGAGCTGAGGGCAATTTGAAGTCATTGGTACACTCGTTGCACTCCATAAAAAAAAAACAAAGAAAAAAAACAAGTAGAACTCAGTACGGGGCAACATGTACTGAGTAGATATCATATGCCAACCCAAAATAGAAACTAATATGCAATGAATAATAGTATGAACTCAACTATAGCACTTAACAGGTGATAAGCAACAAACAACATGAACAAGTGTCAACAACACTAAAGTAAGTATATAATAAGCCAACAATATCAAGATCATCTATGAGGACTCATGCCTCCAACTAAACCATTTGGGGCATTGAGTTCTTTGAGATTGATTACATTCCGTTAATTTCATATCTTTTTCCTTTAATGTTAGGGAAAATTCACAAGTACTCCCTCAACCTATGCCCAAAATTCCAAAGACACACTTATACTATACTAAGGTCCTATTACCCCCCCTGAACTTATTTTATAAGTAATTTTCTACCCCTTTTAAGCCTACGTGGCACTAGATTGAAAAAAAAAAGTCAACCATCGTTGGGCCCACAAGATAGTGCCACATAGGCTAAAAAGGGGTAAAAAATTATTAATAAAATAAGTTCAGGGGGGTAATAGGACCTTAGTATAGTATAAGTGTGTCTCTGAGATTTCGGGCATAGGTTGAGGGGGTACTTGGGCATTATCCCTTAATGTTACTGTGTCGGAACGTGACACTTTGATCCAAGAATACCGTGTTGGAATGTGACACTCCGATTGAATTATACAATATCGGAACGTGACACTACTATCCAATTATACCAATAATTTATCATTTATTATCAGCACTTTCACTTCATTGATAATATTTCATCCAACCTTCTTTATTCAAGGCATCACTTCGATAATGAGAGTTCAAGAATATAAATTCATGGTCTCAGGATTTCAGACCGATCACAAAACACACAACCACACAATCAAATGCATAGAAAACTTCACAATAACATTCAATGCATATCAAAATCACTATTAAGATTTTACTATCAAATAGCATAAACCATAACCTACCTCCACCGAAGAATCGAAATCAAACAAGCTACTTCTTCAGTACTTTCTCGTTTAATCTTCTTTTGTCTTCTCTCTCGCATCTTCAGCTTCACTATTCTGCAACAACCTGAATTTAAGTTATCTTTTGAAGCTGTTTTACAGGCTTGACTTGTTTGGACTTTGTTTACTTAGGATCTAACGTGAGCCTTCCTGGAAAATGTTAGCTTCAGATTGTCCCGCCTCTTCATGGACCACTAGAGGTGTATCACTATCATTAAAAACAAGGCATGTCCCATTATACTGTCCAATCAGCTTGATTTTACCATCGATGGTCAAGACTTGAGAGAACGTATAGTGCATTTGGGGGATGTAAACGAATGTCATCAAAATCAAACAACACATACTCCATGTAAAGTGACTGGTTTTCCATCATACAGCGCAACAGAAAGTAACAACAGCAAGAATTGCAATGGATGATACACACAGAGGAGGGAAAGAAGTGAAGGACAAAAGCACAAGACTGAAAGACAAGGAAATCGAAGCTTCTAACTTCACTTAGATGCACAACTTTATGCCTTCCTTCTGATTCAGAAATTATCCTCTGCTTTTAGGATTGAAGCACCATCTCGATGAGGCTTTAAGAGTCGAAAATAGTGAGCAGCTATGGCGTTGAGCGCAACCTCTTTGTTTTTCCTTGTTCCGGAGATTATTTACTAACATAATTATTATATGATTGATTATAAAAGTAGTAAAAGTTATTTTCTCTAATCACTAACTAAATAAATTATTAAAACTATTCCACTAATTTCATAATTATAATTATGAATAGTCCAAAACACTCATTTAGAATCTACCAAAAAATATTTTATCAAATAAAAACTCTAATATTCAAAACAACCAAATGGATTGTTACACAATATTACTTCAAGTATTATATTTTAAAAATATAAAATTAATGTATTTATGTATCCAAATATACTTGTGTAGTCAATCATCCTTTCAACTTGTGATAATATTTCAATATAAATGAACAATCTAAAAAATATTTAATAAAACAAAGAAATTTAATACAATACAAGTATTCAGGTGTATAAATATTACTCTGTATCAATATATTAATACAATTGGAGATATAGGTGTTAGGATCGAATTCACGCACACAAACTAGATGAATGAAGAACACAAGAACTTTCAAGGGAAAGAGATGAGAGATCTAGAGAGAGAAAGAGAAAACCCAATATTTCGTGGTAACACCCCTGAGTAAACTTCCACGGCGGTGAGGTATATTTATATTAATTAAATCAGAGTATTTTTGGTTACAGAGAATAAATAGGAAAACCTAAAATAGAGAATAAATAGGAAAACCTAAAATAATCAGGCTCCACTACTAACAATTCTACCACTTGTCTGCTCTTGCTCTGACTCAAACAATCATTCATAAAAAATAATCTAATAATCTCTTTACATCAACATTTTACCGCACAGCAACATCTGTAGCAACAACTACAGAAGACCAACCGAGGTTTTACATAACCTCAGTTCCCAACATCAACACATTTCGTCAACTTGTCTGCCGGGTTCTTTGTACCCTCTATCTTCTCCAAGCACATATCACCATCCTCCACTGCCCTGCGAGTGAAATGGTATCGCCTTCTGATGTGCTTTGTCTTCGAATGATAGACTGGATTTTTCACCAACTGTATGGCACTCTGGCTATCTGAGTAAAGAATTTTCTCGCTCTGCTTCTTGCCCAATTCCTCAAGATAATTTGTCATCCATATCATCTCTTTCCCAGCTTCAGCTATTACCACATACTCAGCTTCAGTAGATGAAAGAGAAACACAATTCTGAAGCCTGGACATCCAACTCACTGTTGTTCCACCTATGGTGTAAATATACCCGGATGTACTCTTGCTCGAGTCAACATCCCCACCAAGATCAGCATCCACAAAACCCTGTAGAGTCACCTTGCATTTGCCAAAACAAAGTGAAGTACTGGATGTACCTCTCAGATATCTCAGAAGACACTTCACAACTTCTCAATGCTCTTTCCCAGGATTCGCCATGTACCTGCTAACAACTCCCACTGCATGTGATATATCATGTCTAGTGTAGACCATAGCATACATCAAACTACCAACTACTGAAGCATATGGAACAAGTGCCATGTGATCACGCTCCTCGGCAGTTTTGGGTGACTGCTCCTTTGACAATTTAAAGTGATTTGCCAATGGAGTAGTCCTGGGTTTAGCATCATTAACCCTTAATCTGCTCAACACCTTCTCAATGTACAACTCCTGAGATAGATTTAAAGTGCCAGCAGATCTATCCCGATAAATCTTCATCCCCAAAATCTATTTTGCTGGACCCAAATCATTCATCTCAAATGCTGCAGACAACCTTGTCTTCAGATTGGTAATGTCCCTCATACTAGATCCTGCAATCAACATATCATCCACATACAAGAGTAGAAAGACATATGAATCAGTGTATTACTTGAAGTAACAACAAGGATCCTTTTCAGCTTTGCAGAATCCACTCTTGGTCATGAAGGAGTCAAACTTCTTGTACCACTGCCTTGGTGCTTGCTTTAGTCCATACAAGCTCCTGGTGAGCTTACACACCATGTGTTCCTTGCCTGGAACCACAAATCCTTCCGGTTGCTGCATATAGATCTCTTTGTCCAGATCTCCATGTAAAAACGCTGTTTTTACATCCATTTGCTCTAGATTCAAATTCTCTGATGAAACAATACTCAACAAAATACGAATAGAGGTTAACTTCACAACAGGAGAGAATAATTTAGCATAATCAATACCTTTCCTTTGTGAATATCCTTTAACCACTAAACGAGCCTTGAACCTTTTTTTGCCATCTGGTTCAGTCTTGATTCTGAACACCCACTTGTTCAGCAAAGCTCTCTTCCTCTGCAGGTAACTCAGTCAACACCCATGTGTCGTTCTTCTCAAGTGACCTCATCTCATCATTCATGGATTGCTCCCACTTGATCGAATCCTCCACCTGTAGGGCCTCATCAAAAGACTCTGGTTCCCCCTCATCAGTCAGCAATAGATAGTGTAATGAAGGTGAATACCTATCTGGTGGCCTGATGGATCTGAATGATCTCCTTAACACCTGCTCAGGTGTAACTTGCTCCACTTCAGATTCTTCAGTACGAGTTGGTTGAGTATCTGCTTCGACATCTCTGGGGTTACTCTTCTCCAACTCAACCTCAACTCCCATTTGCTTTGTAATCTCTAGAACCTTCTGCTCTCTGTCCTTGTACAGGACAGATTCATCAAATGTCATGTCACAATGTCTCAGGATCTTTCTATTCTTGTCATCCCAAAATCTGTAACCAAACAAATCAGAACCATATCCTATGAAGTAACACTTCACAGCCTTGGCATCAAACTTGTCTCTCTTTTCTGGATCAACGTGAACATAAGCAGTGCAACCAAAAGTCCTCAAGTGTGAGTACTTGAGTTCTTTTCCTGTCCACACCTCCTCTGGAATCTTGAACCTTAATGGAACTGATGGTCCCCTGTTGATCAAGTATGCACCTGTTCTCACAGCATCCGCCCAAAGTGTTTTTGGCAGCCCACAGTGTATCCTCATACTCCTTGCACGCTCATTCAATGTTCTGTTCATCCTCTCAACAATTCCATTCTGCCTTGCCTTACCAGGAACTGTTCTCATCAATCTGATTCCCTCAGCTGCACAGAATGCCTTGAACTCTGATTTGTCATACTCTCCTCAATTGTCAGACCTTAGGCATTTGACTTTCAAACCGGTCTGATTCTCAACTTTAGCTTTCCACTTCTTGAAAGTTGCAAACACATCTGATTTAAGCTTCAAGAAATAAACCCATACCTTCCTGCTAAAATCATCAATGAAGGTAACATAGAATCTGGATCCTCCAAGTGATGATACTGGAGATGGTCCCCAAACATCTGTATGGACCATTTCCAACCGCACTTTCTTTGGCTCCCTAGGAGTCTTTGTGAAGCTTACTCTTTTCTGTTTGCCCATAACACAACTCTCGCAAAGACCCATATCAACAGACTTCAAACCCTCTAATGCTCCTTTTGCAACCAGCATCTTCATTCCTTTAGTACTCATGTGTCCAAGTCTGTTGTGCCACAGACATGAACCGGAAGCACCTTCAGCAACAGCGGCCATGTTTATACACCCTGCAGTGGTGTACAAGGTTCCATATTTGCTGCCACGAGCTACTATCATAGCACCTTTCACGATCTTCCACGAACCTTTCCCAAACTCTGCTGCATATCCTGTGCTATCCAACTGACCAACAGAGATCAATTTTTTCTTGATCCCAGGAATATATTTGACATCCTCCAATGTCCACTGGTTTCCCGAGGTGGTCTTTATGCAAACATCCCCCTTTCCTTCAATCTCTAAGGCTTTATTGTCAGCAAAATATACTTTTCAAAAATTTCCAGATTTGAAGTTTTTGAACAAATCCTTGCTTGGAGACGAATGTAAAGATGCACCAGAATCCAAAATCCATGATTCAACAGGTTGTTCACACTAAGGATTAGAGCATCCCCAATGTCCTCTGCTGAATTTACAGAATCATTGTCGTCTCCAAATTTATGATTCTATTTCTTCTTTGGCTTTGTACAGTTCGTCTGAAAGTGCCCTTTTTCTCCACAGTTCCAACAAGTCATGTTTGATCTGTTCAGGGATTTTCCTCGATTCTTTGATTTGATCGACCATGTTGATTTTGTCCGTTCGTCTTACTTCTCCCCCTTCGATCAACGCTGAGAGCACTGCCCGATGAATCTCCCACTTCTCGTTTGTGAATACTTTCGCTAAGAACAAAATCACGGATTTCATCAAACTTCAGTTTCTCAGATCCACGGGAACTGCTAATTGCAGCGACAACAGTATCTCAAGACTCGGGCAGAGATGACATCAAAATCAACGCCTTAAATTCATCTTCGAAATTAATATCCACAAAATTGAGTTGACTCACAATCATATTGAAAACTCGTTTATATGATCAGAAACAAATTCATTCACATACATCTGTAAATTGAACAATCTACGCATCAAATATACCTTGTTCATAGCTGATGATTTTTCATACATGTTTGACAGTGCCTTCAACAGACCGGACATAGTCTTCTCCTTCACGATGTTGAACGCCACGTTTCTTGACAAAGTCAACCGGATCAACCCTAGAGCCTGGCGATCTTTGAGTTTCCACTTCTCCTCCGTCATGGATTCCAGCTTCACACCGGTCAACGGTTCGTGAAGATCTTTCAGGTACAAATAATCTTCGATCTGCATCTTCCAGAAACTGAATTCGGATCCATCAAACTTCTCGATTCCAAGCTTTGAACTATCCATCTTCAGTGATCGTGTTGAATCTCCTTAGCTCTGATACCAGTTGTTAGGATCGAATTCACGTACACACACTAGATGAATGAAGAACATAAGAACTTTCAAGAGAAAGAGATGAGAGATCTAGAGAGAGAAAGATAAAATCCAATATTTCGTGGTAACACCCAGTGAGTAAACTTCCACGGCGGTGAGGTATATTTATATTAATTAAATCAGAGTATTTTTGGTTACAGAGAATAAATAGGAAAACCTAAAATAGAGAATAAATAGGAAAACCTAAAATTAATCAGGCTACACTACCTAACAATAGCACCATTGCGATTCTTTGTTTTTCTATCATTCTCCATTGCAGCAATATAACCTGAAAATTTGGCTTGCTTTTTAGTGATACACAAATTGAAAGAAGGTAGTGTTGTCAATCTGTGTTGTGAAAATCATAAATTACTGGTTATAATAAATCATTCAGAAACACGAAGTAACTGAGATTTTTAGAACCAGTAAGTAAGATGAACATAAATTTATTTGTAAAAATAATTGAATCTGTAAAAACTTAACCAGAATCTGGAATACTCTTTTTAATAACTTAGGAAGAAAATCAAGTCCACTAAATTCACATTGTCCCCTTAAGGAAATTATTTCCCTCTAGTACCCGAGGTTTGATTTGGAATATAACTCCCAGGGTAAATGATCTTAATCAGTAGAGTATAGATACCAAAAACTCTACTGTCAGCGAATCAATCCACAGTAGGAAAGTACATGAAGAAATATGTCTTTTTTTAAGAAGAAGGAAGATCAGAAAATTCGTTAGGTAATATTCTGAAGACTGAATGGTATTTATAGGCAAGAAGAATATATTCTGAAAGGTTGCAACCCTTTCAGAATTGATACGACCATTAATGAAAGGTTGCAAACTTTCAAATGGTATTGACTGTTCTTGAAAGTTGCAACCAGTCATGGCGGGAATTTTAAAATATAACGGAATTTATAACGGGTCACGCGCGGGTCAGGTTAAATAGTTGAAAACATTTCGATTAACTTTTGTTATCAACTAATTTTCCAAAAAATTATCTCTCGATCGATCATTTGCCAAAGCCGAAGCCGAAGCGAGCGAGCGACGACGACGGCGGCGCGAGGGGGGTCCCTCTTTCCAACCCTTTTAACAATCAATAGGAGTGTTTATTTATTTAAACTCTCCTATTTTCATTTCCATTACCGATGAGGGACTATTGCCTTTTTCATTAAAGCATTAGAGGACTTTTCAAGTTCCCAACCTTTAGTTTTAAACTTTTCAAATTCCTCTCCTTCTCTCTATTTCCCATCAGTTCTTGTTACATACCAACAATCCTCCACATTGATGGGGAATAGTTATAACATAGGAATGCATGGACAGTTGTGTACTTTACAAGCAAGGACTAATTGCATCTGGATAAGTAGGTTTCCCCTTGGACTTTCCGTAGTGAACATATGTCGGATATACTCGGTCAATCGGTAGATGTGATATCTTTGAACCGTCAAACTTTGGTGTATACCTAGACAACCATATGTCACACAATTAACCCTATACTGTTTATGATTATTACGGTTGTGTTCGTTTCAGCCATGAACACCTCCTGGTTTCATGAGTGTATAGAGAATAGGCTTTTGACATAAAATTCTCTTTGAAGCGGCTTCCACTTCACACTCACATAGGTGATTTCTAACCGTGTCATCTCGTAGATACACTATTTGGTCAAAATCTACCAAACTTAGAAAATCATTAAAAACTTTAAGCTTTATTACCTCATTAACAAGCCTCAAAGTCTTGACATTTTCCTGAACATTTTCTTCATCATGAGAATGGATTGAGTTAATTGACAACGTCAAACCGTCAGCCACAACTTTATTTTTCTCTTTGAATCTAGCTCTTGGGATCTCCAGTCTGCTAGATAGAGTTACCGTCATGCTGACTTGTCCTAAGCCGTAAACTAATTCCCTTAGATGATCTTTCAACTGCCTCTCTCACTAGGCCTTTCGTTAGTGGATCTGACACATTATCACTTGACTTTACATAGTCAATTGTGATAATTCCACTAGAGAGCAGTTGTCTTACGGTGTTATGTCTACGTCGTATATGACGAGACTTCCCGTTGTACATAACGCTCCCTGCCCTACCTATTGCTTCTTGACTATCACAATGTATGCAAATTGGTCCAACAGGTTTGGGCCAGAATGGATATCCTCTAGGAAATTCTGGAGCCATTCCGCTTCTTCACCAGCCTTATCCAAAGCAATGAATTCAGATTCCATTGTGGAGCGAGCAATACATGTCTGTTTGGAAGATTTCCAAGAGACAGCTCCTCCACCAAGTATGAATACATAATCACTCGTGGATTTTACATCATTTGATCCGGTGATCCGATTTGAATCACTATATCCTTCAATCACTGCAGAATATTTATTATAATGCAAAGCATAATGTTGTGTCCATTTTAGATAACCCAACACATGTTTCATAGCCATCCACTGAGTTTGATTCGGATTACTAGTGTACCGACTCAGTTTACTAATAGCACATGCTATATCTGGTCGCGTGCAAGTTATAATATACATCAAACTTCCCAACACTCTGGCATATTCCAATTGAGAGTCACTTTGACCTTCATTCTTTTTAAATGTACAACTTAAATCAATTGGAGTTTTGACTACATTGAAATTCAAGTTATTGAACTTATCCAATACTTTTTCAATATAATGAGATTGAGATAAAGCTAGTCCCTGGGGAGTTTTGATAATCCTGACCCCTAAGATCAAATCAGCAACTCCTAAGTCTTTCATATCGAACTTGCTGGACAACATGCACTCAGTAGCATTTATATCGTCAATTTCTTTACTCATTATAAACATGTCATCAACATACAAACAAACAATGACTTCATGATTCATAACGTTTTTAATGTAAACACATTTATCACATTCGTTAATCTTGAATCCATTTGCCAACATTATTTGATCAAATTTAGCATGTCATTGTTTGGGTGATTGCTTGAGTCCATAAAGTGACTTTACAAGTCTGCACACTTTCTTTTCTTTACCAGGAACTATAAACCCTTCAAGTTGTTCCATGTAAATTTCTTTCTCTAACTCTCCATTTAAGAAGACCGTCTTTACATTCATTTGGTGGATTTTAAGATCATGCACTGCTGCTAGTGCTATTAACATCCTAATTGATGTTATCCTTGTTACTGGAGAGTATGTGTCAAAGTAGTCCAGACCTTCCTTTTGTCTGTACCCTTTGACTACCAGTCTAGCCTTATATTTGTCAACAGTCCCATCAGGTTTCATTATCCTTTTAAAGATCCACTTTGATCCTAAAGGTTTATTTCCTGGAGGAAGATGAGCCAATTCCCAAGTGTGATTGCTTAAAATTGATTCAGTCTCACTTTTGATTGATTCTTTCCAGTAAGTTGACTCTGACGAAGACATAACTGCTTTAAATGTTTGAGGCTCATTTTCAAGCAATAGTGCTACAAAATTTGGTCCGAAAGAAACAGATTTTCGTTGTTGAGTACTTCGCCTAGGTTCCTCACTAGTTAGAATATTTTTTATTGATTCTTCTCGTGGTCGTTTAGGTCTTTCACTTGTTGACTCACTTTCAGTTTTATACGGATAAATATTTTCAAAAAACTCTGCATTATCTGATTCAATTATCGTATTAACATGAATCTCAGGATTATCAGATTTGTGAACCAAAAATCGACAGGCTTTACTATTCACAACATACCCAATGAAGACAAAAATCTATTGTTTTGGGTACAATTTTAACCCTCTTCGGTAAAGGAACCTCTACCTTGGCCAAACACCACCACACTTTGAAATATTTCAAGTTGGGTTTTCTTCCTTTCCACAACTCATATGGAATTGATTGTGTTTTTCGATGGGGTGCTCTATTGAGTATTTTATAAGCTGTAAGGATGGCTTCCCCCCAAAGATTTCGCGGTGAACCAGAATTGATCATTAAGGCATTCATCATTTCCTTTAATGTTCTGTTCTTCCGTTCTGCCAAACCATTTGACTGTGGTGTATAAGGTGCAGTAGTTTGATGAATAATACCATATTCCAAGCATATCTCTGCAAAAGGAGATTCATATTCTCCACCCCTATCACTCCGAATCATTTTTATTTCATCCAATAATTCGTCAAATAAATATATACATTTTATAACTCTCCTTGCAGTACTAATTTCCACCATTGTGATGGAGAAAATAATTTTCAAACAAAATCCTATGAAAGAAAAGGAAAATATATTTATATACAAATATAATCGTTATAAAAAGGAAAAAAATGTATTACAAGATACCTAATAAAGAGAATCATAAAAATCACTTCTAAAATCATACAAGAGTCGTGAAATTGGAGGATTTTGAAAAAAAAAAAAGAAAAAATAATTTGTGACATAGTAATATTTGAAAGAGGAAGTAATGAAAAGTATTAAGATGGAAACATCATCGTAAAATGTGCCTAACCATAATTGATTAGGCATATGATGATAATTTTGTTATTTAATACTCATTTATATATGTATTAAAAAACTGAATTTTGTAGGTATATAATTAGCTTTGCTATTTAATATTTAATTATATTCATAAAATAAAAAAAGAGTAAACTCTAGTTATTTATTTTAATAGTATATTGATGTTTGCTATATTTTGAAATTTTTCCTTATTTGTTTTTTAAATATGGCCGCAGTTAACAAATACAAAACATTAGTTTCGTTAGCACTATGGCTTTTCGTGTGTCTTTCCGTGGTTCTTTTTTTTTTTTTTTTTTTTTTATAGAGAAAGAGTGGATGGGGGAGCGGAGGGGAGAATTGTCATGTAGGACATGTGTATCTACTCATTTAATTTTATATAAATTTAAGTGTCTACTTATTCGCATTCAAAGGTGAAGAACACAAATGATAGTTGAATTCAAGTTAAAGAACACATTAATATATTGTGTATGTCTCTTATTCTCTATTATCTACATAGGTAAATGAAATTTGAATGTCATTAATGAAATATCTTTAAAACTATAATTGAAATTTTATGTATAATATAAATAGCTAATCTTTTAAGAAATTATTATGAAAATATATATTTTTGATTAATTAGTTTTGTATAATTGCATTGATATATATTTGGTTATCACGTCACTATAAATTCCGTTAAAACTAATTTTAAAAAAATTGTTCATCTATTGCATTGCATAATGACATTAATTAGCTTATAATGACATAATGACAATAATATGATGATATTTAAAGAAGTATTCATGATATAATGGTATAATAAATATTTAGAAAGTCAATTAGGTTAGAAGAGGGAGCGATGGGGAGGGGGAGGAGGTGACTATTTCTCTAAGTTGAAGAAGAAGTTTGATTTTTATACTAAAGTTTGGTGATGTAGATGATCTTCACCCATGCAAAAGTATAACTCCAAATTAGTGCCTAGTTGATTCCAAATGTATCAATCATAGCAAGAGAAGTTGGAAAGTAAATATGAATTATGTTTATGCAAAAGTAGTTTATTCTAACTTGTATGATTCTTAAGCCATAGAATCTAATTATGGTGTTATTCATGGGGAAGGGTTATAGCTTGAATTCATGGTGGAAAAGACCCGTGTTGGGTGGGATGATCATGATAATGACACGGGGTTTAGGATTTGATTATAGTTCAAGTATTATTGGGTCATTATTTATTGATTGTTGTGTTTATTTATTGTTTTAAACCACAAACAAGCCGTAATTCATTACAAGTGGAGAACTCAAGTTCTTTAGAGTTTCCAAGACTTGATTGGAGGTAGATGGTGGTTGTGTGTTTTTCCGATTATGCTACATGTGTTTGTTAACTGCGTCATCAGTAATACATGCATGATACATGATTAGGGAAATTAGAAATATATGTTGTGAATTGATAGATGTTGTCAGTCACATGCAATGAATGAGTTACATGAATGTACATATGTGATTGTGCTTCATTTTCATTGTGATTAGATGCATCGAATATGTGATTGTGCTTCATTTTCTTTGTGATTAGATGCATTGAAGATTGGGATCGAATACCACGTCGGCGCATACTATTGTTGAAACTGATACCACGTCAGCACATTAATATCTAGAACTGGTGTCAAGTCACTACAAGGGGAACGACTACCAATTGGTACACTAACTATGAAATCAATATGTTGGTACACTAACAGTTTGTATGTGTGAGTGATCCATCAGAGAATAGAACTAGCTTGTTGTGATGTAGAGGTTCGTGTATATTGTGTATGGGGTGTCAAAATGAATCCAAACATAGATAACTCGCTCAACTCGCTCAAAATTATAAGGGTTGGGTTCAAGATAATTTGAATTGGGTTCAATTTTAACTCATTCAAGCATAATTTATTTGAAGAGAATCCTCAATTGAGCCCAATTCAATCTTCAATTGCAATCCATTTTAAAACATTTTATTCAGATATGTTCCTATATTTACGGTATGAATTATTATCTATTTAACCCATTTGAGCCCAAAGTAAACTTGGGTGAGTCAAGACCCAAACCGACTTCTATTTAACCCATTTTAATATCCTCAATTTCAACTCAATCCGCCCATTTGACACCCCTAATTGTGTAAATTAGTTCAAGGTAAGGAACATGAGTCTGGCTATGTTGTAGTTATGTTTGTGACTGTATATTATTTTATTATTACGTTGTGGTTGCCTACGCATATTTTATATACTAGAACTAGTTGGTAATCCTACAAATACGTTGTGGTTGTGTACTGATACGACACTTGCTCTTTCTTTGTTGAGTACAAGGCATATGCAGGCTGCTGCTTTGAGATTTTAGTTGTGAGATGCGCGACTTTGAATGAAAGGGTGAGCTACCTCTTCTGAGCTGACATGGATTCTTCCTACCTTGTTCATCTTTATCGAACATACACACTTAAGACTTCAAATTTATATTTTCTAGTTGGGGTTGCATCCCTTTATCCTAGATTTGTCAAATGTTTTAGTACTATGATTTTCAGGTTGTACGAAGTTTATTCCGCATTTGTTTTATTGACTGATCGAGTTTATGGAACTCAATCTTTTAATTTTTAAAAATTGTTTCTTAATGTTGCATAATGATTTTGCTTTCTAAATGACAGTTTAAGTTTTGGGTAGGTAGTTTGTTCTCCCATCGGGGGGTTGTGTAGATGCCACTCACTACGGGTTAGAATCGTGACTAAAAGTCATTCATATAAGGAGATCAGTAGAGAAGTACAAGATGAGGAAGATGGACTTATATATGGTATTCATTGACCTAAAAAATATATAATAAAGGGCTAGAGGTGTACATGCAACAATAGGGTGATTAACGGCATGCACCATGAAAGCAAGATCAAATAGAAACGATGAGGAGAGCTTAAACACTTTTCAATTGTCATGGAGTTGCACCACGGATTATCTTTTAATTTATTTTATTTGTCTTGGTGATAGATGAATTGATGAAGAATATCTAGGAGAAGGTGTCATGATAAATGATATTTGCAGATGACACAATGAATTTAATACTAGTTTACAAGTTTGGACATAAGACCTTCGAGTCTAAATGATTTAGGTTGATAGGTCTGAGACAAAGTACTTATAGTGTAATTTTAGTAATATGACTTATGAAGAAGACGTGCAACAGAGCAATTGAAGATCGATACATAAGTCATCACTACGATAGAATATAAAGTATTTTAGATCAATAATGCAAGAAAATTGAGAGATCAATAATGGTGTTATACATTGTATTGATTGGGGATAGATGAAAAGAGGCTTGTATATGATGTCATGTGTGATAAAAATACACTACCAAGACTTAAATATAAATTTTTATAAAGTGATTCTTGTATAAGTTATATTGTATAAGGCAATATGTTGTTTGGTCAAGAGAGAAAATAAGGATGTTACAATGAATGTGTGAGAATATTAGAAAAGGTATTATTAGGAACAAAGAAATTAGGGGCAAGATGGGAGTAACCTCCAAGGTGGACAAGATGAGGGACGCGTGACTGAGATGATTCTTGCATGTTAAGAGGAAGATAAACAGATGCCCCTAAGAAGAGGTTGGCCATGGTGGTTTTGAAGAGAGATAGAGATTGACCAGAAAACAATTAAGATGGTGTGATTAGACAAGACATGACATATATTTAGTTAACTGGGAACATAGCCATGGATAGAAGATATAATGGCCCAAGATTAGGTTAAAATATTAAGAGATAGTCAAGCATCGTTAACTTTTCTTATCAAAATTATTGTTATCATTACTTTCCGATTATATTGTTCTTCAATTTTTATTATTACATGCAATTTTACTTGAATGTCTGTCAATCGGTATTCTATATGATGTGATGTTGCGAGTTTCATCTGCTAGTAAGAGAAGTTGCAATGTATGAATCCTTCTTACCTAAGGAATGTTTGAAGAAGAAGAAAAAGTTTGATTCTATTTTTCATTTTTTGTATCCTCATTTCCCTTTTTTAGTTGCCTTTTGAAGTTCTTCATTATGAACTTTTTTTTTACTTTTCTAGAATCAAGAAAAATAAATTAGAGACAAGAATTAAGTAATACACAGAGTTCTACTCACAAGTGTGATTGTTTTTCTTGCATCTTTTGTCATATTATTTGTTGTTGCTATGATATTTTAAAAATACTAGTCTCGTAGCATGAAAATAATAAAAACGCACTGAGCAATATGTGGGGTAAAACAATTGTGAGATGCAAGTCCCATCAGTTTGGACATAGACTTGGGCATTGTCTAATCTTATATTTGAGGCATAAGCCCGAAAAATATTTCTAAATGAAAATTAAGATAGATAAACAAGTCCTTAAACTAAGATAAAATGCATCAAAGCACCTTCAAACTTACATCAAAAGTTACTTTAACTACAACGGTAGTTGAATACCCCACTTAACAACTTTCAATTGAAGTTAGTCTCATCCTAACACTATCGTATCAGTCTCACACTGAAAAGTGCATTACAAACCTGCCTCAACATTGCCACGTTAGAGACACATATAAAAATATATTTGAATTTTTTTTATATTATTGAAAGACATCGTTTTACACAACAAAATTATAAAATATCAAGCAATGAATCACCCAAAATTCAATAAGGTTAGCTTCAAATTTTTAGTTCCAGTGCAGGCACAAATCTTATTGATGTAAGGTGTGAAACTTGAGGGTATAACTGAAGATATAATTATAAGGAATATGCTTCAATTTTTGACTGTCATTGTTAAATAAGATTAGCTTCATTTTTAATTTAAATTGTCATTGGTGAAGAAAATTAGCTTTAATTTAGGGACAATAACAATAAATTTAATGTTATTTTATGTATCTTTTGTTTATATAAGAAAAATGAAAATTAAAGAAGAAAAAAAAAAGATGAGGATGAAGGTACAGGCAAAGATAGGAGAATGGGTGGTAGGAGAAGAAAAAACGACGTTGGATTGGAGTTTTTGAAGAAGAATAAAAAGTGTCTAAATATATTAGGAGAGGAGCTAATAAAGAAAGAGAAGTTGGAGTGGGATATTTTGAAAAAGGAAAAAAAGGGTGAGGGGTTTCAAAGAGGAAACTTGAAGCCCCCGCCCATTTTTTCCTTCTTCAAAATAACCCACCCCCACCCCATTTCTCCATCTTCGACCTCCCCCCGCCCCTCCTCAACACACTCACACAATTTTTCTCCTTCTCCAATGCCCCCACCCAAATGTTGTTTCTCTTTCTCCTACCACCCCTCCTCCCCCTTTTTTGCACCACCATCCTTGTCTCTTTTAATATTTGATTTTTTATATATAATATGAAGATGCATTGAAATTATTGAACTTTTTCATTATTATCCTCAAATTAAAGTTAATTTCTTCAACAATGACATTAAATATTAAAATCAAAGCTAATTTTTTTACAACAATGACAATCAAAGATATTTTGATGCAAATTTCTTGAAATTTGAGTGATCCATTGTTGATGTTTTATAATTGTGGTGCAAGAATATGTATTTTAACAATAAATAAATGAATCAAATTTTTTTTACGTGGCGTTGATGTGATACTAATGTGCCGCTGAAGAGGCGTGTGTGTAAATACTTCCTAGTGTGAGACGAATATTGTAGTTTTAAAGTGAAATTAAAATTCACTTGAAAATTGTTCAGAAGTGGTATCTAAATGAACATTTAGTTAAAATGCTAAAGTAAATTTTGTTGTAAAATTTTAGGTGATTTGATGTATATAAAATTCAACTTGTTATTAAATTTTATGAAGTTAAAAAGTTTAAAAATCTTTTTTTTCTTTATTCTCATATTTGTTCTTTTTCTTGTCTTCACAAGATAAATGGGAAAAATGTTCAACTAAAGCAAAAACTTTTTTTTTCATTTGATATAATTAGATGTTTCTGATTGTAAGTTCGTTCTTTACTTATCTTTTATTTTTCACTCTTACATAACAACGATGGAGGAGATAGTAAGCACGACTTTCTATGCAATGATTTCTTCTTCTCTTATAATTTCTCAAGTTACAGGAGGAGACCAAGTTAACTATTAAATTTCTGCTCGATTTTTAAAAAAAAAGTTTGATTAGTTTTTCTAGATGAGCATTTTGATTATCTCTTAGTGTTTTTGATTAACATTTTAAGATAAAGTAGTTCTACATACATTTTTAATTTATTTACATTTTCTTTTCAATATTGTTTTATGTGATTTTATCTTTCTTTTAATTTTTTAAATTATACTAATTTATGATATATTAAAATATTAGGTAAAATCATTGTTGCTTTTGCGCCTTTTTATAACACTTGGTTGGTAACGTTCTTTTCTTTCCTACTGTATTTCTTTTTCGTACCTTCTTTGAAATGATTTACTTGAGCTAAGAGTCTATCGGAATGCACCTCTCTATCTTCACAAGATAGAAATAACATGTGTTTACACACTACTCTTCTTATGATCATGTTTTTGTATATATAAGAAATTTCCGCAACTGCCTACTTATAGAATCGGCTTGGAAGTGTTGATTTGCTTCTCAGAATGACACAATCAGATAACTCTTAAAGGACCTTATCTAACACTAATTTGTGGAAAGCAATAACCTCATTTTATACTAAAGGACAGGAAGTTGAAGCAATCACTATTAGCTCTATTCCTTGGATTGTTCTTGCCTCAAATTTTAACATCAGCATTCAAGATATACAGGGGCAGAAATGAAATACAAACAGAATTGAGATAGGATGGATCGACTTTCCCTTAGCATTTTTTCTTTGACAAGGGAAACCCAAAGCCACACCACTCATGTTCAATAGCTCGGAAATCACACAAGAGAGGTAACCCTGCTTTCCCTTTCCCTTGCATTGTTGTTACAACTATGTAAAAGTGGTGGCACAACATATAATTTTACTTCTTTATCAGGAAGATACTAAGCAGATCTCATCAAAATCATAAGCACTTTACAGTTATCAAGGCAAGCAATGCGATACAGAAAGATGAAACAAGAAATTTATAGTGGAGCCAATAACAAATGGATTATTATTATCATTACTTTTCTATTATCTTATTCTTCAATTTTTATCATTACATGCAGTTTTTCTTGCATCATTTATCATATAATTTGTTGTTGCTATCCGTGTTTTAAAAAGTATTTTAGGGCAAGTCTTTGAGCGTGAAAATAATAAAAACGCATTGGGTAATATGCGGGGTAAAAGAATCGTGATACACAAGTCCCATTAGTTTGGACATACACTTGGGCGTTGTGTGATCTTTTATTTGAGGCATAAGCTCGAAAAATCATTCTTAATGAAAATTAAGATAGATAAACAAGTCATTAAATAAGAGAAAATACATCAAATCACCTTCAAACTTGACAATTGACATTATAATTTACTTAACACAAATATTTTAATACCCCAATTAACAACTTCCAGGTGAATTTAGTCTCACCCTAACACTATAATATTAGTGTCACATTGGAAAGTGCATTATATACATGCTTCATCAATGCCACCTTTGAGCTACATAAAACATATAATTGAATTTTTTTTTAATTTTCCTTTTGTTATTATTGAAAAACATATTTTTACCCCCACAAAATTATAAAATATCAAACAATGAATCACCCAAAATTCAAAAAACTTGCACCATATTTTTAGTTCTAGTTTAAGCACAAACCTTATTGATGGTGTAGAACTTGAGGATATAACTAAAAACGTTATTATTAAAAGGAATAAGTTTCATTTTTAATTCTCATTGTTTAAAAAAATAGCTTCAGTTTTAATTTTAAATGCCATTGTTGAAGAAAATTAGCTTCAATTAAGGGACAATAACAATAAATTTTATGATTTTTATGTATCGTTAGTTTGTATAAGAAAAATGAAAAATAAGAACAAAAAAAAGGGATAAGGATGAAGGTGCAGACAAAGATGGGAGAAGGGGTGGTAGGAGAAGGAAAAACGACATTGGGTTGGGGATTTTGAAGAAGAAGAAAAAGTGCCCGAGTGTATTGAGGGAGGGGCGGGTGATGAAAGAGAAGTTGGAGAAGGGGTTTAAAGAGGAAACTTCGAGTCTCCACCCCTCTTTTCCTTCTTCAAGATAACCCACCCACCCAATTTCTCCATCTTAACCTCCCCAACACACCCACACACTTTTTCTCCTTCTCCAAAGTCCCCACCTAATGTTGGTTCTCCTTCTCCTATCACCCCTCCCCCTTTTATGCATCATCTTTTACTCTTTTTTCTTTAATGTTTTTTATATATATAAACTGAAGATTCATCAAAATTATTGAATTTTATCATTATTGTTCTCAAATTGAAGTTAATTTCTTCAGCATTAGCAGTAAATATTAAAATCAAAGCTATTTTTTTCTACCATGACTAACAAAAATTGGAAGTAATTTCTCTTAATAATGGCATCTTCAGTGATATCCCCAAGCTCCACACATTCATCAGCAAGGTTTGTGCCTACCGTAAAACTAAAAAATATTTTAATGCAAATTTCTTGAATCTTGAGTGACCCGTTATTTGATGTTCTATATTTGTGGAGCAAAAATATATCTTTCAATAATAAAAAAAAAATTAAATATAATATTTGTGGCGTTGATCGGACACTAATGTGGCGCTAAAGAAGCATGTGTGTGATGCACTTCCTAGTGTGAGACACCTATTGTAGTGTTGGGTTGGAATTAAATTCACTTGAAACTTGTTAAGAGGGGTATCTAAATGCCTATATAGTTGAAGTGCTAAAGTAAATTTTGTTGTAAAATCCATCACTGATTTAATATATACAAAATTCAACTTACTATTAAATTTTAAGAAAATAAAATATTATAAAGTATCTTCTTTTTGTTCTTAGCCCTGAATTTATTGAACTTGGTAAGGTTGTATTATATCACAAAATAATACATGAGTTGTACTGAAATCATATATACAAAAGCCCCAATTCGTACTACTCTATGGCTAAATTGAATTTAAAACATCAATTATAGACACAATATCATTTGAGTATAACTTATTCCACCAAACACATAATAGCAAAATGCAGTTGAGCTTGACTTTCTGCACATTGTTTCTATGCTCTCAAAACACCTAGAGTTCCTCTCTTTCCATATTGCCCACCATATTGAAGGAGGGATAAGTCTCCCTCTTTAAAGCCTCTGAAACTTTCCTAGGCATAGTCCAAGAGATGCCTTTGAGACTCAAAAAAATTCTTCATAATTGTTGAGTGTACATGCAGAGTAGAAACAGATGATTCACATTCTCTAAAGTCTTCCCATAGAGAAAGCATCTAGAGCATAAGGTTATCCCTCTTCATGACATTGTCTTAAGTAAGAGCTCTTCCTTGGCCAACAACCAGACAAGGCAAGATACTTTGTAGGGTATTCTGCTTTTCCATATTTGTTTCTATGGACAATTTGTAATTTGTTGGTTTGTCTGATCCATTAGCTTATAAGCTCTATTGACTTTGTATGCTCTTCTATTGTTTCCTGTCCACCGTAGAACATCCTCCCCTAATTGAAGTCCATTGAAGTTTTCATTGTGTTAAGAAATTCAGCTACTCTGTGAACCTCTCAATCATTTAGATATCTTTTGAAGTTAAAGTTCCACCCCTATAGTATCCTTAAATCTGCTATAAACTCAGCATTGCTGAAATGTAATAAATTATAAACATTAGGAAATAACTCTTCAAAGTAGCCTTTCTTGTGCCAATTATCCTTCCAAAACATGGTCTTTCTCACATAAAAAACTTTCACCTTTGAGTTGTTCTTCACTTCCTCCCATAGATTCCTAATGGACCTCCAAAGGCTGACCCCATAAGGAGTAGTCACCTCTTTGGTCATCCATTTGTCTTCTGGTATGTATTTAGCCTCAATCACCCTTTCCACGATAGTTGGCTACCATTTGCATACTTCCATAATCATTTCATTTGAAGAGTTTTACTTTGCAAGTTTAGGTTCTTAGTCCCCAGACCACCATTTTTCTTCCCAGTTATCACTGATTTCTACTATACAAGTGAAATCCTTTCTTTCCCTTATTTCCTTGCCACAAAATTTTCTTCTAATAATGTCCGGACTCTTGGTGATCCTTAGTGGGATAGGAAAAAAGGACATCAGGTAAGTTGGAAGATCATCAAGTACTGAATTGATTAGTGTCAATCTTTACACCCATAGACAAGTATTGTGTTTTCGACATAGCTAGATTTTTTTTCCACACTTCTCGATCACACTGTTCTATATATCTATGAACATAGATTTGGCTCCTAAAGGTAATTCCAGGTATGTAGTTGGCAGAGTGCAAACTTCACCTCCAAGGATTATTGCTAACCGACACATGTTGTTGACTACATTAATAGGGTACATTAAACTATTTCTCCAGTTAATATGTTGACGAGAAACCCTTCAAACAAAACAAAAATCAGTCTTAAGTGCTTTAGTTGATCTTCCTCAGCATCACAAAAAATAAGTGTGTCATATGCATATTGTAGATGTGTCACTTCCAGACTGTCATTCCCTTCTCTAGCCACTTCAAAACCCTTTATTCAACCTCTTAATTTGGTTGTCTTGTTCATGTTATTCAGTTCTTCCATAGCAATTACAAACAATAAAGGTGACAAATATGATTGGAAGAATCCTATAGAGAACCATTAACAGGAACTAGGGGTGTGCATTGATCAGTTCGATTTTATGTATTACCGTTTTGATTTATCAGTTTTTGGTTTTTAAATATGCTTACTCAATATCAAATCAATAAGATATTATTTATCGATTTATCGATTTTTAATCATTATTGGTTCGATTTTCGGTTTACCCAATAAGAAAATGTCCATAAAATATTATATGCCTTCTCACTTCTCTAAATTCTTTGACATAGTGAAACAAGAAAGATATGAGAAATTGCATCAATAAGAGAAAATATAGTACGAAGTCTATAATTACATGTTACCACCAAAATATAGTATGAAATTTTTTATGATAATCAAATTACGGACCTTTACAAACTTGCAAATGTTACAACCTACGATTACAAACTAAAACTAAAATAAAATAGTCCAACAAGACTAAAACTAAAACTAAAATCAAATAGCTACAATTGTGAACCCCTTACTTTGATCTTTAGGTTTTGAATAAACAATAAAAACTAGTAAAACGACCTGTGAAGTTAGTAGAGTACTAATAATTTAATATTGTTATAGTGTCTAATTATATATTAACTATTAATATTTAATAATTAGAAAGAGTAAAATAATTAATTATTATCGTCTTATTGGGTTATCGGTTTATCCAATAACCCAATAGTAAAAATTGATACCGAATCTATGACCCAATAAATGTTTTTTTATAAACCCAATAACATTTTTTTCTATTCGATTTATCGATCGTTTCAATTTTAACACACCCCTAACTAGAACTGAAAAGAACACTATTAAAATACATTGCTCTATCCACTTCAACCACTTTTGCCTAAAACCATCATTTCTAATACCTTCATAGGGTATCTCCAATTAATGTGGTCATAAGCAATCTCTATGTCCAAATTACAAAGAATGCCTGACTTCTTCTTCTTAACTCAGGAATCAACAACTTCATTTGCAATCAAGACTGCATCCAAAATTTGTCTTTCTTTGATGAATGTCATAGTTGAGAACATACCAACTTACCAATCACCCCCTTTCCGTATTTCAATCAATACTTTAGAGAGAAACTTGTATATACTGCAAATTAGACTTATCGGTCAGAAGTCCCTCAACTCATTGTCACCCTTCTTTTTAGGAATAAGTGTTATGAATGTTGCATTAGAACTCTTGTTAAACACTCCTTGATCATAAATGTTTTGAAAAGGGTCCAAGATGTCATGTTTCACCACCTCCCAACACTTGATAAAGAAACTCATAGTAAAACCATCTGGTCCCGATGCTTTATCAGTTACACACAACTTGAGGCACTTCAGAATTTCACTCTCATCAAAATGACCTTGGAGAGCCACCCCATCTTCCTCTGTTAGGGGTGGAAACTGAGTGTTTTGGAAGGAAGGTCTCCACTGGATTATTTTTTAGTACAACCTTTTTGTAATACCCCCACAATTTCCCCTTCGATTCTACTTGGTTCTTTGGTAAATTCTCCATGTATCACTCGCTGGTCTATTGTTGTATCTTTTATGAGCATTTGTCATTTTGTGAAAGAATTTGGTATTATTATCACCTTCCTTCAACCAAAGTACTCTTGACTTTTCTCTCATGAAATTTGATCCTTCTTCAACAACTCCTCATATTTTAGAAGTGATTTAGACTTTGTAGCTATCTCTTCATCAGTCTACCATTTATTTGAGCAATTTCTTCCTTTATATTCCCAAGTTCCAAGTCTCCTCACTCCTCCATTCTTTGAGTTTGTGCTTCAGAGTTTTGAGCTAACATGCCAGGACATAATCAGGCCTTCCGAAGAAGTTGAAAGAAGATCATTAATTTTTTACTCTATCAATAAAACCTTCTGTCTCCGACCACAAATTTTCAAATTTAAAATATTCCTGTTCTTTTTCCAAGACCTCCAAATAGTTCTATAGGGATGTGGTCAGAGCTCAAACTTTGAAGTGAGTTTTTTCAGATTTTCGAAATTGTCATCCCACTCATCTGAAATTAGGATTCTATCAATGCTTGAAGTTGTTTTGTGTTGGTCTACTTTGAACCAAGTATAATTAGCATTCTCTAGTTGCAAGTCAACTAAATTCATATCTTCAATAAAGTCTGAAAATTCCCTCATGCCTCTAGTTCTGATTGAACAATTCTTCTTCGCGGAGATGTATCTAGTGACGTTGAAGTCCTCACAAACAGCCCAAAGACCTTCTATCAGTCCCCTCACATAACCCAATTCATATACTAAACCATTCTTCTTTCTTTGTAACAATTGGGAGCATATACTCCCGTGACGTGGCACTTAAAAGTCTGAAGTTGGGATTCAAACTTACAAGCCATAGAATACATTTCTATCTCCAAGACTTCCCCCATCTAGACCCTCTCATCCCACATAAATAAAATAACCCCCTCGTTCCACTTGCTTCCAGATATGCTTGTCTAACCCATCTCCCGCCCCAAATTTGTTTTTTAATTTCTGAGACATTCCCTTCTAAATTTGTCTCTTGAAGACATATAATGTCAGCCTTCCAACCCCAAACCAAACTGTTTACTAGCCTGCTTTTCTCTGTTATTCAACCCCCTAACATTCCAAGACACTAACTTGAACTTCATTGAGAACTAGAGCCAGTATTTCTCCCTTTGATCCTGTCACCCATGTTTTTATATTTAACATCAAGGATACTAAACTTTTCCGTTCTTGTGCACCCTTGATCCTTGTTTTTTTAATTCATATATCATGTTCCATTCTTCTTGCTTGCCCGCAACCATCTATCTGCATTAAGAGTTCTGTGGCCTCCTCCTCGAGTCCTTGAAAGTCAACCCCAAATATTTTCCCCAGTTTTATCAAGCTCTGTTCCACCCAGACCGATGTTTCTATTTCTCTCCCTTGCAAACTGTATTGTCGTTGCATCATTATTGGCTCAACTTCCTCTACTTGCTAGTTGACACTATTCGTGTTATCATTGGGAGAATTATCATGTAATTGTTACTTTCTGCACTTCTACTGTCGCAATCTCTTACTATTTACCAATCTGCCTCCTTGTTTGGTGTCGGTGAACCATCCCAATCCTCAAACTCAGTTGTCATCATCACCATCTTCGCATAAGACTTTCTTTGTTCTACTTCAGGAAATGATACATGCATAGAAATATGTGTTGCTATGTCTTCAATGAAACTAAAGGCATTATGGGCTTTTATGGGACTCTGCTTCTCCTCTTGTAGACTGTTGAAAATAACCTTTGCAGCTAAGTCTGGGCCTTTAATAGGTTTTATGGTATTTTCAGAATGGGCTTATGTGAATATCCCACTACAGAGGTCTCATTTAAATGAGACATGCACCTCTTATGTGCTCTTAGTGATACTCTTTTTCTAGTTATTCTCACATGCTGCGCTCTGACAGAATCCTTGATTTGAAGGGATTTTTGTACTTCTTCACAGAATCTTTCCTCCCTTACCCTCTAGGTTAAGCCTTTCTCTGGGCAATGTATTTCATCTCCTCCATTTAGTTTTTTCAGCAAGATCTCATACCGTGGTTTACATTCTGCCCAGATTGGAAAGTGATATTTGACACCATTTCAGGATATCGCCACCTTCCTTGGGATGCTGCTGCCTTCATTTGAAACCAAGATTCTGGTCCATTCCATATGATTCTTAAGCTCAGTTCCTCCTCCGTAGCTACCCATCCCCTACAAATTTCACCTATTTCCTTGAAAACCTATTTGGACTAGAGGTGCAGGGGAATTCTCACTGCTCTAACCCATATTTTCTCTACCTTTGCTGCTCTTGGAATACACCCAAGTGTTGGCTTCCACTATTCGAGATGAAATCTGTAATTTTTTCATCTCCATTGACCTAAATGGTCTTGTAACGACCTGTTTAGTCGTTTTGATCAGCAGATTTTATTTCTGGAAAATTGGCTGAGACGACGGACCCCACGACGGACCGTCATGGGCACGACGGACCGTCGCAGGGTCTCGTTTCAAAACACTTAGAAATTCTGAAATTGGGTACTGAAAATCGACTCTCTGAACTTCGTGACGGACTTGCAGGACGGACCGTCACAGGCGTGACGGACCGTCACAGACTCTTTGGTGGAAATTGGGTCTCTGAACTTTGCGACGACCTGCAGGACGGACCGTCGCAGGCACGACGGGCCGTCACAGGTTGCGTAATCCCAGTCTGGGTCGGATTTCTTTACACGTTTTAAGGGACGTTTTTGACTATTCCTGCCTTAATTATAAAGTTAGGGGGTTAATGTTAATAAGTCTAATTACTTGGGGGTTAAAAGAGGTGACCTTAAGTTAATTAGTGGGTTATTATTGCCATCTTTTATTCTTAATTATATGCTAATTAGGGTAAAAGAAGGAGGGTTTTGAATAAGAAAAATAGAAAGAACAAGAGAGAGAGACAGGATCGATCGAAACGAGGAAGAGAGAGAACAAAGCTTGGGAAATTGCTTGTTGATCACTAATCTTCGGTGGAGGTAGGTTATGGTTTTCACACTATTCGTAGTAAACTCTTAATAGTGAATGATATGTGTTAGTAGTATTGTAAACCCTTCTATATGCTTAATTGTATGCTTGCATGAATATGATTATGTAATTGTGAATAAATAAGCATGATGAAGCTATTGAATCTCAAATCTTGAAAAGAAACCCTAATCTACTTTGTTAATGATGATGCCTTGGTATAAAAGAAAGCTTGATGAACGAAAGTGGTGAGATTAGAGGATCGGGTGCCACGTTCCGGTACCAGGATAGAATGAGGATCGGAGTGTCACGTTCCGACACCAGGATAGTATATGGATCGGGTGCCACGTTCCGGTACCAGGATAGAATGAGGATCGGAGTGTCACGTTCCGACACCAGGATAGTAGATGGATCGGGTGCCACGTTCCGGTACCAGGATAGAATGAGGATCGGAGTGTCACGTTCCGACACCAGGATAGTATATGGATCGGGTGCCACGTTCCGGTACCAGGATAGTATATAAGGATCGGAGTGTCATGTTCCGGCACCAGGATAGTATATGGAGCGGAGTCTCACGTACCGACACGAGGGGAATAAAGATAATGAATCTTGAAATATGTTAATATACTCAATCTAATGAACCTAATTCCCAAATGAGTATGATATTGAGGTTTGAGTCCTCATGGATGAACTTGGTAGTACTTATTGATGATTATAGTACTTGTTGTTGCTACATGTTGAGTATTATAGTTGATTATGATATTAACTGATATATATTGTTTTCTATTTTGAGTTGGCCGATGATATCTACTCAGTTACCGTGTTTTGTACTGACCCCTACTTTTATGTTTCTTCTTTGTTATTTGTGGAGTGCAGCAAACGTGCCGTCGTCTTCAACTCAACAGTAATTCTAGCCAGTCTTCGTCACACCGGATCTTCAGGGTGAGCTAATGCTTCTAGCTTGGACTGGATCTTCTTCTTCAAGTCTTGATGCCTTGAACTTCCGGCATGGACTAGCTTTCTACTTGTTTTTGTTTTCTTAGATACTCTTAGTTTAGTAGTTTTGAGGATAGATGTTCTTGTGATGATGACTTCCAGATTTTGGGGATAATAATAGTTATGGAATTGTTTTTTTTAATTAATGAGTTTAAGTCTTCCGCATTACTTTCTGTCGACATTATATTGAAATGTTAAGGGTTAGATTGGTTGGTTCGCTCACATAGAAGGGTAAATGTGGGTGTCAGTCGCGGTTCGGTTTTGGGTCGTGACAGGTCTGCTCTGGCATGTATCTATTTGGGAACTCAAAGAGAAACATCTCATCATATAACTCATAGATATTTAATTCGAAGACTTTCTTCCATTTTGTTGTGGACCATCTCCGAATTCTGCTAAAGTTGTCCCTTCCTTTGACTCCTCTCTTCAGTACCCAACTAGACATCTCCCTAGTATAGGCCATCCTCCTATGCATCCAGTTTGTCTAGTACTTCTACGCTTCCTTTCTTGCGATTGATCTCGGCTGTGTATAGGATTCTGGTTTTCCATTTAGTTTCTTGTAAGCACTTGCATAGGGATAATCAGCATCCATCATCATTGTGTTGGGTGTCATCTCTTTCTTCCTGTGGCATTTAATGAACCTGATGTTCTTTGAAGCAATGTCCAACCATCAAACATTATCTGTTATTTCTGGAATGATTAGGCATGATCTACCCCCACTATTTAATGTTACAATGCTTGTAAATCTCCTATGTTCATTATGCTTTTTTTTTGTACAGAAATGTTACAGCAAACGTTCTGCTTTCTGCTAGCTTCCATCTCCTAGTTTCCTTTTTTTTTTCCTTTTATGCTTTTTTGAGGCAGACACATATCCACTCCATCACCTTCCTATTCATTGAAGATTTGTGTATCATGATGCTACTCCTTTCCACCCATTCGTACCACTCAGCCTTAGCAGTCTCCCGTCTAGTAGTATCGAAGGATTTGAATCCTACGTTGAAGTAGATTCTGATTTCCTCCATCCTTTATATAAAAGACTAAGGTGTTTCATAATAATCACAGTAGGTGATTATTGGTGGCTTGAAATAAGGTATGATTCTGGTGCAAGCTGTCGGAGAAGTTAAATTTTCCCTCCTAGAAAGTAGGACAGAGAAGGAACATTGGGAATCGTGTATGGGAGTTTTTTTCTTTAGCCCTGATATTTGTTGTCTCTCTTTATCTTTCACAGGATAAAAAGGGAAAATGGTCCTTATGCAATCTAAAGCAAAAACGCATTGTTCTTTATCATTTGCTCTAGTTTGATGTTTCTGATTGTAAGTTGGTTTTTCACCTCTCTTTTATTTTCAAGTTAATTATTAAATTTCTGCTTAATTTTTAATAAAGCTTGATTAGTTTTTTTAGATGAGCATTCTGTTTATCTTTTTAGTCAATCATTGATTTTAATTAACGTTTTAAGATGAAATTGTTCTACAATCTACATACATTTTCACTTTATTTATATTTCTTTTCTATATTTTTTATGTGATCTTAACTTAAATATAATTTTTTTAATTAAATTAATTAATAAAACGCAGATGGCTAAATTTCTTTTCCTCCTAATGTATTTCTTTTTCATACCTTCTTTGAAATAATTTACTTGAACAAAGAGTCTATAGAAACTACCCTCTATTCTCACAAGGTAGGAATAAAGTCTGAGTACACAACCCCGCTACTATAGATAAATGTGATCCTATTTTTTTTATGTAAGAAATTTCCCAAATCACTACTTACTAAATGGGCTTGAAAGTGTTGATTTGCTCCTCAGAATGACATAATCAGATAACTCTCAAGGACCTTATCTACACTGATTTGTGAGAAAAGCAATAACCTTATATATACTAAAGGACAGGAAGTTGAGGCAATCACTATGAGCTCTATTCCTTGGATTGTTCTTGCTACAAAGTTTAAGATCAATAGTCAAGATATATAGGGAAAGCAATGAACTACAAACCGAGTTGACATAGGATGGATGAAAATCTGATGCCTCCTAGAAGAGAATTTGTGAAGAAAACAGGTCATGAAGCTCTATCATAAACACCAGATATTGAATAGGATGGTATTGAATGAATCTTGGTTAATCAGTCTCACATTGGGAAGTGCACTATATACGTGTTTCATCAATGCCACATTAGAACTACTTAAAAAAAATATTTGAGTTTATTTTTTAATTTTCCTTTTGTTATTATTGAAAGACATTTTTTACACCACAAAATTATAAATTATGAAACAATGGATCACCAAAAATTCAAAAAGTTGCATAAAATATTTAGTTCTAGTTTAAGCACAAACCTTATTGATGAAAGGTGTGGAACTTGAGGGTATAATTGAAAATGTTATTATTAAAAGAAACACGCTTCAATTTTTCATTCTCATTGTTATAAAAATAGCTTTATTTTTAATTTTAAGTGTCATTGTTGAACAAATTAGCTTCAATCAAGGGATAATAACAATAAATTTTATGATTTTATGTATCATTAGTTTATATAAGAAAATTTTAAAAATTAAAAGAAAAAAAATATGAGGATGAATGTGCAGACAAAGATGGAAAAAGTGGTGGTAGGAGAAGGAAAAACGATGATAGATTGGGGGTTTTGAAGAAAAAAAAAGAAGTGCCCAAGTATATTGAGGAAGGGGCGGATGAAGAAAGAGAAATTAGAGTGGGGTATTTGAAAAAGGGAAAAAGGGGAAGGGGGGTTCAAAGAGGAAACTTCGAGCCTCCACCCCTCTTTTGCTTCTTCAAAATAACCCACCCACCCAGTTTCTCCATCTTCAACTTCCCCAACACACCCACACACTTTTTCTCCTTCTCCAAAGTCCCCACCCTAATGTTGTTTCTTTCTCCTACCACCCCTACCCCTTTTCTACACCATCATCTTCATCTCTTGTTTTTCTTTAATTTGTTATTTCTTATATATAAACAGAAAATACATCGAAATGATTGAATTTTATCATAAATATAGTTCTCAAATTAAAGTAAATTTCTTCATCAATGGCAGTAAATATTAAAGTCAAAGCTAATTTTTTTCAATCGTGACAATCAAAAATTGAAAATAATTTCTTTAATAACAATTATATCCTCAAGCTCCACACATTTCATCAGCAAAGTTTGTGCTTACCGTAAAACGAACAAAAATTTTAATACAAATTTCTTGAATTTTGAGTGATTCGTTATTTGATGTTCTCATTTGTGGAGCAAAATTATGTCTTTCAATAATAAACAAAAAAAATTAAATATAATATCATATGTGGCGTTGATGTGGCGCTAAAGAGGGGTGTGTGAGACAAGTATTGTAACGTTAAGATGAAATTAAATTCACTTGAAACTTGTTAAGAGGGGTATCTAAATGTCTATGTAGTAAAGTGCTTACGTAAGTTATGTTGTAAAATCCATCACTGATTTGATGTATCCAAATTCAAAAAGTTATCAAATTTTAAGAAATCAAAAAATTTAAAAGTCTAAATATTTTTTTTGTTCTTAGCCCTGATTTTTGTTCTCTCTCTTCATCTTACACAGGATAAAAAGGAAAATGGTCCTTGTGCAATTTAAAACAAAAATGTGATATTCTTTATCATTTGCTATAGTTTAATGTATCTGATTGTAAGTTCGTTCTTCACTTGTCTTTTATTGTTCAAGTTAATTATTAAATTTCTACTCAATTTCTAATAAAACTTCATTAGTTTTTTAGATGAGCATTCTGATTATCTCATTTAGTCAATTACTGATTTTAGTTAACATTTTAAGATGAAGTAGTTCTACATACATTTTCACTTTATTTATTTTCTTTTTAATATTGTTTTATGTGACTTTGTCTTTCAATTTAATTTTTTTATTAAATTAATTTATAATTATTAAAATTAAGGAGTTTACGCTTGCTTCTGTACCTTTTTAAGACACGGATGGCTAAGGTTTTTTCTTCCTACTGTATTCTTAGAAATAATTTACTTGAACTAAGAGTCTTTCAGAAATCACCTCTCTATTTTCACAACATAGGAATAAAGTCTAAGTACACTACACCGCTACTATTGATAATATGATCCTTTCCCCAACCACTACTTATTGAATGGGCTTGAAAGTGTTGATTTGCTCCTCTGAATGACATAATCAGATAACTCTCGAGGACCTTATCTAACACTAATTTGTGAGAAAACCAATAACCTCAATTTATACCAAGGGACAGGAAGTTGAGGCAATCACTATGAGCTCTATTCATTGGATTGTTTTTGCTACAAAGTTTAAGGTCAATATTCAAGATATACAGAAAGCAATGAACTACAAACAGAGTTGACATCGGATGGATCAAAATATGATGCCTCCCAAAAGCATTTGTGAAGAAAACGGGTCACAAACATCTATCATAAACACCAGAAATTGAATAGGATGGTACTGAATAAATCTTGGTGAATCAAGTACTTTGACTAACTAGCTAACCTGTCAAAAATAATAATGATAATGATAATAATAATTATGTATATGATGTCGAACATACCTACTAAATCCTTTTTACTGGTGTCTAGAATCAAGAATCTATCTGTTTGGTGCGGTTGAAGTCATTTTCCTTACACTCTTCTTGAATGTGCAACTAGAATTTACCAAATCAGATCCTATTTGTTCTTGGATTGCTATGGGCTAATTGGCGATGTGATTGACTACCTACTCTCCTTATGATGTACAAGTAACAAACTCCTGAAATCTCTTTGTATAAGAGAACTTTAAAAATGAATAGTCATTCAACCTAGTATTCTGACTTTCATAGGAAATGTATCAACATCTATAAGGCCTTCTAGATTTAGCAATTCACATTCAACGGTGGAACTACCCAAAGCAAACAAGCACTTCATGATTATGGATTGACATATTTCTAATTTTCATTATCTTCTGCTTTCCCTTGCATTATTTTTTATGACAAGGAAACCCGCAACCACTCCTTTACAATAGCTTGCAAATCACACAAGAGAGGTAAACCTACTTTCCCTTGCATTCTTGTTAGATATTAGCTAACTTTCTATTTTCAATGAAGGATAGGCGTATAAAAAAAAGTAGCACATTTCTCACTTGTGACAACTACATAAAAGTGGTGGCGCAACACACAGTATTAATTCTTTATTAGAAAGATACTAAGCAGATCTGATCAAAATCATAAGCACTTTCCATTCATCAAGGCAAGCAACATATACAGAAAGATGAAACAAGAAATTTATAGTGGTACCAATAACAAATGGATAATTACAGCACAACAACAAAGAAGTCAAAAGTGTACATTGTTTCAAGCTAGAAATAGCTTCATTTTGCTATTATTACTTCTTATTAAACAACATAATCGATAGATAACTCAAGCATTTTATCACACAGTAAAAATAAAAACGAATATCAAAATTAAGGAACAACTTTGTAAGCTTTCACCTTATCAATCCAGGAAATGAAGGCTTTTTGTGAGTTCCGGAATCCCAAGAAACCGTGCTCCTTGCTCTTGTTCATAGTATCCAAAGCGCAATCTCCAGAAAGGATAAGATCAACAAACCACCAAACTCCAACCTCCTCCAATTTAGTAGGCACCAATCCGTTCTCCTTCACAATCTCATCCCAAACCGCGCCTTTGTCTTTCATCATCTCTACCAATGTGCATCTCTTCCCTTCATCAAACTCCACAGCTTCCAGTCCAAATTGCTCAGCCAAAACCTTCCAGAAATGCTTCCACTTGAAAACATCCCCATTGCTCACATTAAACGCCTCATTCTTGGCATAAGGATCCACTGCAGCCCATATCTGATGCTCAGCAATCAAATCCGCATCAGAGCAATCCGAGTATCCATCCCACGCTCCTTTAACACCAGGAAACTTCAATGGCAACCCTTCATGTTTACATATAGCTGCATAAACACAAAGTGTTCCAACAATATTCATCAAACTATAAGGAGAAAACCCAAATATCGTCCCCGGCCGATGAACTGACCACGTCAA
The DNA here is from genome assembly GCA_027705065.1 of Solanum peruvianum. NCBI lineage: Eukaryota > Viridiplantae > Streptophyta > Magnoliopsida > Solanales > Solanaceae > Solanum > Solanum peruvianum. The sequence goes on from JAKWJD010001764.1 coordinate 49,337,622, forward strand.
CCCTTCCTTCTTCTCCACCTCCTTAAACAAAATATCCTCAAGAACATAATAGAAATTGGGCGCATCTAATCTGGGTAAATCCTCATGAAATGGAGGATCATGGCTTACTTTTCCATACAATTCAAACGGACCCAAATAATGTTTTCGACCCGTTTGCAAACAGATATGCCGCAAGTTAGGACAATTAGGGATAATAACATTAAGAACATTCCTGAACATTTTTCCATTGATTTCACAATTTTCAACCTCTGTAGATCTATTAGCCCAAGTCACATAGAAAACATGGGTTACATCAGTGAGAACAGATAGTTTAGATTGGGTATCCTCAGGATTTGATATGTCGCATTGGACATACTCAATAGGATGATCGGCGTTCCACGATGGCCTAGCCCGTCGTGCAACGCCGTAGACCTTCCATGGACCACCGGGAGTGTCAGCGAGAGGGAGGATCTCGGCGAGGCTATTACCAACGATGCCGGTGACTCCTATAATTAGAGCAACACTTTCATACTTTGGTGGTGCTTCATCATCTTCGAATTTTTTCTGTTGAATTAGATTAGATTAGATTTACACTACAAACAAGAAATACTTTTCGGTATTTATTCCGATTGAAAAGAGAGAGATGAATTAATTACCTTAGCAGCACCAATAGCTCCAGCCCACCACCAGCTCATGTTGTAATATCAAATTTGCAGAAGAGAAGGAAAGTTGGAGAAGGTATAAATGATGATGGACAATCAGTATTCAGTGCATATAGACCGACAAGGGACTGCGTGACGGTAGGTGACTTGTGGCTATGCTGTTATCTCTATTTTTATAAAATATTGGGTATTGATTTGGTTTCAACATGCCTTATGTTATGTTCTAATTTAATTAGAGTGAAATGGTCTAATACATTCTCGAAATGGTCTAATACACCCCGCTACTTGTATGCGTTATAATTTCAATTTTTTTTGACTATTTGTCAATTGAATCCTTAAATTCAATAAAACTCTATCTTTTATGTCTTTTTGATCATTGACTATGTTATGTGGCAACTTAATTATTGAGTTGGCACAAATGCGTGATGTCATATATAGAGGCGTGTGAAACATCAAATTTTAAACAAAAAATATTTTTTTTCTTCTTTAAAAAAAGATAAAAAATTTATAAAATTAACTTCTTCTCTTTTTTTTTCGAGTTCTTTCTTCTTTAATTTCCCACCCCACCCATGACTCATCCTCATTTTTTTTTCTTTTCTTTATCTCATTTCGGGTCCTTTTCAATTTCTTGTTCTCTCTTCTTCTTTTCACATTTTCTTCCTTTCGCAAATAGAAATGAAATTGCATTTTTGTCATAGATCTATGTTTTCTTTTTATTTTCGGGATAATTTATAACCCATAAAGTGATAAAGATTCAACAATCTTGAAAGATGAAAAGTTGAATGTCTTTGTAAAATTAGGTGAATTTATTATTTAAAATTGTGTACAAATAATATTAGAGTATATTGATGTATTTTAATGGCTATTTATTAACATCAATAGAGAAAAGAGATTTATGGTGGTTCAAGTTGTAGATGTGAATGTTGGTAAAAGAAATATAATTAAAAGTTGTGAATGAAAAAAATTTTGTAAAAGAAGGATAACTGTTAGTTATTTAGGAATATAATGATACTAGTGAGAATGAAAGGTTGTGGTGGTATCTCTAATGTAAAAAAATAGAGAGAGGTGAAAGGATGAAAGAAGAATGGAGTGAAAAAGAAAGAAAAATCATAATAAATGAAGTGTCATTTAAAATGTGATGTGGACGATGATATATCATTTTTGTCAAGCGTTTGAAGCTCACACAGCAAAAGGGTTTAAAATGCTTGGTTTCACTGAGTTAAAGGGTTCAATTAACAAATGATCAAGTTGAATGGTCCATAATACAAACTCATACAAGTAAAAGGATTTATTAAATCATTCCGCCTTTTGATTAGTTATGATGAAATTAATTATTGAATGTGATTAGTTGTAATGAAATTAGTTATCTAATTTGTTATAGACAAAATAATATAGATGATATAGATTTTAAGAATAAGTTATTTGATTACAAAAATATAGAGTATTTAATTTTTTATATGTGTTTGAAAGCTTTAGGAATTTTTGGCGAAAAACCTCCTTCAAATATGACTCGGATCTACTGTACATCCTTATATATTAAAGTGGGCAAAAAACATCCTTATAGTATCCAAATAATAACAAGAATCATCTTTCACTCTATTTTTATTAAGAAACTGATTGAACCAGTAATAAAATATCTTCTTCTTCTTCTTCTTTTTAATTTGGTCATGCCCTAGCCACGATGAGAAGACCAAAGTTGTCTAAAATTAATTAGATATGGATAGTAAATGAATCTTTCATTCCCAGAATTTAATTTTTGTGTGTTGTTAGTTTAAATGTTTATTGCATTATCAAATAAATGAACTTGCAACAACACATAAGTCTTGAAATATTTATACAATATTAGGTTCGATAGTTAGAAAGATTATGTAAAAGTTTCATTTTTAAAAAATTACGCCCAATTAATTAGTGTTTTTTTAAATAAAATATTTAGTACGTATGTACGTTATATACAATGCAATTCACATTTCATATAATGTACATAAATGTTAGAAATTTAGTAAAACTACATAGCATTTTTTGATGAAAAAAAAATAATTACTTTATTTAAAAAATTTGAAGTTAGAGTTTGTATTTGGCTATACTTTTTACAAAGAATATTTAGAATTTGAATATATTTTGTCTGAATATGATTTGAACCCTCAATTTCTAAGAATTGAAAAAAACTATTTGACTAGCTTAATCATGCCTACATTTTTCATTTAACTTGACACATTTTTTTTTAGTGGTGTGAGTTTCTTAAAAAATTAGGCAAAAAGGTAAAATTTATAACTTTTTGGATAGTGCAAGGATGATTTTTGTTCACTTATATAATACTAGGATGTACTTTAGGTTTAAATCATACCTCAGAGATGATTTTAGCAAAAGAAACCCAAAGTTCTAGTTATTCATTCTTCAAATAAAACTTTTATTACATTTTCGGCTCTCTCCAACTCTCTCGCTCGCCTCTCTCCTCCTTCTCTCAATCTCGCTCGCCTCTCTCCTCTCTCTCTCAATATCGCTTGTCATATATACAAATACATATGTATAATATACAATTATCTAACCGATATACTTATATAATTCACCTCTCTCTCTTTCCTCTCTCTCCTCTCTCCTAGTCTCACTCGTCTCTCTCCTCCATATAACATGTAACTACAAATTGTAATTATCAAACTATAGCTATGAAGAGTAATTAGCCTATTTTTGAGTGGCTATATGTGAAAGTTGCCAATATAAAAAAGAGAGTCGTAGGCCCACCTATGTGGTTCACAGACACCATTGTTTTTGTATCAATACATTGGTGCCCAGAATCATTTTCATTCTGAGAGGATGTATTCCTTTAAACCTTGAGTATTAGAGGGAAATAATTTTCTTAAGGTGATAATGTGCATTTTTCCTTTCTGTTTCATTCTATTGTTATAGATTCTGATATTTTTTTACCGTCATTAATTTATGCTTATGATATTAGCTGTTGTTTTTGAGCATATGTTTTAAATTTTGTTGTTTATGTTTCTGCAAAGTTATTGTTATAAGTATCTGTAACTTATACTTTATTCATTTGTTAGACATCTTATCACATATCCTTCAATCAATCATCTTTAACTTGATTTTATCATTTATCCTTTTGCCTCCAGAAAGCATTACTATTTGATATATTTGGGGAATCAAATGAACATTAACTCGAGATATTAAATTTTCTAATGAAAAAATAATTGTTGGTGAAGGGATTTTTAAAGGCTAGAAAAAGTTAACAAATATTTTAATTTTAACGTGTACAAAATTCAATCCTAGCTTTTGCTATACATATATCATTTTAAAGTTTCCCATTAAAAATCATAAGAAAATCTTAAAATGAAAAATAATAGGAGAATGTATCATGTTGGACAACAATTCAAATTATAATATATACGTGAAAAAAAATTACAAAAAACTATTCAATTTGTTTAGATATTTTTTAAGAATCAGCATACTAGAGTGATGTAGTTCCATTCGAAATTACACTTCTATTTCATTCGCATTGTCGAGAAATACATTTATTACTTCAATAAAAGTATTTATAACTTGCAATAAATTTGAGAATTTGTCCATACTTCATATTCAATATGAACAATTAATTTATTGTATAGTTATCTATGTCTTTGGGATTAAAAAAAGCTTTAGTGTATTCATATTCCTCTATAGGTCATCTAATACATCCTTGAACCCATGTCAAAAGTTTATTAATACTTGTCTTCTTTTTTTCCTGGTTCACTTCTCAAATCAAGGTAAATTAAACTCTTAAGGTCTTTATGTCCTTGCAATGTCGTACAAAATTTGAATTTTGTCTTCAAGAGATGGTAGTATAGATTTTTAAGGAATTTTTTTTGGTACCTTCAACAATTTTAGTAGAGAAAACTTGCATAATACTCAATTGACGTGTGTTATTTAATCTATATTAACAAATATTTATATAATAACTTTACAAAAACATAAACAACAAAATTTAATGTTTGTACTCAAAATAATAGTTAATATCATAAGAATAAATTAATGACCGTAAAAAAATATACCATGATCTGTAACAATAAAACAAAACAGAAAGAAAAAAATTGAGCTCACTGAATGCACATTGTCCCCTTAATTAAGAAAATTATTTCCCTCTAGTACCCAAGATTTAAATGAATAGATCCTCTAAGGATGGAACGATTTTGGTCACCAACGTATTAATACAAAAATAATGGTGCAGTGACCCACCCAACAAGAGCAAAGTACGCGAATATTTAACTGAAGAAGAAATTCAAAATTTCGTTGTTTTAAAATGAGAGAAAATTCTTTATGCATAGACAACAATGGGTAGTATGAACAAATGTTTATAAAAGTCACAATTTTTAATAAACGTCGCAACTCTTCATAAAAGTCACAACTCTTCATAAAAGTTGCAAACTTTTCATAAAAGTCACAACTTTTTATGAAATGTTAGTTTTCAAAATTAAACAGCAAAATGGTCTGGTGAACCCTTGTACTTGTATAAAATTGTATTTTAGACACTCTTTACTTACCCTTTTGTCATTTGGATCCCTGATCCCATCCAAACCCAACATTATAAACACTTTTTTTGTTGTGGCATGGTACATGTTGCACAAACCACGCACATGTTGTCCAGAAAGAAAAAACAATAATTCACGTATGATATTGAAATTCACTTGGTAAACCCGTCAACTAAGAATAGTCCAACCTCGGTGAAAATTTCAAAATCTTTGCGACTTTTCTAATTTTCCTCTTCTCCATTTTGTAATTTCTCCATTAAGAATCGTTTGTGATATTTCATGGCTTTGCTCAGTTTAAGATTAGTTCCACTCCAATTATCGTTTGAAGTTCTTGCCTTTTGTGTTAGTTTTCAATTTTTTTCATTTTCTTGTGCGCATTTGCTTGATTCTAGGATCGATTGTCATTCGATTTTCTGAAATTTTTTGGGGATTTTACTTTGTTTGGGGTGTAATGTTAGTGAAATATATTTTCTTAGTTGATTAATGATTTTGAGTGACTTCAATGACATATTGTGTGAATTCGAGTAGATTCTAGGTTTTTTCGTAAAATTTCAATTTCGACTAAAGTTAATATTCTATTTCTACTCAATTGTTACAACAATCACATTTATGGTAAGTTAATGATTTTAACTATTACTAGTATTTTCTTTTTTAAAAAAATAGGATTTTTTGTGTTACAGTCATATGGTGAGTTTATTGTTTTTCATAGTAAGTTTATGCCTGTTTTTTTTTTCTATAAATTGAGTTGTTTTTGACATGGTAAGTTTATGCTTTTAAGTTTTAACTGTAGTTATTTTTCTTTTGACTTGGCTTTAACTATAGTGACACTTCACCTCACTATAGGGATTGTATTGTATCTGATCCTACTTTAAGGTATGTCCATGAAATAATTAGTGTTGAAAAGATTAATATAGATGTAGATGAGTCGAATGTTGTTTCATAAAATAGCATTGGAATTGGGTGTTGAAAATGTTGAGACATTTGGATATAGAGTCAACAAGAAAGATATTTTTTACATGTTAAATAACAATCATGATGTTTTAAACTTTCTTAATGGCTTGAAGGGTGCTGATTTTGTTGATGTATATGTTGTACATCCCATTAGTATACCTTTAGTTGTTGAGGAGCTACTTGTATTGCCGAGCACTAATGTTGATGTGTCCTCATTTTCCCAAAGAGATAATGCTAATATGTCATCCCCACATTAAAATAGGGTCGATATGTCATCCTTCCAAAAATAAATAGGGTTGATGTGTCTTCATCTCAACTATTTGATAAAAATGAAAATAGGAATTTAAACCAAAATCAATCCCCTTTAGTTGAAGAGCAAACCCCTTTAATTGAACAAGCCCCTGCCTTTAGAGTTGACATTCTGATTCTGATTCACTCTATGATGTTGATGAAAATATTGATTATTTAAGTGATTTGGGTGAGGAGTTTCTTCAAGTTAGGCATTCTAACACTTAAAAACAAGTTAAAAAGGAGGCTGATAGAGTAAATTTAGATGAGATACCATCTGGCCCCTGTAGGTATAAATGCTGATTTTGAACACATTTATAAAATGAGAAGGGGAAATTTGAAGGAAATTTTGGTGGTGATGACCCTTCTTTTGATAGCTCGGATCCTGTTAGTGACATTCGTTAAGATGAGAAGATCTTGTTTAGGATGATGAAGTGATAGATCCAACACCTAGGAAGGAAAGTACAAAGGTCTACTTTTATCCAACTACTAAAAAGGTTTTTTTTCCGATTGTATATGGTATTTTTGAATAACATTGAGTTTAGGGAGGCAATACAAACTTATTCTATTCAGAAGGGTGTTAATATTAAGTTGAAACCTAATGAGAAGGAAAGGATAAGAGCACATTGTAAGAAAAAGGGTTGTCCTTGGCATATTCTTGAAAGTATTGATGGTAACACTGAAAACTTCAATGTTAAAACATATTTTCTAGTCCACAAATGTATTAAAAACACAAGAAATAATTTGTGTACCCTCATTTGGATTAGTAAACATTACAAAGGGAGATTATGAGTGAGTCTGTCATCAAACTATACCAGATTCAGTCTTTGATACAAAAGAAGTATGGTTTGTATGTAGTAAGACAAGTTGTATAAAGGCAAAACTGAGAGTTATGAATGAACATATAGGAAATTTCATAGAGGAGTTTGCTAGGTTGTATGATTATGCTGACAATTAAAGATCATAAATCCTGGACCTATCATATCTATTAGGACATCCAAAAAGACAATTCCAGGAAAAGAGGTGTTTATGAGCATCTATGCTTGTCTTAGTTTCTTAAAAAGTGGATAGAAAGAATGGTATAAAAGGATTATTGATTTAGATGGTGTATTTCATAATGGTGTATGTAAAGGTGAACTGTTAACTTGCATTTTCAAATATGAAAATGTAGTAGTTGAAAAAGAAACCAAGGAGACGTGATCTTGATTTCTCAAGTGCATTAGACATGATTTGAAGCTTACAGAAGATGAATGACTAAAAGTGATGTCTGATACGTAGAAGGTATTACTTTATTATTTATTAAATTTATTCTTTTATTTTTGGAGTAATTGGTATAAAACATTGTTGTATGTCAAATGTTTCTTCTTTTTTTTTTTACAGTCTTTATCTTGAATTTATTGATATATTTTCAAATGTTGAAATTAGATGGTGTCTTAGGCCCACATGCCAAACTGGAAGAAAGACTGGAAGGGTGAAGAAAGGAGAAGAAAATTCTGGCAGGTTATCAGGGCACCATTTGAGGTACTTTTACAGTTCAAACTTGATGACTTAAGTAAGTTAGGAAAATGCATGATAGAAGCTCTGTTAAAGTATAACAAGAAAGCATGGTGTAGGACATATTTCAAAGAACATAGAATGTGTGATGTAGTTGAGAATAACGTGTAAGACTTTTGAAAGTTGGATTTTAGGTGTTGGGTTCAAATCACTAATCACTATGCTAGAGGAGATAAGAGTCAAAGTTATGAAAAAAAATGAATCAAGTAAGAGAATTTTCAGAAAAATGGATTACTGATCTATCACTAATGGCTATGGATATTCTTAGAAAAATGTTGAAATTGCAGATAATTGTGGGATAAAGTTTAATGGTGATCTTGGCTTTGAAATTCATTACCACCAAATAAACATGTTGTATCACCTAAAATAGAAGGGGTGTAATTGTAGGTCATGGCAATCAAAGGAAATTCCTTGTGGCCATGCACTTACATCAATTCATTTTAAGGATCGATTGTTGAGTCATTTGTTGATCACTGATATAACAAAGAAACATATCTGAAGTATATAATAGGTTTATTCAACTTATGACAAACATGAAGATCTGGCCAAAAAGTGATAGACCAGCCAATGAACCACTTGAAATTACAGCCATGCCAAGAAGACCAGGAAAAAGAAGGAGAAAAGAAAGTGATGAGCCAATTAAGAAGTTGTTCGAAAAGGCTAAGAGTAGAGCTTTCAATATGGGCTAGCCATCTCATCCGGGCTAACCCATACATGCTTTAACATTTTACAGGTCAGGTCGGGCTAGCCTATTTTTTGTGTTGGTCAGAAAATGAGCGGCCCAATTAACAAATATATGGCTTACAGGCTTGCCGGGCTAACCCATTTTTAAAAAAATTATATATTTTTTATAATTATTAAATTAAATTATAAATTATTATTTAAAATTAGTATCATAAATATCGACAAAACAATATCACATGATGTAAATGTTACTACTTATTAATCAAATCAACAAATAATATTATGTTTATAATATTTATCAAGTTTTTTTTTCAAATAAAAGTATAAATTTCTAAATAAAAATATAAATTTAATTATTTTGAATTTGGACTCTCTTTAATTTTAAATTTTAATATTATATTATATTTTTTTAATTAATTTTTATTGGTCCACAGGCCGGCCTTACTGATATTTTTCAAGCTCCACAAATCAGCAAAATTATTCAGGCCGGACTAAAAAACCCTTTTCTTAAATGGGCTGCAAAAATATTAGTTCAACCCTATTAAATCCAAGGTTAGGCTAGATCGATCCAACGAGCCTAGACCATATTGACGTTTCTAGCTACAAGGAACGGAAGAAAAATGAAATGTTCTATGTATAAGACTTTTGGATATAACAAGAAAGGTTGTCCAACTCTGGTAAGTTGTGCTTTATTGTCTCTTTGTGACTGGATTTTACACTTGTTATACTTTTTGTTTTAATTTGTATATGTAGAAAAATGTTATTTCAGAAACAAGTGCTAGAACTTCAAATGTTTTTGCTGAAACAAGTGTTGCAACTACTGAAAATGCTGCAATTTCAGATTTTACATATATTGATGCTGCAATTGAAAGTCATTCAAGTGTAAATACAGGTCTAAGTGCAGATTGCACTCCAAGTGCAACTCCAAGTGAAAGTTGCACTTCAAGTGCAAGTTGCACTCCATGTGCAGGTCACAAAGCAGTTTCAAAAGCAGGTCTAAGTGCAGGCTACACTCCAAGTGCAACACCAAGTGCAAGTTGCATTCCATGTGTAGGTCCAAGAGCAGTTTCAAGAGCAGGTCCAAGTGGAGGCCCAAGAGTAGGTCCAAATGCATGTTGAACGCCAAATGCAGGTTGTTTACATCCCTACGTGACTCAAAAAATAATTAATTGATTCAATTTTAATAAATTTTAAGGAATAGACGAATTTTAAAGAGTCATCACCTAATTTTAGGAAACCATTTAAGTTATCTACGAAATCATTATATTTTAGGTAAGGATTCAGGTTATTCCGAAGGGAAGGTGTTAGGCACCCTTAGAAATCCACATATGTGGGTTCCTAGTGAATTCATTTTTTTAAATTGAGGAGCAGATGAATATAATATACAAGTACAACAAACATACAATATAGACAAATAATAAAATAAATAATAATATAAGAAACGACCTAAGTTTGCCTATCGCCAATGATATATACAATAATAAATAAAATTACAACCCAAATTTTATTCAAATAGCTTCAACGAAAGCAACTCGGTGTGTCTATAAAGACACTTATTAAAAGGGCTACTACTAAATAAATATAAACAAAAATCAATAACTCAAAAGGAAATGCACAAGTACCCCCTCAACCTATTTCCGAAATTCCAGAGACACACTTATATTATACTAAGGTCCTATTACCCCCTGAACATATTTTATAAGTAATTTTCTACCCCTTTTCAGCCTACATGACACTAGTTTGAAAAAATAAGTCAACCATTGTTGGGCCCACAAGATAGTGCCACGTAGATCGAAAAGGATAGAAAATTATTAATAAAATAAGTTTAAGGTAGTAATAGAACATTAGTATTGTTTGATAGTTTTTTCTTTGCTGTTACAAAAGAGCTTGCTGGAAATGGCAAACGAAAAGGAGAAAATGGGTGTGGAGGGTCTGTTGTTTGGCCGGAGCTCTACCGGATTACAGGGTGGTGGTGGCCCGAAATCCCTTTTGAATAAAAATTGAAAATTTATAATCCTATTCTAAAAAATAAATTCACCACACTTGACTTTTGACCTAATTGTTACTTAAATAGTGAATTTTTAGTCATTGGGCTCAAATTATGGGCTCGGGATTGTGGCGCAAACTTATTTGTCAATCTGCATATGCAAAACTCACTCGTAATATTTAAAAGATTTTTTAGATTGTGCAAAATATAAAAATAAATATTAAAAAATTAAAAAAAAAATGAATATTAAAAAAAATATACAATTAACGTGACTAATGACATGAATTTAGCAAAAATAACATTTGATCAAAATGAAAAAAGATTTGAATGTATTCAACCGGATGTGATAATAATAATAATAATAATAATAATAATAATAATAATAATAATAATAATAATAATAATATAATAATAATAATAATATAATAATAATGTAATTAAGATTAACTGATACAAAAATCCTAAATTTTGATAAATAAGGATAGTTATATATTGAAATGCTAGGCTAAAATTGGGTGTCAACACATATCCAAGTGCAAGTTGCACTCAACAATCAACTTTTAGTGCAACCGACCAAAAAAAAAGACTAGCACAACTTTGAGAGGCGATGCATCTCTTGCCTATAAGATTCCATGACCCAAAAAAGCAAAGACAACTAATTATGGTCTTTTATTTTTATCAGATTGCAGTGTAACTGAGAAGGTATGTATTTTATCATTTAAATACATTAAATTGCTTTGATTGATATTAGTTCATCTCTAAGTTAAGATTTTTGTTGTTTTCAAATACTAATAGGTTATTACATAGTGCTATATTGACAAGTTCAATTCCTACCAATATTGATCTTGGGTACAAACCCAATGGACTAAGGTGGAAGGGAAAAACTGTAATTACTCAAAGGCAAGTACGAGAGGAGAGTTACAGAAGCACTCAAGGCACACCAAAAACTCAAGGCACACATTAGATTTCATTTTGCTTAGCTTAATGTCCTAATCTGATCTAACTTTATTTTGATTAATCGCTTAATCCTAACTGTTTTGGTTGTACTGTTTTATATATGAATTTGTGTTAAGTTGCTATTGGGAAAACTTTGTTTTTTTTGTATGAATTTGTGCTTGAATGAAGTTGCTATTCAGAATACTGAAGCAAATGTAGTCCATTTCATTATCAAATAACACACAGTACAAATCAATATATCTTAAAAATAACGGCTATAAACCAATTAACAACAATCACAATAACAGTGATATCAATACTAGTGTTTGATCCTTGTTTTTCTTGTCTTCATTGTCTTCTATGTCTTCCTTGCCCTGAACTCGTTGAATTCTTGATATTGTATTGTTCATGGCATGTTGAATCATTTGCATCATCCTATTGAAAGAATTCACACTCATTACCGGATGAATATTTTTGGCAGCCCTAAAACATTCTTCCAGGATTAGTTAATTTTCTTGATGTCTTTAGTTCAGCATATATTCCATAATAGCAATATCGAACCGTCATCGTGAAGACCAATAAAAATACAATAGAATCAAACACAAACAAAGAGATGAGTAGATCGAAGGAAAAAATAAAGGCGACAAAAATAAAAGAGAAAAATTTGCAGAGACAAGATAGAGAAAAAAAGCTCAAAAAGGCACTTACAATGGTGTTGAGTGAAATAAAGAAGAAGAAATGACCTTTAAAGGTCAAAATCTGACCGTTAGTGCCTTTTTAAGGCGTCTCACACTCTTGCTTTTAGTGTGTCACACGCTCCTTATGGAGTCTTTTCACATAGGATGCCACATCAAAAAAAGTGTTTACAGTGTTGGGGTTGGATGAGTTTAGGAGTCCAGATGACAAAATGATAAGTAAGATTGTCTTGAATACAATCATGTTCAAGTACAGGGGATCACTAGACCATTTAACCTAAATAAGCTAAAATAATATCATGGTTTGTGGTGGTTTCATGTAGGCGAGCATAAGATTCTATACACACACACACGCACGCACGCACGCGCGCACACACACATACATACGAGAGGTGAAGCGTCTACGTGTTAACACCGGAAAAAAGTCAGTATTTTAAAATTTTAAAAATAATAAAATTGTATTAAAAAAACAAATGCACGTGTATTAATAGTTACTTATTTCAAAATAAGTGGGATCAGTTTAAAGTTATCTAATTTTGTGGAACTATCAAGTATTATCCTTTTAAATATCCCAATTATACACACACGCACGCACACGCACACGCACGCACGCACGCACACACACGCACACACACGCGCGCGCGCGCGCACACACACACACACACTATATATATATATATATATATATATATATATATATTATATATATATATATATATATATATATATATATATATATATATATATATATATATATATCGCATAAAGTGAATACTTTTTAAATAATTAAAATATAAATTATTATCTAAATTTTTAGATTATTAAAGCAGTTTTTACAATTAATAAATAATAAATTAGAAATACTTCTAAAAAATAGGATGATGTAGCGTGGATTATTTTTATATTTACACGACCTTATAATAATAATAATAATAATAATAGTAATAGTAATAGTAATAGTAATAGTAATAGTAATAGTAATAATAATAATAATAATAATAATAATAATAATAATAGTGTGATAAAAATAAATCTCTTTTTTGGAAAACATATTTGTTTCTAATAAATAACCTAAGAATAAAATTGGAAAAAAGATCATTTAAAAAGAAGAAAAGAAACGTGAGTTCAATAATAGTAATAATCTATATCAAAATTATATCTATATATGTAATTTGTTATATTTAAAATTAACATCTAATTCGATAAACTTAAACTATTAACACATGTTTGAAAGTGTAATATTGAATATTGAAAAAAAGAAATATTAAGTTAAATTTTCATATTGAAAAAAGGAAAAGGAAGAAATAGAAAAAAAGGCATTTAAAATAAATAAGATATAAAATAAGACAAAACAACAACTACACCTTAATTAGCGTTGTTTCCTCCACGTTCCTGAAACACATATTGAACTTAATAAATGTATTATTTTTAAACAAAATTAATTTTAAATAGATTCAAAACATCAATTGTTGCCGTTTTTAAATATGTTTAAAATTTATTTTAAAACTTCTTTTTACAGGTTTTGAGTTTTGTCGTTATTTTAAGGGAAAATTGTATATAATAGCAAACTAATAACCTAAAATAAATGGAGTAGCTACGGTTTGATTTAATTGTGCTCCATAGCAAACGTTAGTCAAAGTTTGTCAGGCGTCTCTCTCCCAAGAATCTCGCTCGCCACTCTCCCATTCTCGCTCGCCACTCTCCCGCTGCTCGCCTCTCTCTCTTTATACACAAAAGAGTATAAATTATGTTTCAGTTTTGTATAAAGCGAGAGAAAATTGTATATACACATGCAAAAACATGTATCTTCGTGTTATACACTTAATTATACAATTTACAAACATTTTACTTCAATTCAATTGTAGACAAATGCAAATTTTATACAAATATTGCAGAGAAAAAGAACAACGAATTATACAATTGTGAATTATACAATTGCAGTGAAAAAACAATTTTCTCTAGCTTTATACAACAGAAGTGTATATATTGTGTTTCTGTTTTTGTATAAAACGATAGAAAAACATATATCTTCTTGCTATACACTTATAATTATGCAATATACATACATTTTAATTCGATTCAATTGTATGCAAAGCAAATTTTATAAAATTATTGCAGGGAAATAGGCAGCGAATTATACAATTGTGCATTATACAATTGCAGTGAAATATGATAGCGAATTATACAATTGCAGCGAAATAGGCCAGCGAATTCTACAATTTAGGCCAGTGAATTATACAATTGTATATGTATAGCGACTTATACAGTTTTATGTTTGCTATGGAGCGCAATTTTGCAAACTTTGCTATAGCATACAAATATGAATTTTTTGTTTGCTATATGTGAAAGTTGCCCTTATTTTAATCGGTTGAGATTTTTAAATTTAAAACTGATTATAACTTCTATTTAGAGTCTTAAAATTTTAGGCTTACTGATCTTTCCTGCTTTCTTTCTTATTCTTTTCTCTATAAATATATCAAATAGTTGTGTGACTTATTTAGGACAACTTTCACATATAGCAGATAATAAAAAATTTTAATTTTATGCAATGATAAACTTTTTAAAATTACATTCCGTAGCAAAATTATAATTTGCTATGGATGAATCATTGTTTGGTGAATTGTATAATTAATATATTTATGCAGTGCAGAAGAAATTGTATAAAGTAAAGAGAAAAGAGAAACATTTTGTAAACTAGGGATGAATCGTTGTTTGGTGAATTGTATAATTAGTATATTTATACAGTGCTAAAGAAACTGTATAAAGTAAAGAGAAAAGAGAAAAATATGTTCGTATATTTATATAGTAAAGATTCATCTTTAGTTTGGATGAATGATTCTGTATATTTACATTATATAAACAGATTTCAATTTATGTATGTGTGTAAGTTTGTGCAATTGTACATGTCTAAATGAACATTATACAAAAGTATCCTTATACAAATGCAAAAACTTATTCAAATCAATTGTAAAATTTGTGTATGTATAAAACGAGAAAGAGAGTAAGACAACAAAAAATTGGGCAGAGAAATTTTTGCAATGTATAATTATGAGTGTATATGACGAAATTATATATATTTACAATTTTCTCTCGCTTTATACAATTTTCGCTCTATTGTATAAAGCGAGAGAGGCGAGCGACAGGGATCGAATGAGAATATGAGGAAGATAAAAGACTGGCAAACAATTTGCTATGAAACACAAACAAATTAAACAGTAGCTACTATATTTATTTTACATTATTCGATTGTCATTTTATACAATTATTCCATTTGTTTATTGTATCAAGTTATCTTTTATAAGAATTACTATCAAACTTTTTGATTAATTTCTTTCAAAATTAAGTTTCATCGCTTTCAGGTAATAAAATTATTCTGTTCTTTGATAAATTTATCTCTTCTCTTTGTTTCTATTGACAATTTTCATCATACATGCATCAGAAGATTGTTTCGATCACATATATTCCAAAAACCATGTTAACCAATCATGTTTTCTTTCAACTTTTTGATCTTTCTTTAGCACGATTCAGTTTTTTCTTTATAATCATATCGATGTGGATTGCTACTAATTTTTGCATTGAGATTATTAATGACAAATATACTAACTTGAATTAAGTTAGTAAAAATATATATTTTAAAAGAGGTTAATTACGAAAATGTTTATTTCACTCATGCAAATTTCTTGCCATTCTAAAATCATATTAATATTGCATACTTTTGCACAATTTCATTCTTCAGCCATCAATTAGTATTAAAATAATCTATATCAGATAAAATTAATTGAGACGGAGGGGTATTGACTTAAAAAAAAAGAGATATGAAGTTGTGTTGATAAACTTCTTTCCACGTGATAAACAGTTCTGTCCATACATAAATTAAATTTTATATTATCAAAGATTTCAATATTTTTCAAAATCAGCTTTTTTAGTTTTGAAATTATAAATTATGAGAAGGTTTGGGAAAGAAACAAGAGCAATACATAAATATTGTTTTGATAATTTGTTGCATCTCATCTAGTTTTATTTTAAATTTTTGTATGTATTATATCTACTTTTTAAACTTTTTTTACTGTGCATGAAATGTTATTTTATTTTATTTTTATATGTTTTACAGATGTGAAAAGTGATAAAGGATGAGCAAAAAAGTTTAGTTTGAATTTTGATTAAAAGTCCTAACTTTTATTATCTTTAGATCTGTAGCTTCTGTATTTTGAGTTTCGGGTCTATATGAATATAAGATTATTAGTCTTCATAATTATTTAACTTATATATTATTGTGATGGTTTATATTTTGAACTGTTGAGGAATTAACAAATTGTATTGCAGTACATTGAAGCATTTACTACAATTAGTTATTAGTTAGTTACATAACAGATTAGTTTGTTAGTTTCTTTATTAGTTAGACTTAACAATAAGTAGTTAGTTAAGTTGGTTAATTACAATTAGTAGTTAGTATAAATAAGTCAATTCACATGTTTGTAAATCATCAGAACATATTGCATTGAAGGGATCACGTTTTTCTCCCTGAACATTCTTCTTCTTCTTTCCTTCTTCTTCTTCTTCTTCTTCTTCTTCTTCTTCTTCTTCTTCTCAACACAATTTCAGTTGCCTCCTGTAAATTTCCATGGTGGATTCTTAATTCTAACATGGTATCAGAGCATTAATCAAGTGAATCTAGGGATTTCCTTTGTGGATTGATTGAAAATCGAGAGATTCCTTTGTTTACTGTTTTTTTTGCTGCAAATTTGCTCTTGTTTTTTATGCATACTAATGAAGCTGTCATTGATACTCATATCAGTGCTACTGTCATTGATTCTAATCGATCTAAGGATCAGTTTGGTATTGATTACCATCATCCTTTGTTCCTCCATGTTTCTGATGCTCCCAGCTCAATGTCAATTGGTATGTCGCTTGTTGGGATGGAAAACTACTCAATCTGGCGTGAAGCTATGCAACTTTCATTGTTGACTCGTAACAAGCTTGGTTTTGTGGATGGATCTATTAACAGAGGTACTTATGGACCTGCTTATGAATTGCTATGGGATCGTTGTAATGCAATTGTAAAATCATGGATTATGCACAATGTGAGTCGAGATCTAATTAATAGAGTTCTATTTTGATCTAGTGCTCACATGATCTGGGAGGATTTACGTGAACGTTTTGATAAAGTTACTGCATCACGAATGTTTTCATTGCACAAATCCATTTTTTCTTTAGTACAGGGTACTTTATCTGTTTCTACTTACTACTCTAAGTTGAAAGATCTTTGGGATGAGTATGATTTGTTGATGCCTCCACCTTGTTGTGACTGCACTAAGTCCAAAGATTATGCAACACATCTTCAATACCAAAGGTTGCTACAGTTCCTTATGGGACTTAATGATGGATATGCTAATGCTAGAAGTCAGATATTGATGAAATCTCATGTTCCGAATGTTAACCAAGCTTATGCAATGGTTTTACAAGATGAAAATCAGAAAATTACAGCAGGTAGTGGAGGTATGGATCCTACTGCTTTATTCACTGCTAGAGGTTCAAGTACTAAGCCTAAGAAATATGGAATGGAATGTGATTTTTGCCATGTTCAAGGACACACTAGGGATAAGTGTTTCAAACTAATGAAGTGTAGCCATTGTCAACTTACTGGTCATTTGAAGGAAAAATGTTATAAGCTGATAGGTTATCCACCTGATTTTAAATCAAGAAGAAAGGATCTACATGCTGGTAATAATTTAGTACAGACTGAAGGGAATGCACCAACTACCATATTAGCTACATCTAGTACAACTCCTATGTTCACTAATGAACAATACACACGACTTTTGGGATTGCTAAACACTGAAGGAGGATAGAATGCTAGTGCATACATGGCAGGTATACATTCTCATACATCTGAAGTTAATCCTAATTGGATTATTGACACAGGTGCTACCAATCATATGGTTGGTAACTCATATTTGTTAGTTGCTGGAACTGAAGTAGGAAACACAGGAAAAGTGTAATTTCCTAATGGGGAGTCCACTAATATCACACATGTTGGTAACAGTCATCTAGCAGGAGGTGATGTTCTTAAAGATGTGCTCTATGTGCCAACTTTTAAGTTCAATCTACTGTCTGTTTCTAAAGCTACTAAACAGTTAAACTGTTGCATTTCTTTCTATCCTGATTTTTGTACATTTCAGGATCTCTCCAATGGGAGGGTGAAGATGATTGGTAGAGAATAACATGGACTTTACTTGTTGAAAGAACATACAGACAATAACAATTCAATTACTAGTCATTCTTTAGTTGCACAGAAGCTGCCAAACTCAGATCTCTGGCATAGAAGAATGGGTCATGTACCATTGCCAGTCTTGAAGAGACTTCTCAGTATTTCTAATACATGTAGTAGTACATTAGGACAATGTGATATATGTCCTATGGCAAGACAAACTAGAATTCCTTTCAAAGACAGTCTTAGTACATCTGCTACTTGTTTTGAATTGATCCACATGGATGTTTGGGGACCTTACAAAATTACTACCTATAATGGCATGAAGTACTTTCTTACTCTAGTGGATAATTACCGTAGATGGACTTGGGTTTTTTTGCTCAGAGTCAAGTCTGATGTATCTAGTATACTCAAAACTTTTCTTGCTATGATTTTGAATCAGTTTGAGAAACATGTGAAAATTTTCAGAACTGATAATGGTTCAGAATTTTTTAACAATACTTGTAGTGAATTATTCAAAACTCATGGCATTCTGCACCAAAGTTCATGTCCATATACTCCACAACAAAATGGAGTGGTTGAAAGGAGGCATAGACATCTCTTGGAGACAGCTAGAGCCGTCAAATTTCAAGGAAATTTACCATCAAAATTCTGGGGTTGTTGTGTTGAGGCAGCTGCATATATTCTTAATAGATTGCCATCTACTGTTTTGAAAGATAAATCACCATTTGAAATACTTTATGGTCGAGTACCCTCTTTGTCATACTTGAAGGTTATTGGCTGTCTATGTTATGTAACTGTCATGCCTAAGCAGGACAAATTTAGTGCAAGAGTTGTTAAATGTGTATTGTTGGGATATGGTTTATATCAAAAGGGCTACAAGGTGTATGATTTGGATAAGAAACAGGTCTTTATCAGTAGAGATGTTGTATTCCATGAATCTTGTTTTCCATTTTTGTCTAATGATCCGACAGAGCTTCATTCTATGACATCAGATCATAATTTTTTCCTGTATTCTGATTCTTCTGATCATATTCCTGTTCTTCCTGAACTTCCTAATCCTTCTAGTTCTTCTTCTGCTGAACCATCTTCTACTAGTGTTGATACTCAGCCTACTGCTGAACTTCAACCAACATCCACACTTTCTTCTTCTGAGGTTCCTTCTTTTCCTACATCTAGAAAGTCTACAAGATCCACCAAACCTCCAATCTGGTTGAAAGATTTTATTGTACCCCACAAAACTCCTAATTATACTTGTTTATATTCTCTTAGCAATGTTATAAACTATGGTTCATTATCTCCTACTTATCAGAGTTTTATTGCTAAGTTTTCTGCTGATATAGAACCTAAGTCTTATGCTCAGGCTGCCAAGGATCCTAGATGGGTTGAGGCAATGGAGTTAGAAATTAAGGCTTTGGAAGATAATCACACATGGCAGATTGTGACTTTACCTACTGATAAAAGAGCAATTGATTGTAAATGGGTATTCATGATAAAGTATAAAGCTGATGGCACAGTTGACAGATTCAAAGCAAGATTGGTGGCTAAGGGTTATAGCCAACTTGAAGGTCTTGATTATCAAGACACATTTTCCCCTGTGGTTAAAATGGTTACTGTAAGGGTTGTGATTTCCTTGGCTGCTACCAGAAAATGGTCCATTCATCAAATGGATGTATACAATGCCTTCTTGCAAGGTGATTTGGAGGAGGAAATTTATATGACTATGCCACCAGGATTTTTTGACAATTACAAAGCTACACATGCTTACAAACTAGTCAAATCTCTCTATGGTTTGAAGCAGGCTTCGAGGCAATGGAATGTGAAATTAACCACAGCTTTGCTCTCTTTTGGTTTTACTCAAAGTCCTTTGGATTATTCTTTATTCATTAAACAATCTGCTAGGAAGATTGTTATTATTCTTGTCTATGTTGATGATTTGTTAATTACTGGTGATGATCTCGATATGATTCAAGATACCAAAAACAGTTTGCACTCCCATTTTAAAATCAAAGATCTTGGAGAGCTTAGATACTTTCTTGGGATTTAATTTGCTAGAAGTGCAGCAGGTATAGTCATGCACCAGAGGAAATATGCTCTTGATCTTATTTCTGACTTGGGATTATCTGGAGCCAAACCAGCAAATTCACCACTTGAGCTACATGAGAAACTTACATCTACTGATCTTGATTGTCTTATTGGTACTAAGGATGATCCTTTACTTACTGATATCAGTTCCTATCAAAGACTTGTTGGTCGATTGTTGTATCTCACTCATACAAGACCTGATATTTCGTTTGCTGTCCAGACATTGAGTCAATTCATTCATTCTCCAAAGTTATCTCATATGGTTGCTGCTACTAGAGTTGTTCGATATCTTAAAAAATCTCTTAGTCTAGGGATTTTTCTTTCATCAGATTGTGATTCCACTTTAACTGCATTTTGTGATGTTGATTGGGCTTCATGTTCTAATACTCGACGATCAGTTACTGGTTAGAAATTGTGATTCCACTGTAGCAGAAATTGTATGGCTTATAAGGCTTATTTACTGCACTGAATGTCAAGGTTCCTCTTCCTGTACCATTACATTGTGATAGCAAATCTGCCATTCATATAGCTTCTAATCCTGTCTTTCATGAGCATACAAAGCATATCGATATTGACTGTCACTTCATTCGCGAAAGGATACACACTGGATTGATATCACTTCATCATCTCGGTACTTCCGAGCAACAGGCTGACATTCTCACTAAAGGCTTAGTTTTTTGTCAACATTCTTATCTTCTTTCCAAGCTAGGAATGAAAAATATTTTCATAGCTCCTAGCTTGAGGGGGGGTGTTGAGGAATTAACAAATTGTATTGCAGTACATTGAAGCATTTACTACAATTAGTTATTAGTTAGTTACATAACAGATTAGTTTGTTAGTTTCTTTATTAGTTAGACTTAACAATAAGTAGTTAGTTAAGTTGATTAATTACAATTAGTGGTTAGTATAAATAAGTCAATTCACATGTTTGTAAATCATCAGAACATATTGCATTGAAGGGATCACGTTTTTCTCTCTGAACATTCTTCTTCTTCTTTCCTTCTTCTTCTTCTTCTTCTTCTTCTTAACACAATTTCAGTTGCTTCCTGTATATTTCCATGGTGGATTCTTAATTCTAACATGAACTAATTAAAAAATAAAATAATTTAAATATGAAAATAATGGAAGAGGAATTGGAGACAGTTAAAAGAATAAAATATAACTTTATTTTAAGAGAAAAGAAATTTAAAATAATTTTTATTTTATATTAGGATAAATATAATTAAATATTATGAAATAAGACGCACAAAAATTGAATTAAGCTGGCTGCAAAATCACTCGAAGATGTAATTACAATTAAATGATTGCTATGTAGAAATTTCAAATAAATAAAAAAGAAAATGCATAAGTACCCCCTTAACCTATGTCCGAAATTACAGAGACACACTTATACTATACTAAGGTCCTATTACCCTCTGAACTTATATTATAAGTAATTTTCTACCCTTTTAGGCCTACGTGACACTAGTTTGAAAGAAAAAGTCAATCAGTGTTGACCCACAAGATAGTGTCACAAAATAGTGTCACGTAAGTCGAAAAGGGTAAAAAATTATTAATAATAAAGTTCAAGGGGTAATAGGACCTTAGTATAGTATAAGTGTGCCTCTGAGATTTTGGACATAGGTTGAGGGGGTACTTGTGCATTATCCCTAAATAAAATAATAAACAAAAAACTATATTATAAAAAAAGCAGCTTGAAATAAAAGGAGAACAACAACAAGGTATACGGAATCAGAAAATATGTTTTCTAAAAAAGGTCTTAAACAATTAATAAGTATTCCACAATTTAATCTATCTCTTCCATGTTTCTTTTTTTTTATAAAAAAACATTTTCGAAGCTGCGAAAATTTAGGAATTAACAATTTATATAAAATATTAAATATTCTGAAAAATATTAATTAATTATATGTTTAATAGAGAAAGGAATGGGATTGTATAGAGAAACATGAGATTGTTGTTATTTTTGTAGGTTAATTTAAATTTGAAATTTTGTTGATTGAAAATTTATTGGACATGAAAGAATGAAAATTTATGACTATTTGTTTATTTGTAATTTTACTTGAAGTGTTTTCCATTTTTAAAATTTGTAATTTATCAATACAAAATTTATTGGGTAAAAAAATAACGTTATTTTAAAGAAAAAATATATATATATTTTAGAAAAAAGGATATCTAAAACTTTTTCATACTACTTTTTACATGAAAATTGAGGCATATGCAATCATTTTTTCCTCATTGATTTTATCTATTTTTGAAATGATTTTTTCTTCCAATAAAATTAAATTATATATGATTACCTCCTTTCTTATGTTATTTGAAATAGATTTGAAAATGCAAAGAATTATATAGCAATAAAATATTATATCGTTATATGCTTTTTTAAGGTATCATATAATAGTGTATGGTTTTTTTTAGTGTGCTAAATGAGCAGTCTCCCATATAAATATTACAATATCATTTTTTGATAAATACAATTTTAAAATTATCAAGAAATTAATATTTATCAAAAGTGTTTATCAATTAACAGCGTAACACAGGGATATATATACAGTTTAAGGATATAAAAGTTGTAAAATTCGTGCAATGATAACTAATGGAGTTTTAAAGATAAAATTATATAATGATGAAACTTACCACATTTTAAATATTTACACATTTTATTTTTTGTTGAATTGATACTTCAAGATAAGAAGGTACCAAATATACTTTAAAAAGTTATCCTTTCATTTATTATTTTAAAAGTTATTTATCGAATTATATTACAATTTATTAGGTGTTTTTTTGGACGTTTATTTTGTGTAGATGATTTTTTTATTGATAAATTTAAAATATGCACTTATTTTTTGTTGCAATGAAAAAATAGGAATAAACTCAAATGCAGGAATGTGGGTCTCCACATAAATTTACATGTCTTCTTTGCATACTGTGGACATAAGTAAAATGTTTGATTTTATGGGATTCTTACTCTTAATTTGTTTTTTTTTTTTAACTATGCAAACAATGTCATCTTTTACTCAAGTATAATTATGAGGACAAATTTAGTTCACTTTTGAAATAACAAATTGATTAACATGAGAACAGTGTTAATCAATTTAATATGTTACATAGAACAAAACTCAAAGTTAAATTAATGTGTTTCTTATATATGTTTTTTGATATATAAAGAGATGTTTGGGTTATTTAGCCTAATTTTTTTTAGACTTATTGAATTAAATAAAATAATTTATAATTCTTTAAAAAAAAGTATGTAAAATGTATTGAATAACTAAATTAATTTAAAATTAAGAAATAAATTAAAAACACTTAAATTTTTTTAATCTATAAAAAGGTTACAAAAACAATACAAAACAAAATAAAAAATAATGTAAAAAATTGTTAAAAGGATAATCAAATTTCAAAATAATTTTATGAGAAAACTTTTAAAATTAGGATAAATAATTTTGTGTATACTTAGGAAGCGTTAAATTCTATCCCGAACAATATCATAACATAAGTCCTTTTAACAAATTTAAGACTACTTATAATATTATATGATATTATTTATTTAAGTTGAAAATTACAATTTTAAAATATATATGATATAATTATTAATTTGAAATTTAAAATATATGAATGTCAAGATAACTATAGTTACACATAATGTTCTTAATTCGATAAAGTTCAAATCAACATAACACCCTTTCCATCCACATTTATATCTTTTCTAATGCAATTCAAATTAAAATTTAAAATATCAAAAATATCTAATAAACGCTTTGAGATAACGTATTAATTTAGATTACTTTTACATTTAAAATCATTTTTATTATAATTTACACAAATTAAAAATAGTAAATTGCTAACGTATCAATATGACAGTTAATTTTTTAATTATGAATTAAACATTAGTTAAATATATAGCAATATATTTATTTATTTTTATTTTGAATGAGTAAAGCATTACTTGAATAGCAATACATTAATTTTTTGATTTTAAATAAAGCATTAGTTAAATGTATCAATTAGATAATGAACAAATTTATACATCGATTATTTATATAACTATTCTATTATAACACATCAAAACGATAAATATTAACATTCTCAAATAAACTATGCGGATATTATCTTATATAAGTTAAACTTTTAAATTAATATTTATGTAACCGCGCAATATGCAACACGTATACTAGTGTTATAAAAAAGCTTGAAAACTTGACTGTTTTACCCTAAATTTAATATTAAAATGACCTATTTCCCCTTTTTTGTCCTTTATAAGTCTCACTTCTAAATAGGGGTAATTCAATTTATTTAGTGTTGTGAATTGTAAATTTGGAGAATTATCCTTTTTAATTTTCTTTAATTGGGGTTCAAAATTGAAAGATGGATAGGCACTCCGTCCAAACCTACTTTTTAAAATTGGATAATAACGACTCATTCATTTCCCATTGCAGAGAATAGAGGCTTCCACGTTTGGATTTCAATATAATCTTTGAAGGTGTTGGTTCTTCTTTGTATGGGATGGTTGGTGACTTTAATGGATATAATTTATTTATGACAATTTTTAATCATCAAATGCATTCGTACATGTTCAAATGCCTCCTTTAATATATATATATATATATATATATATATATATATATATATATATATATAATATATATAATATATATATATATATTATATATAATATATATATTATATATATATATATATATGAAGATATTT
The DNA here is from genome assembly GCA_027705065.1 of Solanum peruvianum. Taxonomy (NCBI): domain Eukaryota; kingdom Viridiplantae; phylum Streptophyta; class Magnoliopsida; order Solanales; family Solanaceae; genus Solanum; species Solanum peruvianum. The sequence goes on from JAKWJD010001764.1 coordinate 49,362,866, forward strand.
GTTGATCTAAGATGATATAAAAGTTGTAGTGAAAATGCAGCAATGAACGTAACAATTAGTTTGAAGGAAGAACTTATCACCTTACAACTTTATTTGTTTCTGATAAATCTGAATTTTGAAATGTTTGTGAAATTGTATAAGAATTGTATCAAACAATTTGATGCGTTCAAGATTAAACGAATACATTCAATGGCGGATACAAAATTTTCATCGAGAGATTAAACTAGCGATAAACATTCGGATCTTCGATTCTTCGTTTCATTTTATCAAACTTCGGTTTGTTTTTAAAAAGTGTGCATCATTTATCGAATCAAACTAATTCGGTTCAGTTTAATTTTTCGACCTCGATTTTGTTTAGTTCGGTGTAGTTAGAACAATTTTTTGGGGTGAACGAAAAAATAAAATGAGGAAAAAATCAAAGTATAAGACATTAAAAAATTTAAAACTATATATGTGTACGGATGATGTGTCTCACTATTAAACACTTATTGTGCTAACTAAAATACTATTTATCTTTTCAAGAACATTGTGCCTCCAAATACTTTTCAAAAAAACAAGGACGGCGAAGATGAGTTCCTTTACATGGCATACATCGATAAAAATATATTTAAGTCCCTCTTGGAATTTAATATTTGAAGTTAGATATTGAATTATAAATTTGTTGCTATTTTATTTTGTCATGAATGATTTTATTGATAGTTGGCTTTTTATTCTTAGTTAAGAAAATACCCATAAATAAATAAATATTTATCCTTTTTATTTTTTGATAAAAGTTTGATTCTTCAGTGAACCAAAGTTCTGAGACCCTTACACCGAATCGAAGAAATAAACTTTTAAAAAAAAATCAAAATCGAATCGAAAAACTGAAAATGAAGAACCAAATTAGTTCGGTACAGTTTTTCGATAGTATGCTAGGAAGCCAACAAAACAAAGTTTAATTAGTTAACGAGTTTTCATTTCGCGAAACATATTCATAATACTCTCATTAAAATTAATATTAAATATTCTTTTTATATTGGGAAAAAATAAACACAAAATAAATGTGCACGACAAAACAATAGCAGAAGAAATCCAACTCAAAACTTTTCCTTTATATTTGAATCAAGATAAGACAAACTAATGCAAGAAAAAGGGATAATGCCCAAGTACCCCCTCAACCTATGCCCGAAATCTCAGAGACACACTTATACTATACTAAGGTCCTATTACCCCCCTGAACTTATTTTATTAATAATTTATTACCCCTTTTCGACCTACGTGGCACTATCTTGTGGGCCCAACGACGGTTGACTTTTTTTTTTTTCAAACTAGTGCCACGTTGGCTAAAAAGGGGTAGAAAATTACTTATAAAATAAGTTCAGGGGGGTAATAGGACCTTAATATAGTATAAGTGTGTCTCTGGGATTTCGGGCATAGGTTGAGGGGGTACTTGTGCATTATTATTTTGGGCAACAAACAATTCAACCAAAGCAAACAAAATAAATCAACGCACGAGACAACAAATATAACGTGAAAAACCTCTTAAGCGTGAAGAGTAAAAAATCATAAGGTCAAAGCTCCACTAAAACCAATAAGAGTTACAAAGTGTTCTCCAAAATGATCACCAACAAAGTTTCAAACAATGAGCAACACAACTACAAGACACCACTAAAAACTAAAGAAATAAAAAAGAGTAAAATCATTAAACCACAACTATTGTTCACGAGCTAAAAACTGGAGCTATTGGACTCAAAATAACTCTCTCTCAGTTCTCAATCAAATATTAAATTGAAAGGAACAATATATCCGAAAACCAGCTCAATCGGACAATAAACGAAGCGAAAATCGCAACTTTGGCTGCTAGTATTTGTGTCAAAATATGCACTCACTCACTTTTTTCTATATGTGGTTGTTGATCAAACTCTTGTTATTCTTCAAAATAAGACATAAAATGAAGTCTTACATATGAACCATAATATTAGGCTTATGGGCAACGTGAGCTAGTTCAAATTGGGCTTTTATTTATCCATATAGGAAAGGAAATAGACCCAAAACCCAATTATTCTCCCCGTACCAACCATGCAGAGAAAAATTGGCGATCATGCAACATTCTTCAAATTTCCCTTTTGGGAATAGTTTCATTCATCATGTCAGAGCCATTATTATTGGTATGGATGTTTTCAAGTTCAAGCAACTTAGAATCTAGTGATACCTCACATCAATGTGTTTTAGACCAACGATGAAATGTAGAATTATTGCCAAGATGAATAGCACTTTGACTATCGCAATAAAAAAAAACTCTCTTGAGCACAATCAAGTTTCGATAAAAATATCTTCATCCAAATAAAGTCTTTGCAAGGTTCAATAGCAACAATAAGCTCAGCCTTTGTAGTAGATAAAGTAACATATTTTTGCAATCTAGATTGTCAAAATACAACTCCTAAAAAAATAACCAAGTAGCCAAAAGTAGATTTACGAGTATTGACATCACCAATCATGTCTAAATCAGTGTAACCACAAAGAATAGACTCCCTTGTATCAAAACATAAACTCAAACTAGAAGTGCCACAAAAATATCTCATAATCCACTTTACAACATTCCAATGATCTCTTTCTGCAATAGAGAAAACAACAAAAAAATACCAACATAAGAAATATATGCTCTTGTACACATCATTGCATACATCAAACTACATACATCTGAAGCATAAGGATCTTTCTTCATATATTCCTTCTCATCATAACTTGAAGGGCAATACTCAATTTGAAGTGCATAACTAAAGGTGTACTAAATATCTTAGATTTGTCCATGTTGAATCTATGAAGTACTTTTTGAACGTATATCTCTTGTGACTATCATAGTAAATAGGCATCTCTATCACAAATAATATGCATGCCAAGAACCTGTCGTGGTCTTAAGTCTTTCATAGCAAAAGACTTATTCAACTCTTGCTTTAACTTTCTAATCCTGCAAGTATTATGACCAACACCAAGCATGTGATCAACATAAAGCAAAACAATAATAAATTCACTATCAAAATATTTTGCATAAAAATCCAACGGTCTAAAAAAGTCTTCTTAAAGCCATGTTGATTCATAAAAGAACTAAACTTCTTGTATCATTGCTTAGGAGCTTTTTTTTTAAAACCATACATGTTCTTCTTCAATTTGCAAACATAATTTTTGTTTTCCTTGACTTCAAAGCCTTTCGATTGCTCCATATAAATTTCTTCATTAGTCATCACGAGAAAATCAGTTTTAACATTCATTTGCTCAACCTCTAAATCTAAACTTGCAGGCAAGCCTAGAATCATACGAATAGATGACATTTTCACAACATTAGAGAATATCTCATCAAAATCAATTTCCTTTTTATAGTCAAAACCCTTCACAACTAATCCAACCTTGTATAGTGGAACTCCATTACCATTTTCATGTTTCACCCAGAAAACTCACCTGCATATTCTTCAAATATTTTTGATCTCTAGGTAACATAACAAAATTAAGGGAATGATTATCATGTAGAGATTTCATTTCATCTTCCATAACATCAAAATACCTTTTTTTAATTCACTTTTCATTGTCTCATCAAGTCTCTCGAGTTCTCTTCCATCAGTTCTACCTTTCTACATGAAAATAAAGTTCAAGAAATAAGGTTGATTTCACCGTAGTCATTTAATTGATATTGTACGTTTTCGTTATCTATTGTGTTGTGTTGTTTATTATGTACTGTATCCGTTCAATAAAAGTATTTTGTATTCATATATATATTTTTAAAGTCTTTTTGAAGATTCCTAATCATTAGCGTTTAATGTTCACGCTTATGACAAATATAAGTAAAGGTATATTTAATCTCTTTTTTAATCACTATATAATTAAGGAAAATAAAAAAATCGACTAAAAGTGAAACAAAAAAAAAAACAGAATTGAGATAGGATTAATTTGGTTTATATATTAAATAAATTGATATTATTGATTAAGTATATTTTCGTGAAAAACTAAATCAAATCAAATTATATACCCCTAGTAACAATCATCCCAACAGAGTGGAGTGTGTCTGCTAAGGAGGAAACCATTTTTCAATTTCTCATATTACTACTAAAAAAAAGGCCAAAAAAATGATAGACACAAAAGCGACATAAAATGCAATGTTGCTCATCGCTTTTTTATGTCTTTTTTTTTTTTTTGCACAAACGACAAAGCCTTTTTTCTGCATTATTATTTTGCAAATATTTGTGTCAAAATTCCTTAAAATAATTTATTCTTATTTTTTAATAAATATGAGAGACTCTGTCATTATTATTAAAAAATTATATTTTCATAGAACAATGAACACCGTCGCCTTTTTTAATTTATTAACAAATTAACACATATAATATATTTTATAAGAAAATTATATTTGTTTTCTTAATAAAAATATAGCGTGATATTTGTCTGTCATTTTAGGTCAATATGGTGGTCAACTATCCAAATAAAAGCGATGGGCAAAACGATATTGTCCGTTATGTTTTTTAAAAGATATGGGACATAACTTGTTTTTTTTTTCTTTTTGTTTCTCTCTTCTTCTATTTATTTTCCTCCACAATCCACTGCCTCAACTGTCATCTTCCTCTGTTGTTGTTTCCTCCTTTCCCTCCTCCTTCGGCTTCCTCCACTTCATTGTTGACACTTACACTTATTTCTAGCTCGATATTTTTCAAAACAAATCATTTTTAGATTTTTTATTTGTTAAATGGCACAAACTATATGTTTTTTATAATTTTATAACAATGTATCGATAATTATCCTTATCACTAAAAATATTAGAATTTTTATGAATTTGTTATCATTTTAGGTAACTTCGATTGTCATTAATTTTTAGCTCAGTTAGTTGCATATAAATAAAACATTATTTAGTTTTATAGACCATCATTTCTGTTTAAGTCAAAAGTCATTTCTTACATGACATTTATCGCAATTCAGATCACCGTGAGTGACATCACACTACTAGTAATCCGATGGAGAACCATTTACTAACCTCAACCTTCCCCATTAACCATTCAAAAAAGCAACATCATAACATAAGATGGAAGGAAATAATTTAAAACAATCAAAGGACAAGTCCCCAAATTTATAATTGTGAAATTTGACTCCTGGAACCTAAAAGTAATAGTTCCAAAACTCTGAAGTATCTAGAATAAGTTAATGGAACCCCAACAAAAGCATAAGTTTAATTTTGAGATATTTGTATCCGAAAAATTGATAACTAGATAAATAAGAATCCATGACAACCCAAAAGAAGTAGATCACTCTTGGATTCACATCTCTTGCTTCTTACAATTGAGGTCGCAAAGCAACTGCCTGAATATATTTTGCATTGAACAAAGAGATTTCAAGTGCAATATTTGTACACAAACACCATGTTCTGATATGATCATACAATCAGTTTCAAAACATGAATATAAAGAAGTAACTATAAACAGTAACACAGGCCAACACATATACCAATAACCAAACATAATGCAGACTCTCACTCATCAACCTTGACCTGACCAATACATGAAACATGTTCTACGTGATCAAAAAATATCGTTATCTAGTCTGGACCTCTCATAGAATGCACACACAAAATTTAGTGTACTGACATGGTACTTGAGCCAATCATTGTTAGATTTTCATACCATGCTTGGTATCCGAGCCAACCATTATTATCTTGTACTAGCGTGGTACCCGAGCTAACCATCAATCACAAACATCATGCACAAGCATAATCACAATGAACAACCAATTTGAAACCACAAGTAAATAAATAAATTCATTGCATAAGATTATCGCATGAAATTATTTCACATTAGGCTTCTAGTTTTCCCCACATGTATTGCACAAATAATACAACAAATCAACTAACTTACAGACATTACTACCTTGAAAAGCAAATAAATCATCTCCTACCTTGAAACAAGTCTGATTACTCTAAAGAACTTGAGTTTTCCCCTTTCATAATGCCTTTACTTGTTCTTGGTCTAAAACTATAATAAAATGCAAGCAACTAATGAATAATCACATAATTAAACCAAAATAATGACTTAATCCTAACTCTAGATCAATTCCCTGATCATTATACCCCAATTAAAGCTTTTCCAACCATTAATTCAGTCAAAACTCTCCCCAAGAGTAACATTCTTGATTCTACTACTTAAGAATCAAAATACAAATTAATGGAGTAATTGACTAACCATTACACAAGAAAATTGGTGGAAAATTTGTAAAAGAATACCTCAAAACTTCCTTCCTTTTCCCCAAAAAGAAGTTACATAAAATAAGAGGGTTAGAGACTTTTTCTGTATAAAAATTTGACTAACCCCTCTATAGAAGCCCAACCCGCTATAGTAGGAATTAGTTCATCCTTCTATCTAGGCAACCACCCGTTATAGTGATTGAACGAGACATAAAATTAGAGTTCTCTCCAAAATTTTCCATTTTGTAAAGCACCTTCACAACTTGGCATTCTAAGCCAATCCTTTCACGTCAATATTGATACTAGAAATTTACTCACCTGAATTTGATCATGAAAGGCCCAATAAGTTCCTTAATGTCTTAGATACTAGAAAACGTGACTCAATCTTAGACATATTATAATGACCCTCGGGTCATTTTATGTTTATGCCTCATGTTTGTCGTTTAGAGATTTCTAATAGTGACCCCTAGTCATTTGTAATTTGTTGGGACTAACAGCTCGTCATCTGGTCTTTCGTTTAGCTTTTTTGAGTTTTAGCATTTTGGAACTTTTAAACCTTAAATCAATTTTGATCAGAATTTTAGGATATGACCTCAAAATCGAATTCAGATAATTCCATCAGCTTTGAAGGGGTCATTTTAAGCTAATAACATAGTCAGAAGGATTAAGTTTGGCTTCGATCAACATCTTGAATAAACGAGCTCGTATGAGAATTATGTCAATGTAGTTAGCTCCAGAGTGTTGAGTTTGGTCTAGAGCAACCCTTTGTTTAGATCTCGAGGCTTTTGGGCTAACTCGTAGCCCCCTTCTGGATTTGACTTAAAATGAAATTCGGGTGTGGGACCCATTTTTCCTAGAAATGACCTCGGATATAAGTTTGTATGATTTTGTTAAGTCTGAAATGCCAAATTTGATGGGATAGCATAATTTGTTTATGCACACGAGGTTGCGAATAAATCTCAAGCGCCATCAGAGTTTTTGATTCTTAGCATATTAGTTAATGTGTGGATAGTTAAGACATGCCCCACGTTCGCATAGGGCTGACATGTTTGTGTTGTGGAGATGCATTGGGGGGTAGCCACCTGGCATGGCATTCGTTCCAATGATGCCGCACTCATTCTCTCATCCTACCGAATTCCCTTTTTCACTCGAGCAACAAATATGAGACCAGTAAAAGCAGCTTGTATGGAGTGGCGCAGTCCCTCTATATGTTTGTGAGGGCCAGCCTCTTGGCCATTATATTAGGACTACGTCGTGATAGATACATGGTTTAAAATCTTATTTTGATGATTTCTCCTCCGTACAAGCTATGATTTTAGCGATTTGAAGTCCTTTGTGTTCGTTAGAAGAGTCGCTACAAGGTAGATTGATTAGAGTGCATTGATAAACCTTATTTTGAGGTGAATTTTACCTTATAACTTCTGCCCTTTCATTGGTTTAGGCTTAAATTTGAGTTTTCATTGCTTGTTGTTATGTTGGCTGTTTTAGGCCTCAAATGTGTTCAAATTTGGAACACAAGTTTGACGTATAGTTTAGGACCTTATGAATGAGTCAATTCTAGAAATTTTGGTACGGATTCAACTTGGTCAGTTTATATTTTTTGTTATTTTGTTGCCTAAACAACCACACTAATATTGTGTTCTTATTTTTTATAGTGTGGCAACATTCGTAGGCCATTAGGAAAAGGATAGATCTGGCTTTGTTATTTGGAGTTCGAGCGATCGGCCTATAGGTAAGCTATAACTTTCATTTTGATTAGATTGAGCCAGAATTTGTGAATTCATATTAATAAACATGGTGCTGGCTAGTGGAAGCTTAGTATAGGTTCGATGATTGTAGCACATGGTGACAAGTAATCTAACTTATACGTTTTTCTGGGCTCCATTTAGAGGCTGAATAAATTTGACGAAGAATGATACTTCATCAGAGTTATGGCTTAGAAGACTGAGTTATATGAGCGAGAAAGTGATGAACAATATGGCTAAGAAAAATTAGTTTTCTGGAGTAAAACAAGCAAAATTGAACAAATGTGTTCATTACTTAGCCGATAGACATAAAAAAGTTCTTTTAAGAGTCCTCTACCTTTGAGGATGCTTGATTTGATAGAGTGGGTACATTCTGATTTACGTGGTCCTATTAAGGTAAATTTTTATAGCGGTGCACTTTAATTCGTGACTTTTATTGATGATCATTCTCAGGAGCACTAGGTATTCTCTTTGAAGTTCAAGGATCAGGTACATGATGTATTCAAGAATTTGCATACATTGGTTGAAAGACAGAAAAGGAAGAAATTGTAATGCATTTGTTCTGAGAATGATTCTGAGTTCCTTTTGATACATATTGAAAAGAGCATGATATTCGAATCAGAAAAATCCTCCAAAGACTTTTCAACTAATTATTTAGCAGAGAAGATGAACAAAACTTTTGTTAAGAGGGTTAGATGTATGCTTTCAAATGCTAATTTGTCAGATACTTTTTAGGCAGAAAACAAACAAGTATAACAGATTAATTGATAAATACATTTATATGATAGAAATATTTTTGTCTTGCTATAAATAATTTTTTGTTTCTACTTCTTCTTTCTAAAAGAACCAAATAATTTTTGCTTTTTCCAAATTAATACTACTGCCTATGTTATCAGTTTTTCTCCTACAGTTGATTTGAATGGTGATGTCCCTGACATAGTTTGGTCTAGTAAAAATATTTCTTATGATCATATTAATGTTTTTCGATGTAAAACCTTTGTGCATGTTCTTAAGGATGAGCCGTCAAAATTAGATGATAAGATTAGCAATGTATCTTTGTTGGTTATTGTCAAGATGAATTTAGCTATCGTTTCTTTGATTAAATTGAGAAGAAGCTTGTTAGAAGTTGTGACGTGTTTTTTGAAGACCAAACAATTGAAGATCTTGACAAAGCTGAGAAATTAAAGTTGATTCTCAAGTGTGAGACTCTAGATGATGTTGATCTAGTTTCTTTGACTACTACACCTGATGAAAATCAATTTGATATTGAAGATGATGATCATATTCAGATTGACTAGTATGTTGTTGATGCTCCAGTGCAAGACAATGTGGATGTCATCAACTAACTATTATTGATGAAGAATATGTATGTGTATATATATATATATATATATATATATATATATATATATATATATATATACACATACATATTCTTCATCAATAATAGTTAGTTGATGACATCCACATTGTCTATTATATAATATATATATATATATATATATATATATATATAAAGTGATTTGCGGCAAAGAATCAATCTCAAATTAAAACTCGTTTTTGCCACCTCATTTAGCCCCACCCCTTTTCTTAACCACCCGTTTTTGTCATCCGTTCCATGCTTTTCTAATTGAATTTAAAAACAAATGATTTCCAATAACACAATTCTAAATAAAATATAAGATTCCAAAATTAAAGTCCTACTCCTTTTATCTCTGCGTAAATTGGTAAGTTTTTCTTTATAAGCTTTTTTTACAACAATTTATTATTGGTTCTTGTGCTTTGAGATGGATAGATTTTTGACGAAAAAAAGTTCTTCTAAACAAAGTGAGTTTTAGAGACAATTCTTCACATTTTATATGATTTTAATATTTAGTCACTTAAACCGATTACTGGAGAAAGAATATCCATTGCTAAATACAGCCCTAGAATAAGAGATCAAGTGAGAAGACACTATATTCAATAAGCTTCTTGTCAACCGCATATATTAATGATAAATTTTTGAAGCCTTTTCTCAGGGAAAATCATCAAAATGGTCCTTAATGTGTTTTAACTTTAAATTTAAAGCCTTTTTTATGATAAAATGATTAAAATGGTCCTTAATGTTTGGGAGGTGCTTTATTTTGTTCATTAATTTATTTTGCATGATCCATATAATCCTAAATGTATTACTATAAAAAGTACTCAATTTGATCTTTTGCCCTAAAATAAAAATGTCATCAACTTTCTCATTTCCTTTCTAAGCCATAGCTGAAAAGTTTGTCCAATTTTCTTCTTCTTCATCTCAATCAAATTTCATTGTATATAGAAGTGAAATATATATATATATATATATATATATATAGATATATATATATATATATATATAAAGTGATTTGCGGCAAAGAATCAAACCCAAATTAAAACTCGTTTTGGCCACCTCATTTAGCCCCACCCCTTTTCTCTAACCACCATTTTTTGTCATTCGGTTCCATGCTTTTCTAATTGAACTTAAAAACAAATAATTTTCAATAACACATTCTAAATAACATATAAGACTCCAAAATTAAAGTCCTACTCCTATTATCTCTGCGTAAATTGGTAATTTTTTCTTTATAAGTTTTTTTTTTACAATAATTTGTTATTGATTCTTGTGCTTTGAGATGGATAGATTTTTGATGAAAAATAGTTCTCAACAACCAAGTGAGTTTTAGAGACAATTCTTCGCATTTTATAGATGAGTTTAATTTTCAGTCACTTAAACCGATTAGTAAAGAAAGAATATTCATTGCAAAATAATGCCCTAGAATACGATATGAAGTGAGAAGACACTGTATTCAATAAGGTTCTTGTCAATTGAATATATTAATGATAAAATTTTGAATCCTTTTCCCAGTGAAAATAATCAAAATGGTCTTTAATGTGTTTTAACTTTAAATTTAAACATTTTTTATGATAAAATGATCAATATGGTGCTTGATGTTTGGGAGGTGCTTTATTTTGCTCCTTAATTTGTTTTGCATGATCCATATAATCCTAAATGTTTTGATCTTTAGCCCTACAATAAAAAATTTATCAAGATTTTCCGTTAAATCCAAAAACTTTCTCGTTTCCCTTCTAAGCCATAGATGAAAAGCTTGTCCAATTTTCTGCTTCTTCATCTAAATCAAATTTCATTATATATAGAAGTGAAAAATATTTCATACTTTCTTAGTAATTGTAAAGAATATATATATATATTTATAAAGTGATTTGTGGTAAAGAATCAACCCCAAATTAAAATTCGTTTTTGCCACCTCATTTAGCACCATCGTTTTTCTCAACCGCCCTTTTTTGTCATCCGGTTCCACTCTTTTCTAATTGAATTTAAAATAAATAATTTCATCTAACACAATTTAAATAAAATATAAGACTCCAAAGTTAAAGTCCTACTCCTACTATATCTGCGTAAATTGGTAAGTTGTTCTTTATAAGCTATGTTTTTACATCAATTTGTTATTAATTCTTGTGCTTTGAGATGGATAGATTTTTGACGAAAAGTATTTCTTCTCAACCAAGTGAGTTTTAGAGACAATTCTTTGCATTTTATAGATGAGTTTAAATTTCAGTCAATTAAAGCGATTCCTGGAGAAAGAATATCTATTGCTAAATATAGCCCTAGAATACGAGATGAAGTGAAAAGACTCTATATTACACAAGCTTCTTGTCAACCGGATATATTAATGATAATGAATATCCTCAAACTAGATTTGGAACGAAAATGCGTCAATTTTGTAAGACATGGTTTAAGGGATTCATTTTCTAGATGGTTGGAGTATAGTATGAAGAAAGATATTTTATTTTGCATATGATGTTAATGTTACCCTTGTCACTCTTACCCTTACCCTTGAGTCACTCATAGTAGTTCACTCCCTATCTTCAAATCCTGGGTTCGCCTCTGATCACAGTCTAGAGGTGCTTGTGCCTTCTTCCTTATTTTCACACATTAGAAATCAAAAAATTAATTAAGGAACAATTTTGCATTTTATTAGTAAATGAAATAAAGGCATTTTTGGAGTTCCTAAAACCCAAAAAAGTTTGGTTTAAATTGCAGGAAAATTATAGTCCCTCAAACGACGGACCATCATTTGAACGACGCCCCGTCAATGGGGGTTCATGGTTTGGGTCTTCAACTCAAAACATGAGCAGGCCTGCAGGTCCAATTGATGGACCATGTGTCACGATCGGAGTCTAGACCTCAGACAAGACCAGCGTCGTTGACCTCTCAGAAGTCGCAGACAAGCCTACATATGTCATTGTTACTTCATCTAGTATTTTAGCGGAAAATTTGAACTTTTTGTTACTTAACATTCATATAAGACATTCTTCTTAAACTCATAAATGTACGCAGTCAACTATCTAATTTTAAGATCATCAAATGAAAAAAATAGTTCCATACTACATTAAGTGTATACTTGCTAAAATGGCACCAATACAATGTCTGAAATAAGATGAGAAAGAAACGCTAGTGGAACATACTCCACTAAATCTAAGCTAGAATATAATGGGCAAGGGTCCTCGAAAGAACGAGGGCCTACAAAATCCGGATGAAGCTCCACATCCGGATAGCTTTAACGTTGACCTGTAAGCTCTAACGTCCACCTGTGCCTGTACCTAAAAATGTAGAGTTGTATGGAATTAGTACACATTTGTACTTAGTATGGGTTATAAAAGCACACACCAAGGACATGCATGATTAAGAAGAGCTCTCTCCTAACGATCGGAATTATGAAAAGTCAAGTTAGTGGACTTATCAAAATCGGATTAGGAAAGTCATGCTATGAGAGTAACATGCATCATCATACGTAACATATTGGACACAACACATAACATATTACTTATTAGAATATAACATAGTTCATATCTTTCATTCATACGCCATGATACCTTCGAATCATAGACTTTACATTAAGACTTCCCAAAATGAGGGCTCAACATATGGACCTCAACTAGGGAGCCTTCTTTAGCAAATCCAGAGTCTGCTTTGTTCATTCTTATGTACTTCACTTTCAATCATTCATAGGCTAGTGTAAACACCAGTCATACCATAGGATGTAGTTTAAGACTTTCATCGGGTTCACTGTGCAATAACCAAGAATAACCTAGTGTTATTACTTAAGTCTAGCTCACCTCTTGATTATCCTATCCTAACACCTTTGGTATCGTTCATTTCATTATGTGCATTCGTTCAGGCTAGCCTCATTCTTTCTTTGGGAACTTTAACCTTAACCGACATAGATCATGTAAGCATTATGAAATCCAGTATGTAATCCCTACACCAAAAAGAGGTGGAATAACCGGCCAGTGAACCAAAACATGCTAGCGTATATAGAAAATTGAACCCTGCTAGATCCCTATATTAACAATATAGGTTCAAAGACTAGAAGATATAAGGAGAACCATAACTGGCATGCCGGACAATTTCATCTCATGAAAGTTACGTAAACCTCCGTCCTTCCCAAGGAAGGCATCACCGCTCATAGCTAGCCTATCGGTGCTCAGTATAAAATTTCATTACATTCAACTCATACATCATGGGAGCTGGCTTCTAGCATTAGGACATCATAGCTCATTAGATGATTTCTCATCTCATCATTAGTATTAAGTATGCATCAACTTCAATACTTTTATTAGAGTGTTCATAGAGACTTGTCTCTTCATTAGCTTTACACTCTCATAGGTGTGTACGTTTTGGTAACATTTACTTAGGCTCATTTGAGATTGCTCTCATATTTCACATTAGTCTCTTATCATATTGTCACCTTATTCATTAACTTTAACACATTTGTTTTTCATAATTACTCACCCCTTCACGTGAATGTTCATTTCATCATATGCCAATGCACTTGGCCATTTAGTGTATTTCACACTCTTACTTAACCCTTCTAGGGTTACATCATTTTATCACATACATCTTAGGTTCACTTACTTTTAAACGTATGTTAGACTTATTAGTCCACATATACAAGTCATGAGTGATTCATCTTTACCCAAGATTATGTGGTACAAGACTTATGCATCTTGTAGATATGCCAAGATATTGATTTCGATCTTTACAGGCATCATTTATTAAATATTTATTTACGTATGACTTATGTGTCAACACGGAATTGGGAAAAGGAACCCGATTTTAAATCCCTTGAACAACACTTAATCTTATTTTAACTTGATAAATGCATTTTTCAGATTTGTGAGACCCTAGTTCGATTCCCATCAACCCCATAATATTTCTTTCTTGTTCTCCTCTCCTTTTTCGTTTTAAGTCAAGGAGGTTGTGGGTTCAATCCCCCACAAGCTCATTATTTTTCTTTTAATTTATCTCTTAACTTTCTGACCTATCCAAGAGGTTGTGGGTTCAATCCCCACTCACCACATTTATTTTTCTTTTTTATTTTTCTCCTAACTCTCTCATCTATTAAGAGGTTGTGGGTTCAATCCCCACTCACCACATTTATTTTTCTTCTTTATTTTTTTCTCATAACTCTCTCATCTATTCAAGAGGTTGTGGGTTCAATCCCCACTCACCACATTTATTTTTCTCCTAACTCTCTTATCCATTCATATTAGCCTCTTGTTATGTTGTCACTATTTTCATTAGCATCATATTATAATGTAATTACTCACCTCATTATGTGAATGTTCATTTAATAATTTTACCATTTACTCATGTTCTTACCCAATTCGGGTTACTCATAATTGACTAAGTGTTTCATGACAATCTAAGTATATGTTATGTAAGACTTATGCATTTTACACATGCAGCCAAGGAACCCAAGTTCAATCTTTAGTGGCTGCATTTTATTTCATTTTAATGTGTCTCACAATTTCAGTCAAGGGACCCAAGTTCGAATCCCTTAGGCAGCACTTTATTTTTAATTATTTGGAGTGCTAGATGGCTTCACTCATTCGGCCAAGAGGATCTGGGATCGAATCCCAGTGGCCTCAACTTTTATTATTTTATTTTGGTGTGAGATTTATGTATCTCACACCCTTGGCCAAGGAGCCGAGTTCGAATCCCCCTTCCCTCACTATTTTCTCTTTTTCTTTTATTTCCAAGCTTCTTTCAACCTGACCAAGTTCGAATCCCCTCTCTCACCCCATTTTCTTTTCTTTTATTTTAAGGCTTAATCTCTTAGTATTAGGACCTTAAGGTCTCTAGTTCC
Organism: Solanum peruvianum; assembly: GCA_027705065.1. Taxonomy (NCBI): domain Eukaryota; kingdom Viridiplantae; phylum Streptophyta; class Magnoliopsida; order Solanales; family Solanaceae; genus Solanum; species Solanum peruvianum. The sequence continues at coordinate 49,377,988 of JAKWJD010001764.1, forward strand.
ACCCTCAATGGCAGCATATACTTTTCTTCATTATTACTAGAGAATAGCTGAAACTATTCTCCATTAAAATATACCTTTAATTCACTTTCTTCGCATTTAGCTTAGGCATTTTAGCTTAGAGTTTTACATAAACTTTTAAAAACCATTCGTTAAGGAATTTACTTTTATTTCTTTTTCATGAACATCACGATTTGATCATCATATGTTAATAACACAACAAATGCATAGAACCTAATTCACCACTTTCTTGAAAACGATCTGTGATATGCTTCTCATGATAACTAGAATTATTGTATACAAAAAACATACATACATACAGTCGGACACACATAAAATGATCATACACTGTCCAGAAACATCACATTACACACAATTAACAGCTTTCCTATGATTGTCTACCAGTAAACATACCAACGCATGCATCACTTTTCAGACGATCTAATGACAGGGGAATGCAACGGGGACAACCTTAGTTTTCGATTGGAATACGTACAACCTTAGGGAACTCTTGCGAAAGGGACCAAGACAGAAGAAAACACATACCTTTTCAGCCTTTACAACCAGTCACAACCACACGTTTCCACCCGCACACAAACCTTTCTTCCGAGCTTTGATTCTTGTTCCTAGATGAAGTTCTTTACATGATTTCTTAAAGAACTTAGACGTACAATTTTTTTCTTTTTACTTGTGATGAATGCCGCCTACAAATTTTTAGAATCAGTAAGCTTATTTTATTTTTCTGTTTTTGAATTGTAAAATAAAGCTGAAAAACATTTTTAGAAGAGATAATGAATTAAGAGTGCACATTGAGTAGACTCCTAGTGGAGGTCGTGTACCTCTTTCCTTAGGAGTTTGTTGTTGACTTGTTCAACACAATTTAAATGATAAAATCAGATTATAATCTATATATTAAGTTACTTTAATGTCCCTCCTTATTTTTTTTCTAACGTGAATGTGCTAAGAACAGAATACTTCATTAGTGATTATCGTGGCTTAGGAGTAGGGGAAGTAGTTTAGACTTAGTCAACTAGGACTCTTTCAAACTTTGAAAATCTGATTTAATTAGTTTAGTGAAATGAACATAATTCCCTTACAAAATCAGATTATAAACTTCAATCTAATCTACTTAAATGTTGCTTCCGTCAGGGTTCGAACCCGTGACGTCCCTATCGCGAAAACGGGGCCCTCCGGGTCGACCCGACCCAAACCACTCCATTAATTAATTAATTAATAATAATAATATGATTTTCCTTTTTCTTAAATTAGTATTTAAATATTAATTACTTAAATTAATCTCAATGGGAAATTTCGGCCCTTTCTATCTAAAATGTCCCTCCACCTTATTAATTAAATAATTAATTACATATTTAGGGTAATTATGATACCGCTAGACCCTCCAAACTTAAGATTTCCCCTTTTTAAATCTGGTAAATACTCATCGAGTAAATCTTCATATTCGGGAGCCCTATATGGCTGGACCCAACCTTTCCTAGCTCAACTAATTCCCCAAGTTAGTTGGCTTGCATGTCGCAAGGGTTCAGAGGTCTGGTTCTAAGCGCATCAATCCATGTGAACCCGGTCTAATAGTAGGCATTCTAGACACATTAATCATTACTTAGCATATCCATTTTTAGGGTTGTTACACCATGTCGACGAGCCGTCATTTGAATGACTGACCGTCATTTGGTCGTCGTTTAGCCACTGCCAAGGAGTCTACCTGGCAGCTTCTAGGCTAGGAGATGGGGTCATCCTCAAGACCCTTCGTGGGTCCTTGGTTGAGTCGTACCCGAACGTTAAACCCGGGGGCAAATCTATGTGCAGTCGTGGGGGTGACAAGGCACCTAATGACCTCGGTTGGAATTTCGTTTATGTATGTATATATGTATCAAATATGTTATAAATATTAAACTTGTCACCCAAAGAACAAGTTGAAGCATGATGCCACTGGTCGCATACTGAGTTTTTCGCCCCAAGCATGCAGGATCGAATCTTGATCTATGCATTTTAATTTTACATATTTTTTGCTGCAATTCTCTTCTTCTTTGTTTCACAAAAAAAATCCCCACTTGATTCGAACCCGCAACGTGGGTGCTATTTCAAAAACTTTTACTATTAGGCTATGAGCACAACACAATGGTATTTGCTTTACTTTATAATATGCAAATATTAACATGTCGTGTAAAAATTTATTTGACTTTCTTTTTTTAATTTTTTATCTTAAACATAAAATATTAATTACTTCAATTTAATTAATGTGATACACTTTCTTTTTTAAATTATTTCAAAAGAGTATTCTTTTTCTACTACTAGGATCAACTTTAATTTAAAATTTTTATTTTACCCTTAAGAAATAATTTGTAATATTACTTTTTGATTCATTTATCTTTATAAACTCAAAAACAAATAACCGAACAATAGTCCGAAGTTGCTATTTACAAGGGAAAAATAGATTAATATTTGATCATATAATGAACATGTCTATTTAAAGGCGATATGGCACCCACAACCTTTAATTCTGGATCCGCCTCTGGTTTTAAACCCCTAAACATGTTTCATCTAGGTCTTAGAGTCCTCTCCTATCAATTTAGACACCAAACAACTCACGAAACATGCAAAGGCACACTAGAACATACACAAGCACATAGGTGACTATTCGTCGAAAGTCTGAGTCGTTCCTTGACATTTGACTTCAAACTCAACCGGATTGACTTCAATACTCATTTACACATTAATTTAACTAATTATAAGCCCTTAGAACACAAGTGAAACTCTAGTTCAACCTAGTTCATTATGAGGGTCCTAGCATTTGGTGTTTTTATTTTTTTGTCCTTAAAATCTGTAGTTGTAGCTATCCATTGGGGTGCCCCAATGGTTTGAGTTTGGGACTTTCATGTTGGAGGTTTCAAGTTCGAAACTCCTTGCCAGTCTATAGTTGTAGCATTAGGGAAGGGTTTTAGCTCGACTTAGGGTGAACAACCTAGTACGGTAGAGATGGTTGAATGTAGAAACACTTAAACTTGGTTATAAAACGTTTGTTCACGATTGTATAACTGTATTTAAGTAACAATCAAACTAAACATAATATTTAAACAAACAATATAGTACTAATAACCATCCAAACAAGATTGGATGACCATAGTGAATCCAACATGAGGGATGTGACTTACTAAGGAACAATTTTGGAAGCTTTGATCTTATAAATCCATGAAATGAAGGCATTTTTGGAGTTTCTAAAACCCAAAAAACCATGTTCCTTGCTCTTATTCATAGTATCCAATGGACACTCTTCATTGAGAACAAGATCAACAAACCACCAACCTCCAATCTCCTCCAGTTTACTTTTTACCAATCCATTTTCCTCCACAATCTCATCCCAAATTTTTCCTTTATCCTTCATCATCTCCTCAAGTCTCCATCTCTTATTTTCATCAAATTCTTCAATTTCCACTTCAAACTCCTCACCTAAAACTTTCCACAAATGCTTCCAGTGGAACACATCCCCATTGCTTATATTAAACGCCTCATTCTTCGCGTTTGGATCCACTGATGCCCATATATGCTGCTCCGCAATTAAATCTGCATCTGAACAAATTGAATAACCATCCCACCCACATTTAGAGCCCGGAAATCTCAACGGCAACCCCTCGTGTTTACATATAGCTGCATAAACACAAAGAGTTCCAATAATGTTCATCATACTATACGGTGAAAATCCAAAAATCAACCCAGGTCTATGAATTGACCATGTTAATCCTTCTTTTTTCTTCACCTCCTCGAACAAGATATCCTCCAGGGTGTAATAGAAATTGGGTACGGGTAAACGGGGCAAACCCTCGTGATATGGGGTATCATGTGCTATTTTCCAAACAATTCAAATGAACCATGATAGTGTTTTAGACCCGTTTGCAAACAGATATGACACAAATTGGGGCAATTGGGGATAATCGCATCGAGCACATTTTGTAACATTTTTCCATTGATTTCACAGTTTTCAACCTCTGTTGGCCGATTTGCCCATGTAACATAGAAAACGTGAGTGATATCAGTGAGAAGAGTGAGTCTAGATTGGGTTTCTTCTCGATTCGATATGTCACATTGGATATACTCAATCGGATCGTTGACATTCCACGGTGGTCTAGGGCGGCGTGCAACGCCGTAGACCTTCCAAGGACCGCCAGGAGTATCGGCACAAGGGAGGATCTCGGCGAGACTATTACCGACGATGCCAGTGACTCCGATGATTAGAGCGACACTTTGAAAATTTTCATCTTCATCAATTTTTTTCTGGGTTATTAAAAATTATGTTAGATATTAGGTATAGAATTGTGGAATCATGAAAAAAAGAATTGAAAGAAAATACATGGAAGTAGTTAATTACTCTAATAATTATGAATAGAATCTATTTTAATTAACTAAGTCGTAGCCATTAAATTAAATATATCTCATGTGTCATCAATTCAAGTAGTAAATTGGGGGAATAAAGAGAAGATGAAAAGAGAGCAATTAACTCCGACTTAATCTGATTGTTAAAACAGAAAAGGTTCAAATATATTCGATATTATTTGAAAGACTTTAAATATATATTTTTTATTTTCATATATTTCTTTCATTTTATGTTAACGTACATAAAACTTCAACTTTAACGTACATACATAAATCAACTTAAAAATCAAATAATCCTCCCTAAAATTTAATTGCAGAGCTTTCGTAGTGATTGTGTGATAATTTGAATGGAAATTTTAAATAAAGACTATAAAAATAAGTTTTGGCTCAAACTGTCATTATTGGGTATATATAAATGGATTAAATAGATGGATTTCAGAGGAATTGGGTTAATATATAATATAATTAAAATAGAGGGCGGTTTAATTCTTAAGCTCCATTTCCTAAAATTAGGGTACATAAAGATACATAGATATTGGATATGTGCTAACAGGAGTTAATCTATATTGTTTAATTATTTAATTTATATGACACAAAATAATTTGAGGAGTCAGTTAAATTATAATATGAAAATGTTCAAAATTGATTATTATTGTAATTTTAATATATATATATATATATATATATATATATTTATTTATTTATTTTCTCCGCTTCATTTATGTATGAAACTAATAAAATTTTGAAAAACAATCAAACTTTTTATATGTATTTTAAATATTTTAAGTCATTAATTATTTCGAGAAACAATCAGACTTTTTATATATGTATTTTAAATATTGTAAGTCATTAATTATTGTTATTCACACTATTATTTATGTTATTTCTCTTGTCTCAATTTATTTGGTACATATATAATTTTAAAATAATATACAATACTTTTTACGTCATTTCAGACAATATAATTTACTTTTTATAGTCTTATTTTTATGATGCTAATAAAATATTAAGATTCAATTAAATTTATTATATTTTAAATTATTAATTATAATAAATAATTTAATGTTTGTATTAATTTTTAAATATATAAATACCAAAAAAATAAGAGTAATAAATTTAAAGACTATACCTTTTGAAACTCCCTAATATAAGTTATTAATTTTAAAGAAAAAGTTATGTTGTTAAATTTTTTGAAAAAAATCATTTATGTAATTCGATAAAAGTTTAACTTATCTATGTTATTTTTATTTAAAAAAAAGTTTATTCATGTCATTTTGTAACTCTGATTTTCAAATTGAAATTTTGGACCAAATGCACTTTTTTTGCTTATTTTCTTCCATAAATAACTTCAAAATTTTCAACATTTTCATGAAATTATCTCAAATTTTGACTAATTATTAATTTCTTCTTTTTAAAAAAAATTATTGTAAAATCATTTGTAGAATTTAAAAAATGCATCTGTATTAAAAAATTCAAAAAAATGAAAATCAATCTCAAAATTTCAAAAATTTGCTTTGATTAGTGTTTCTGTAGTTGCTTTGACATTATGTCTTTGTTCACTAGCTAGTATTTTTTGAATCTATGTTCAAAATTTCAAATGATTTGAAATCATGGATATAATAAAAAAAATGTTGAACTTTTCAATTTAAAATATTACAAGTGGATCTTGTTGAATTAGTTTGAACGCAATGAAAAGATATCTAATTTTGATATCTAATTCAGATGGAAACTACTCTTTGAATTTAAGGTGATTTCATGAAGGAATGAAGAAGTTTAAAATTTGAAAATTGTGAATATTCTTTAGGGGTTCTTAGTGTTCTTAAGAAAGAAGAAGCAAAAAAACTATATTTGAATCCAAAAATTCTATAAATGTTAAAAGTTGCTTTGGGGGGTAAGAAATGACTTTACGAAATTAGAGTTAAAAAATGACTTGACAATATTTTTTTCTTTAACAATAATAATATAAAAAAATTTAACTTTTAATAAATAAGATAAATTAATATTTTCTTAAAATTTATAAGATATTAAGAGCCTTTTATCTTAATTATTATATAACAATTAAAAAGAAAGCACGTAAGTAAATGAAATGCCAAAAAACTATTAAAGTCGGCCCATAGAACTTATTAAAAGATAAAAGAAAAAAATTGACACATATATTCGAAAAGCATAACCAAAAAGAATATCTGTATATCATTTGATAATTATATTTATCATTTTTCCTTTTGAAGTATCAAAAATAATTTGTAAGCTGACAGCACAATGAGGAGCTGCTTCTGAGACCTCTTCTTAATATAAAATATAATAATATATAGATATGTATTTTGTCCTTTGCCATTTTCAAATCAGAAACTAATATTATCATCCTAAAATATACTATATAACATAATTTATAAAAACTAGATCCATATAATAGTAACTACATACCATGACAATTTTGTTTTCACTTTGCTTGAAATTAAAGTGTGAAGAAAAAAAGCAAAGGAAATCTTGGAATCAAATGGAGTATATTTTATTAAGGCAAGATTTTAGAGGAGAAGAAAAGAAAAAATACCTTGGCAGCACCAATAGCTCCAGACCACCACCAGCTCATGTTATACAATGGAAATTTTCTTATTTATTTTTTCTAATAATAACTCAACAATAATGATGGTTGTTGAAAAGTTTGGGGCATAGAAGGGACTATAAATAGACATAAGAGTTTGGCCATATCTATCTAATTGTCCAAAATATCTTTTTTCTAGAAGGAGCATTTTTCATGCGGATAAAAATTTATCTCCATCGAATATTTATATCAAATTAATATATATATGATATGTGTTTAAATTTATTATTTATTTTATTTGATCATAATTAATTGACATGTATTTTACTTTATTAAATAACATAATAATACAAATTATATTGATTAGATGTATACAACCAGTGCATATAAGTTTTTACTACGGATAATAATGAGGGGGGGAAGGAGGAGGTTGTCACGACCCAAAAATGGACGTGATGACACTCATCTTATCCCACCAAGACAAGTCAGCCTAAAACTCAACAATTACAATAATATGCGGAAAAATTTACAATCAACTTAAAAGTACCCCCAAAACCTAGTTATCACGTGTACAAGCCTCTAAAGTATTACAATTGATTCAAAAGAAAAACTCAAGTCCCAAATGAACTTGTTTCTATAATAGAACAAGATCATAATCAAGGAGAAATAAAAGTATGCTGAGACGACAAACAACTACCTCACAAATCTCCAAGAAGCTTCGAAAAGAAGAGAATGACAAGTACCATAAAAATTGAGGCTCATAACCTAAAAAATTTGTAGAAGCAAGAGTTCAGTATCAAACCACACGGTACTCAGCAGGTAAATCTCTAAACACAAGCCAAGGGGATAAAACACGGGTACTCCTACCACCCCAACTGAACCTCCTCAATTATAATCTGCATAAAAATCAGCCAAACCTAACACCTCACAGTTTACATAACACGTAGCTCAACAACAACACTAGAACAAATTACATATCCTCCACAACAACACTTTAACAAATTATATATTCTCAATAACAACACTTCAAGAAATTACATATCCTCAACAACAACACTTCAACAAATTATATATCCTCAATAACAAACTTAGTATTCATCAATCACAAGTTCCACAAAAAGGCAATCATAAGATCAACAAAACACAATATATAGTTCACTAATGATAAGTATGTGTAATGTAATTGAATGCAATGTCAAGTATAATGATGCATGTCTAACCTAGTGATACACACTCGTTGTCTCTCAGTCCGGGACCCATGGGGGATATATATGCCCATGCATCTGTTAGAGCGCACAACACGACCCTCGATAATAGTAACCATCCCAGCGCGCGATACATCCCTCGAAATATAGTATCCATCGCGGTGTGCGATACGACCCTCGAAATGGTACATAATCTTTAATTTCTCATTCTTTCTCAATGCACATAGCACTTATCACAGCCATTCTCAGAACAATGCAAATGACATGTTCACAAAAATAATGAGGAGATGACCATTTTAATAATATTGCACAATTCACAACAACATCAACGATGATTCAACAAGACTTTCAAACAATTCTATATTATCCACACATCACACAAAAACAATTATTCACATTGCCTATTACCCTTTGTTTTCATCATTAGAATTAATTAAGGTGGACAAGTCAACCCATCACCAAATCTCATTACTCACAAACATATACCACAAGGGAATACACACATTCCATACACTTAACAAGAGTTTAGAAATCAACTTGCCTCAAATAATCAAGAATTCACTCCGGCACTTAAGTCTTCCACTTTTGTTGAGCTCCCAAATAAGTGCAATCTATTAACATAACAATCATAATAAGATTGTGAACTAACAACAACACTCATATCACTATGTGTCTAGTTTAGACCCAAAAACTCACTCAAATTACTAATCAAGTTCCTAATTTTGATACCAATAAATATAGCAACTCTCATATTTTCCGAATTTCAAGCTTAGGGTTATGTTTTATTTTGTCCAAACTCATACATGTAATAGTACTTATATAATACAATTCTCCCAATACATAATAAAATATACCAATATATCAAAACTTGAATCATAATATTATTCGATGTACCCATATAACATAACTATTCTCAATTCAATTTAATCTTATATTTTAAATACTGCAGTAAGTAACTTGAGAAAACCTTTATTATTATTATTATTATTATTATTATTATTATTATTATTATCATTAGACATCTATCATATAACTTCAACATCACCCAATAATTAACTTGTCCAATCATCACATGTAATCATTGTTCAATTGATTACTCCTATTAATCACTTAATAACATTCCCAAGTCCAAAGATAAGGTTATCATATTTCCATTTTTATTTTTAATTCACAGTTAGTTTCTCTTTTACAACCAATCACCTTTTGATAATCTATCTAAATAATAATAATAATAACAACAACAACAATAATAATAATAATGGACAATCCATATAAACAATACAAGACTAGTCGATGTGTGACTTACCTTATTCATTCTCGACCTTGTTTCTCCATGGGTTATTAGCCGTCATCGGCTTGTGTTGCCAATAATAATGATAAAATACATCTTTTAACTTATTCCAATAACAGGTCAAGTGGTATAGATTCTTAAATAAATGATCACTTTAGTTCATTAACTATCGATTAAATCAAATATCTACAATTACCCATCAACTAATTATCTAAAGTTAAAGGAATAGATCAAAATTTTCAAAAATGACCTTCTGATCATTACATTTTCCACCTCTAAAGATCATGTTCGTCCTCGAACATAAAGATGAAGGAAAAAAATAAACGACGTTACCAAAAGTCTAAGTTATAACCTATCAGTCGATGTTCATCTCTTTATGTGAGCTCCTCTTTAAAACCATTACATCAAGAACAACTACTAAGAAGTGAACTTTCGAATCAAAACTTGATAGATCTATAAATCATAGATAATTATCAAGCCACAAACTAACTCATGAACTCAATCTAAACATAAACCAATTAAATATTAACACAACCATCATGACGTATCTTTTCTCAGATAAAAAAAGTTAACATTTTTACCATTTATAATCATAAATGAGATTTAATCGACTACCACAAACTCATAATGATCTTATCAAGATTCCTTTCTCACAAACCATCACGAGCTAAATTTTTTAAAATGTAATATTTAGACATTGGGTACTCAATTTATCTAACCAAAAGAAGAATAAGATCAAGTAAACACCCGACAAGCGATACATTTTAAAATGCAGAACCTTTAACAACACTCAACTCTTTGTAACTCTTATATAAGTTCTCATAAGTAAGGTTGTGCATGTAGAACTATCGATATACTTCAATTATCTCAACAGCGTCAAATCTATTATAACTGAAATGACTAAGTCTTTCCAAGGATCCTACCATATCATGAGGACATATCAGGATCAGTATACCCGATCCACCACTAGGAATTCACCCATAGATGTAGAAACACACACGAGCATACGCAGCGAATGACACTCCAAACTATGTATGAAATGAAGTAGGTGGTCATCTAAAAATGTACAGAACCAAGGTCTGATAACATAAGATACTCTTTCATAGTGAACATATCAAATGGTTATATTTAGATGACTCCATATTTCAATTTTTAGTCACCCATAAACAACTAGCCCGATCTCATTATAATCTTACACATACTCGATTTATCAAGCCTCACATACGCACAATACTCCATTGAAGTCAACATTCTTAATATCAACAAACATCATAACCACACTATCCATTTACTTACTCTCAAACCATCACTAGTATCAAAGTCTTTTTAGCAAATACATTATAGCCTTCAAAATTTTGAACTATGACTCTCTATCTCTATCTCTTTTAATTTAAGCATCACATGATAAATAAGATTCTCATTCAAGGATGATATCACTAATTTACAATCTAAAAGTATTTCTCCATTGAGGTAAAATAATTGAATCACAGTGTCAACTTCACGCTAATTTTCACATACCATTTCAACTATCTATTCAAACCATCATATACCTCATACCAACACTTAAGAAACTTTTAGTCACCCCAATAATCTTATATATTATAAGCTCATAGTCTCTACTAACCATCAAATTTCTATGTAACACATCATAACAGTCTACATCGTTCCATCAACAAAGTAGTTTCAATTCCATCAAAATCTTTATTAATCATGTAGAATTGTAGGTCCATAATGTTCCGTATACATAAGTCACCTACCATAATCACAAAGATAAAAATTCATACAACCTTTAACTCCAAACCAACGATCTATACGAGAGATCTTATTCCCCCACATCTCTTAAATTTTTTTCATGAGGTAAATTTTTAAATACCTTGAACCCTTAAATACACCATACTCTTTTTCTTGTAACTAACTTGCTTACCAATCTAATCATTTCACCAATAACCCATGATATTTTATCTTATACTTTAAACAAAAAAAAATTAAGATAAAACCTTCTTAGGCCCTTTAACAATCAAAAGTAGCAAACTCTACGACCCAAACCTGCACATGTTTTTTCCAAATGCTCAATACTCAATGCGATCGATCCTTTCTTACCTTACCAATTCATACCTCGACAAAACAACACTTTCACAAACCTAAACTCAACATGAAAAACTTGAATTTTGAATTCAACTGTTTAACACAATCCCTTTATCTATCAACATTAGCTCATACCTTGAAGATTTTTATAAATTCATGTATCTTATTTTATCATTGATCGCCTCTCCGTCAACATTATCATATCTTTTGCTAAAAATTCTGTTGTACTTACTACCAAACTCAAAATCATAAAAAACACTTATAAGCAGACTCGAGTTGAACATCATATACGCCTTTTTTTGAGTTTTATCCAATAATTTTTAACCAATATGATAAACCCGTAAAATTATCACAATAATTTGAGCAAAATAGACGAAACCACATGTCTCTGAATTCAATTATTCACTCTTTCTGAAGATACAACTTTGGCCCTTACAATCTCAACAAATAACCTTGTTCTTGATCGACTCTTTCTAAAGACTAAACTACACGACACTAATTCTTTTTATTTCTGACTCTAGCTCTTTTCAATTTTATTCAAGCGGTGTCTCAACACCTCCTATAACTATCCACACAATCAAGCTACTCAACAAATAATATCAAACCATAACCTTAAATGCTCGCAAGTCATTATTACAATACCAAATTCGTTTAACCAATAATTTGTATTATATAGTTGAATCTCAATCACAATCCATCACGAACTCCTATTACAATCATGGTTAGCTAGCTCTTGTCATCACCACGAAGTAAACCTTTTTATCAATATGACACTTTAAATTCAGTTATACCAACCAAAATTACTCAATCTTATTTATATGCATTTTCTTACTAAAATCTTCAATTTCCTTCACACAAGTATACTCTTTGAGACTTTATTTACCCATAAATTTTCCACTATGGTATTTATCCATTCCCTTGGACCTTAAGATGAAATTACTGGTCCTTATTTGGAATACCTCATGATACACTTCTCAACTTAACGGATTAACACTATATCAATGATCCACCACTAGAGTTTTTCTTACAATTTAATGTCTAATTCATTCGTCTTTCATAACAACCTAGTTGATTACTCAAATATGAATAAGACATCGAACCTTATCATACGAGCATGTGATACAATTGATAACTCTTTATGTAGTTAGTATTCACGCTTCACAGTCAACATAGCCATTTTCATACACCACTAATATCACATCGTGGAAGACCGTCAAGTTCACTACTAAAACACATCATACCAATCGAGAAGATTGTACCCAAGTAGTCTACACATTCCTGCCCCATTAAGTAACTAACCTATACTATCAAATACGTTCGGTCTCTCATTCAAAGCGATATGCTTCCTCTCGTAGATCAGGTCAATGACAAGAGTAACACATTCTCTAACGCTAAACACGTGAGGATTGGTAACATTACAGTAGTTGCATTATGATGTTTTTTTATATACACTCAATCTATGAAAGATTCTAACCTTGATTGGTGGAACATCACCCTCCTCATTCACTAAGAAACTCGTATATGTCATTGACATTACTAACTATAGTTTTCAAAGTAACAGTGGTCATTACCTATCCATTCTTTTAATCATTCCACTTCCAGTTATCAAGCTAATCAAGATATTTCCTATTCCACACAAGTACTAGTCTCTCTATTAGGGCAATTAACAAAAAAAATAAGCACATTCATAAAATACCTCAAATTATTGTTCAACCTCATCATTCATATGTCCTCAAAATATTTCATCAATTTATTACCAAACTCAATCTATTCAAACCATTAAACATTTCAGATCTGACAAACAACCTTCTATAAGTCTATCAATTCCACGTTTATAACAAACCTAACATTCAAAACATATACTACATATCAAATACTCAAATGAGGAACTACGCACGACTTATCACATAAGCAAAATTGAATGAAATGAAGCGATAAGAATCAAATGGGACCAAGTACGCACAATAGAGATTGAAGAAGTGAAGATTTTTTTCTTAAAAGTCGCTATAAACTCTCGAAGATAAGTACAGACGTCTCCATACCGATACTCAAAATCTATTTAGATTCGACTTGTACAGACGTGAGATCCATGAATCTGAGGCACTGCCGCAAAAATGGACGTGATGACACTCGTCTTATCCCACCAAGACAAGTCAGCCTAAAACTCAACAATTACAATAATAAGCGAAAAAATTTACAATCAACTTAAAAATACCTCCAAAACCTGATTTTCATGTGTACAAGCCTCTGAAGTATTACAATAGATTCAAAAGAAAAACTCAAGTCTCAAATGAACTTGTTTCTATAATAGAAAAAGATCATCATTAAGGAGAAAAAAAGCATGCTGAGACGACAAACAACTACCTCATAATTCTCCAAGAAGCCTCAGAAAAGAAGAGAATGACAAGTACCATAAAAATCCAGGCTCATAACCTACAAAAATTTGTAGAATCAAGGAGTGAGTATCAAACCATACGATACTCAGCGAGTAAATCTAAGGGGATGAAATAACGGCACTCCTACCACCCCAACCGAACCTCCAGAACTATAATCTGCATAAAAATCAGCCCAACCTAACAGCACACAGTTTACATAGCACGTAGCTCAACAACAACACTTAGATAAATTACATATCCTCCACAACAACACTTCAACCAATTACATATCCTTAACAACAACACTTTAACAAATTTTATATCCTCAATAACAAGCTCAGTATTCATCAATCATAAGTTCCGCAGAAAGGCATCACAAGATCAACAAAACACAATATCAAGTTCACTAATGATAAGTTTGTGTAATGCAATGGAATACAATGTCAAATATAATGATGCATGTCTGACCTAGTGATAGACAACACTTGTCTTTCTGTCCGGGACCCATGAGGGACATATCTATTCATGCATATGTCGTGGTGCACGACATGACCCTCGATAATAGTAGTCATCACAACGCGCGACATCCCTCGAAATATAGTATCCATCAGGTGTGCGATACGACCCTCAAAACGATACATCTTCTATAATTTCTCATTCTTTCTCAATGCACATAACACTTGTCACAGTCATGTCTCATAACAATGCAAATGACATGTTTACAAAAATAACGAGGAGATGACCATTTTCATAACATTGCATAATTCACAACAACATCAACAATGATTCAACAAGCCTTTCAAACGATTCTCCATTATCAACACATCATACACAAGCAATTATTCACATTGCTTATACCCTTTGTTTTCATTATTAGAATTAATCAAGGTGGACAAGTCAACCCATCACCAAATCTCATACTCACAAACATATACCACAAGGGAATACACGCATTCCATACACTTAACAAGAGTTTTGAAATCCACTTGCCTTAAATAATCAAGAGTTCACTCCGGCATTTAAGTCTTCCACTTTCGTTGAGCTCCCAAATAAGTGCAATCTATTAACATAACAATCACAATAAGATTTTGAACTAACAACACTCATATCACTATGTGTCTAGTTTAGACCGAAAAACTCACTCAAATTCCTAATCAAGTTCCTAATTTTGATACCAATTAATATAGCAACTCTCATATTTTCCAAATTTCAAGCTTAGGGTTATGTCTTATTTTCTCCAAACTCATAAATGTAATATTATTTATATATAATAAAATTTGATCAATATGTAATAAGATATACCAATATATCAAAATTTGAATCATAATATTATTCGAAGAACCCATATATCACAACTATTCTCAATTCAATTTAATCGTATAACTTAAATTAGAGAAAGCATAAAGTCACCATTGAAGTTATCTCAGGTTCACACCCCAATCATTACATGACACGTGTTAATTTAATTTAAAATATATTTTATTTTCATTTTAAATTTTTTCTTTATCTTTTTCTTTCTTTATTTCTTTCTCGCTCTCTCTCTCTCTCTCTCTCCTCTCTCTCTCTTATTTTTGACTTTTAGTTTTGATATATCTTAAATTTCATTTCATCTTCCACCTCCCACTTTCAAGTGATCATCCCTTCATTTTTTTTTTCTTCACCTCCCACCCCTCATGTCAAATTAAAACTTACTTTCATTTTTTTTCTTTTCTTTTTCTTCTTCTTCTTTAGTCAATTATTTATAAAATTTATACTATTATTAGACTTTGTTGAATTATTGATAACAAAATTAATTATTTTTTTAAGAAAATTTAAAATTTTGAAGGTATCATTTATTACTCATTTTCATATAAATTCAAAATTAGAAATGATAATTTTATAAGAAACAATTAATTTCTAGAAAATTGAAAGAACTTAATTGAAATCGAATAAAAAAACTATATGATACTTCTCAATCATCTTGAAATCAAATGAGTTTATCGAATTATTCGAAATGTAAGAAAATATTTAGATAAAATTTTAAAACTGAAGAGAGTAAAACTAATAGTAATAAAAAAAAGGAAGGTGAAATTGGGATAAAAATTGTGACATTGAAAGTAAGAAGTTTCAATGAATGGAGATGACAATGAATTTTTGAAAAGAAGGAAGAAAGAATGAGAAAATAAAAAGGAAAAAAAGTTAAAATAAGAAAATATATTTTATTATAAAATACTTATAAAAATAAAATTAAATTAGTTATTTTAGGTAGCTCACTCTCTTTAAGAGAGTGCACACCACTCTCTATGTCATATGAATGAAAAATGATGTAATTATATATATTCAAAATTGTTTAGTAGAGTAATAGGACGGTTGTAAAATTAAGGTGTCTTTTTAAAAATTTGGGACAACTTCAATGATCACTTTATATCTTTTCTCCTTAAATTATAATGCAGTAAGTAATTTGAGAAAACCTATTTTTTATTATTATTATTATCATTAGCTCTCTATCATATAACTTCAACATCACCTAATGATTAACTTGTCCAAGTATCACCCGTAATCATTGTTCAATTGATTACTCCTATTAATCACTTAACAACATTTCCAAGTCCAAGAGAAGGTTATCTGATTTCAATTTTTATTTTTAATTCACAATTAGTTTCTCATTTACGACCAATCACCTTTTGATAATCTATCTAGATAATAATAATAATAATAATAATAATAATAATAATAATAATAATAATAATAATAATAATAATAATGAAAAATCCATATAAACAATACAAGATTAGTGAATGTGTGACTTACCTTATTCATTCTCAACTTTGTTTCTCCAATGGGTTATTAGTCGTCATCGGCTTGTGTTAAGAATAATTTAAAAAAATACATCTTTCAACTTACTCCAATAAATAGGTCAAGTGGTATAGATTCTTAAATATATGATCACTTTAGTTCATTAACTATCGATTAGATCACATATCTATAATTACCCCTCAACTAATTATTTAAAGTTGAAGAATAGTTCAAAAATTTCAAAAATAACATTCTGGGTCATTACAGGGGTTGAGGTTAATTAATTCGTGAAAATTTTAATTTGTTATATTTTTTCTTATAATTCTTTTTTCATTTTTAGTGTGTTTTATCTTGTCCCGCATCGTCCTAGACATGAACTTCTCTCGTGTAAATTTTTGAATATATATTTTTTAATTAAATTTGATACTAAAAATAAATTTTATCTAAAAAAATCTTTTTTTCATTAATTTATATTAATTTAATAAGTTTAAAGGTCAATTAGGAAGGAAATTGTATTGCTTTTTACTGAACCATTTTTATTTAATATCTTGAATATTTTAGCAACTTAAAAAATTATCTTAATAAATAATGTTTTATCACCTTATAATACATAAAAAGTGAAAATTATGTTTGAATCAACATAAAGTTATATATGCCCACAGCCCACACTATTCCGCAATATTTTATAAAAATTCACTTCGATCTGCTCCGTATCTCACTCATCCGATAACCTTAAAATCGCTCGACCCCGCCTAACCTTAAATTGTCCCACACCGTATCCACGCCACTCGATCTGTTGTCATCCCAAATTATTATTGGTGAATTTTCACTTTGGTGTCGCTTTCTTAGGTTCGATAAATTTGTATATGTATTCAAAAATTTCTTTCACCATAGAAATAAAACAGCCCCTCCCTACTTTTCAATTTCAAAATTACCAATTAAAGATGGAAGTAAGACTAGTCAACTATATTGTAACGTGTGAGATAAAAAAATTAATGACCAATATCATTTTGTCGTTGTGACAGTGATATTTCTTTTTCGTTTTATATTATGGGTTCAATATACTTATTTAGGAATTTTTAGACAAAGAGACGTATCAAAATAAATGTTATATTTTTCTTTTTTTTTCTTTGAATTAATTATGATGATATGAAAGTTAAGTGGCAAAATATATTAATGAATATTTACAATTAGGAAGAAAAGAAAGACATTTTTAGTCATATCCAAATGAGTAACCAATCATATTTAGAGCTTGTTTTGGCATTATAATTACAAATAACTTATTTTTTGGAAGCACTTTTTTAAAATGACTTTTCAAAAAAGTGTCTTGAGAAATAATAGCTTGTGTTTAGTTAATTCATTTGACAAGCGTTGTTGAAAAGTAGATTAAGTTTGATTAATCATTTTTAAAAAGTGTTTTTAAAAGTCAATTACTAAAAAGAACGAGTACTAATTCCCGATTAATATAAAAATTATTTATAGAGAAAAAATCATTTTGAATATCTATTAAAAATTTTGAATTTATTTTTATTTTTATTTTTACTTTTACTAAATTAATATGTTAAACACATTAAAAATGATTGAACTAAAAGTACATAGTCACATTTTCAATCAACATTAATTATAAATAAATAAAAAAGTAATTAAATAATAATATAAATCAACATAATAATTTTTAAATATAATTAGAAATATCAAGCAAAGTAAATTTAAAAGTTATTCCACAAATTAAATAACTACGTATGAATAATTACCATAAAATAAATAAATAGATATATAAAATATATTGATAAATAAGTATATAGCGCAATGATGATTTGGTCTTTTATAACTTTTTGCTTATACTTCCAATTTTTCAAGAAGCATAAATTTTCAGAATATTTTCAATAATAGAAAATTGTTTCTTCTTATAATTAAAAGCAATTTTAAACGTGAAACAATTAGTAAAAGATAATGAGGATAATATGTTATCGTGGTTGTTGCATCATTTTTTCTAGAAACACTAATGATCAACTCTTTTAGGATAAAAAGGTGTATACTGTCATTCTAAACTCTATTTTACAATTTCATATAACCAAAGTCTAGCGTAAGGATTCGAATTTTATATATATATATATATATATAATATATATATATAATATATAATATATATATATATATATATATATATATAATGGTCTTTTTTAAGGTCTATAGTTGTAGGTCCTATGAAATGCATTTATTACATAAAGAATTAAGCTACATGCAGGGGTCATTAATTTATTAAGCTAAAAAATGATTACGTGTAAACAAATAAATAAATAAAAATTATCCAAGAGGTGAATAAACTAAGCAGAATTTTTTAATCTAATCTAGGTAGCGTGCTTTATCAAAAATATCAGATTTAAATTTAAAATTTGATCAAAAAACAGCATATTGTTTCCCTTCTTAGATGCCTTAATATTTATGAAAATATATTACCTATACCAAAAAAAGAAAAAACTAGTTCGTTATTCACCTGCTATGTCTACTATGTAGATATATTAAATGATGAATTATGATGAGAATGACATACAAAATAATTTGCTAAGTGACAAAATTCTTACAAAGTTTCTAAGCCGTTATGTAATCAGAAAGAGTGTAGATGATACCTCAATATACATCTTTGCTATTATAGACGGCACATGTCTAATGACATTGTGAAGACGTAGCCATGTCACCACTCTACCTAGGCGCCACGTGAAATTAAGTTTCTTAGCGATGGATTTTCTTGAAAATCTATGTATTTCACGAGTAAAGGTATTAATTGGTTATTAAGAGTCTTTGGATGCACGCTATTGGATTGGAGCTTAAATGATATAGAATATTAATAAAAAAATTTAAAATGGTATATAAAATTTTATATTAATCAAAACGGTAAAATTGCTGAAATAACAGCGATTTACTTCACGGGAAAAAGCAAAATTGCTGCTACTGCATTGATTTTGCAAAATGTAATTTTTTTAAAAAGAAAAATTCAAATCGCTATCTAGGAACCGATTTTCAATTTTGTTTTTTTTTTATTTTAAAATTAAAAAAAAAGATAAACCGCTGCCAAAGGAAGCGATTTAAAAAAAAGCGATTTTCTTTTTTAAAAAATATATTTTTATTTTTTAAAATGGAAATCGCTGCCTAGGCAGCGATTTTCTAAATTTTTATTTTTTTTAAAAAAAAATTATTCTCTAAAAAAAGCTGAAAATCTGGTGGAATAAATCGTTGTTGTTCCAGTGAGTAATATAAAATTTTATATACCATTTTAGAATTCTTATTAATATTTTATACCTTTTAGACTCCAAACTCTACGCTATCGCGCCGAAAACGTGTCAAATACTTGGCCGGCAGCAAGAAGGCAATAGCCACTGCCTCAGTGCGATATCGCGCAGAAAATGCCTCTAACACGCAATTGATGCGTGGCTTGATAGTGTACGTTGAAATGGGCATAACTTCGTGTACAAATATTAGATAGATGAAAGATTTTATGTATTAGAAAGAAGACTTGAGTATTTTTAAGTTGATAGGTGTTTGAAAAAGATTCAAATACATTTAATTTATAGGTTATGATCTACATAAGTCTTATAAATATTTAAAATTAACTCTTACATTAATTAATGTGAAAAATTAGTGGACAGGGAACTCAATTAGTATTAGATGTTATGACCTTAAACCACGTTCGATACACTTCATACACTTGAGAATGGATCTTAACACATATATACAAATAATACATCTCCCCGTCCAAGCTAATACACATAAAACAAGTGGTTAGGATCCTTAACCTAGAATTTGTGAGTTGTTACACATGCAATGGAAGAAAGAAGAACTAGAGTGTTATTCTGTGGTAATCGATATTATTCTAGGGTTATTATTGAGTTGTAGCAACTGCTAGATTGAAGTAAATAGCAATGTAAGTGAGATTTGTAACAAAAATTGAATTTAATTACTTCAATAACACTAAAAACAATTAGAGTTAATGAACTATTTGTTATAAAACTATAGAATAAGAAGAAGAAACTAGAGAGAAAAAAAGAGAAGACTTGTTATTTCTCTTGATGAATCAATTTACAATGAAGAGGAACACTCTATTTATAGGAGAAATCTAACTTGGTCCCCAACCATATCCTAAAAAGGACTCCACATGATAGACAATCACTATAATACAAATACTTTATAACACTCCCCTTGAATGTCTAATTCATAGATGATGTGCCTCGTCAAAAAAACCTTACTAAAAAAACTTTAAGAAAAGAAAAAACTAATAAAGGAAAAGAGTACACATATCTATTAATACGCATCTAGGCTGCCACATTAAAAACTTACAAGGAAAACCCAGTGGGACAAAACCTCGTAAAGGAAAAGAGTACATTGTGTATTAACTCCCCCTAATGAGAACATCAATTCAGAGACTTGAATCTTCGCATTCCAAGCTTGTGCACCATCTTCTTGAAAGTTGCAGTTGGTAGAGACTTGGTGAATAGATAAGCCACATTGTCACTTGAACGAATCTGTTGCACATTTATCATCATTCTTTTGAAGTTCATGTGTATAGAAAAGCTTTAGTGAAATGTGCTTTGTTCTATCTCCTTTTATGAATCCTCCCTTAAGTTGTGCTATGCATGCTGCATTATTTTCATATAAAGTGGTGGGTGCTTTATCACATTCCAAATCACATTTATCTCGAATGAGATGTATCATAGACCTTAACCACACACATTCTCTACTTGCTTCATGAATAGCTATTATTTCAGCATGATTAGATGAAGTGGCTACGATGGACTGCTTTGTAGATCTCCAAGATAAGGCAGTCCCCCCACATATAAACACATAGCATGTTTAGGATTGAGCTTTGTGTGGATCAGATAAATATCTTGCATCAGCATAAGCAACAAGATTTGGGCTACAATTAACAGAATAAAATAAGCTCATATCAGTTGTCCCTTTAAGATATTGCAAAATGTGTTTGATCCCATTTCAATGTCTCCTAGTAGGAGCAGAACTATACCTTGCTAACAAGTTAACAGCAAAAGCTATATCACGCCTTGTAGTATTAGTGCACCAATTGCATTAAGATATGGTACTTCAGAACCAAGAATTTCTTCATCCTTTTCTTGAGGTCGGAATGGATCCTTATTCACATCAAGTGAACGAACAACCATCGAAGTACTTAATGGATGCGCTTCATCCATACAGAATCTTTTCAACACTTTTTCTGTGTAGGCAGATTGATGAACAAAAATACCATTTGTCAAATGCTCAATTTGCAGACCAAGACATAATTTTTTCCTTCCCAGATCTTTCATCTTAAATTCATTCTTTAAATAATCAATTGCCTTTTGAAGCTCTATTGGAGTTCCAATAAGATTTATGTCATCAACATAAATAGCAAGTACAACAAATTTTGATATTGTTTTCTTTATAAAGACACATGGACAAATTGCATCATTTGTATAACCTTCCATAATTAAATACTCAGTAAGACGGTTATACCACATGCGCCCAGCTTGCGCAATTTAATTAAATACATTTCTCGAGATTTTGAATTACATGATTTAGTGCATCGCAAATTCTTCAGGAATTTTCATGTATATCTCATTATCAAGTGATCCATAAATGTAGGCTGTAACCACATCCATCAAATGCATTTCAAGTTGCTCATGGACTGTGAAACTAATGAGATAATGCAATGTTATTGCATCCATAACAGGTGAGTATGTCTCTTCATAGTCGACGTCAGGCCTTCGAGAAAATCCTTGTGCCACAAGCGTGCTTTATACCTTTGTATTTCATTTTTCTCATTTCTTTTTCGCACAAAAATCAATTTGTAACCAACAGGTTTAATATCATCAGGTGTTTGAACTATAGGTCCAAAAACTTCACGCTTGGCAAGTGAATTCAACTCTAATTAAATTGCTTTTTGTTATTTTGGCCAATCATTTCATTGTCGATATTCTATAATAGATTGAGGTTCATGATCCTCAATATCTTGCATGATATTTGTTGCAACATTATATGCAAAGACATAATCAACCACTATTTCTGATCGATTCATATTAGTTTAAACATCTCTTAAATTTATGGATAGTTCATTATTTCCTTGAGTTTCAAGTTCATTGATTCTTTCATGAATATCAGACTTATTCAAATTTTGAACTTTCATATGAGATTCTTTCATAATGTCATCTTGACATTTATTCTTTCTTTTTCTAGGATTTTGATCCTTAGACCCCAATGGTCTACCACGCTTTAGGTGTGTTTTTGACTCATTAGCTATGACACTAGTGGATGGTCCTTTAGGGACATCAATTCGAATTGGGACATTCTCTGCAGGAATATGTGATTTAGTAATCCTTTTCAAATCTGTAAATGCGTTTGGCATTTGATTTGCAATTTTCTGCAGATGAATAATCTTTTGTACTTCTTGTTCGCAAGTAGAAGAACATGGATCAAGATGAGACAATGATAAATTTTTCCATAAAACTTCTCGTTTTATTTCACTATTCGCTCCCCCTAATTTTGGGAAAACTGTCTCATCAAATCGACAATATGAAAATCTAGCAGTAAACATGTCACCAGTCAATGGTTCAAGATAGCGAATAATGGAGGGTGACTCAAACCCAACATATATTCCTAACCTTCTTTGAGAGCCCATCTTAGTGCGGTTCGGTGGTGTCACAGGCACATGTACAACACTTTCAAAAATTCTTAGATAGGATATATTAGGTTCTTGACCCATAACCAATTGCAATGGAGAAACCTTATGATAACTTGTCAGTCTGAGACGAATAAGTGTTGCAGCATGCAAAATTGCATGTCCCCACACAGAAGTGGGCAACTTAGTTTTCATAAGCAATATTCTTGCTATTAATTGCAAACGTTTAATTAATGACTCTGCGAGACCATTCTGAGTATGAACATGAGCAACTGAGTGTTCAACTCTTATCCTAAATTCTAAACAATAATCATTAAATGATTGGTATGAAAACTCTGCAGCATTATCAAGACGAATGGACTTAATCTGATTATCAAGAAAGTGTGCCCTTAACCTTATTATTTGTGCCAATAATTTTGCAAATGCCAAGTTACGAGATGACAATAGGCACACATGAGACCATCTAGAAGAAGCATCTATTAGAACCATAAAATATCTAAATGACCCACTAGGTGTTTGAATAGGTCCACAAATATCCCCATGTATACGTTCCAAGAACGCAGGGGACTCAATCTTAACTTTCATTGGTGATGGTCTCACAATTAACTTGCCTTAATAACAAGCAGTACAAGAAAATTCACCATTTAAAAGAACTTTTTGGTCTTTTAGTGGATATCCATTCGAATTTTCTATAATTCGTCTCATCATTATTGACCCAGGATGTCCTAGATAATTATGCCAAAGTACAAATGTATTAGAATCAGTAAAATTCTTATTTACTATAAAATGTGCCTCAATTGCACTAATTTTTGTCCAATACAAGCCAGAAGATAAGTAGAGAACTTTTCTATAACACATGTCTGCCCAGAGACATTCTTGGTGATACTAAGATATTCAAGATTTATTTCATCCATTGATTGGATATGATAACCATTTTCACGGATATCTTTAAAACTCAACAAGTTTCTCTTAGATTTTGGAGAAAACATAGCATTATTAATGATGAGTTTAGTTTCCTCGGGCAAAATTACAATGGCTCTTCCAAAACCCTCAATCATATTAGTACTACAAAAATTGTAGTTACATTTATTTTACCCATAATTAAATGAGAAAAATATGTTTTATTTTTTAATATCGTATGTGTTGTACCAGAATCAATCAAATAAATATCTTCATATTTCGATAATATGTTCTTAGAATTATCCATATCTTCACATGAAATGACATACACAAAATACATATATATTAAATATTAGTGTTGTCAAAAGGGTACAATATATTCAAAAGAATAATTTAATAATTAAATATTAGAAATTGAGTCTTAATTTATTGTTTCCTCTGAGTCAAAAATGAGTTGTTAGGAAAATAAAATAAAAGCATTATTGAATCCTAGTTAATAACAGACTGCATGTTTTTAACATTAGATCAAATTAAAGACCTAATATAATACAAACATATGATAAATCCTAGTTAATATCACAATTTATGTTTTTTAACATTAGACCAAGTTAAAGACCTAATATAATACAAAGACGTGATAAAATTTTGTATTTGACTAACTCTATCATATTAGAATCATATAAATAAATGAAAAATATATATTTTTTAATTGAGAATTAAGGAACAAGCTAATGAACGACTAAACTAATTTAAAATACTAATACTCATGCAAACAACTATCATTACATGAAATTTATTAATAAATACTACCAAAAAAAATATCACTCTTCCATGTTCACAGAACCATCACCAATTAAGTGATCTATTTTTCCTTCAGGATGTGAGAAGAAATCTGCTACATCCAAGTGCGTGATGTCAACTTGATTTTCAGAGATAAAATTTGCCTCAGGATTTTTCTCTTTCTTCTTTAGTGATTCTTGATAAAAGCTCAACCAAGTGTTTGGGAGTACGACAATACGTGCATAATGACATCTTCCACCACATCGAAAACAACCTTCCCTAGTTGCTTCACATTTCTCATCCTTTCTTTTTTCCTTTTTATTTGATGAATGATTAATGCCAGAAATAGAATTACGTTCTTGACCATAATCACGTCCACGACCACGATTAGGACCGCGACCTTTTCCACGCCTAGCATGGTGGGCGTACGCCTCATTCACTTCATGAAGTGGTTCAGATCCAGTAGGTCGATTCTCATGAGTTTTAATAATAAATCATTATTTTGCTCGGCCACAAGAAGATGAGAAATTAGTTCAGAATACTTTTTGAAACCTTTCTCTCGATATTGTTGCTGCAAGAGCACATTCGAGGCATGGAAAGTCGAGAACGTCTTTTCCATCATATCAATCTCACTAACCGTTTCTCCACATAATTTCAATTGAGAAGTGATTCTGAACATGACAGAATTGTACTCATGTATAGACTTAAAGTCTTGTAGCCTTAGATGCATCCAATTATATCGTGCCTTTAAATGTAAGACCATTTTCAAGTGGTCTAATCTTTCTTTCCACAAAACAAGTGGATCCTTAACTGTTAGATATTCGATTTTTAGAATCTCGTCAAGATGATGACGCAAGAATATCATTGCTCGTGCACAGTTTTGAGTTGATGCCTTATTTTCTTCTTTTATGGTGTCTCCAAGACCCATTGCATCAAGGTGGATTTCCAACACCCATGAGAGGTAGTTCCTGCCCGAACTTTGAAGGGCAGTGAACTCTAGTTTTGTAAGATTGACCATTAAAATTAAAAACAAAAGAATAAATAATATCTTTATTAATTCTTTAAATCTAACCTTCACTTTTGAGAAATTAGAGTCTCGTGCTGATAATGTGTTATAAAACTAAAGAATAAGAAGAAGAAACTGGAAAAAAAGAAGAGAAAACTTGTTATTTCTCTTGATTAATCAATTTACAATGAAGAGGAGCACTATTTTTATAAGAGAAATCTAACTTGGTCCCCAAGTAAGACTCTTTAACCATATTCTAAAAAGAAGTCCACATGATAGATATTCACTATAATACAAATACTTTATAACACTATTCAATTTTTAATACTAGAGATAGTTCCTTAAATTATAAAGTTATAATCTGAAATCGCTCTTTAAAATTGGTAAAATTTAATTGCTAAAATTCAAATTGTGATTTTTGATTTTCTTGAACAAAAAAGTATACCACGAAAATTTAGTAAATCCTTTACTATACCGTTAGTCATACTCAACCTAACCACTCGACCAAGAGTTGGCACGATTTCCTTCTCGAGACCTAGTAACTAGTTAAGTTGCAAAAGCAAAAGCTAAATATGAAGATTTGAGGGAAGAAAAAAAAACAAAAATAGCAGTCAAATTTCCCAAACAAAAAAAACTATTCCCTCCATTTTAATATGCTTTTCTAGTTTTGAGAGACTTAACAAAGAATTCAAGGAAGAAAAACTTTAGAATTTTGTGATTTGAAATTACCAAAATGTCTTTTAATCTTGTGTCTCGTCATATGTTGAGACACCTTCAAAGCACCAAACCACATATTTGAGTCCTAAAAGATATATCCTCAAAATATCCATTCTAGAAAAAAGAAAAAATGAAGAAAGAGAGATTTTCTTCCATAATTTTGTTAACTTTGATCACTTAAGAAAGTGAGGACTAATCAATCCAGCAATCTCAAGGAATCCAACCCGTTCTCTACCTCCGAAAATCTTCTTCAACTTGTCATCACAGATTATCACCTTCTTGTCCTCCGGATCC
The DNA here is from genome assembly GCA_027705065.1 of Solanum peruvianum. Lineage (NCBI taxonomy): Eukaryota > Viridiplantae > Streptophyta > Magnoliopsida > Solanales > Solanaceae > Solanum > Solanum peruvianum. The sequence continues at coordinate 49,405,005 of JAKWJD010001764.1, forward strand.
TACAAACATAATCCACAATACAAACACGATAAGTAATTATATACTGGGTCTAAGCAACAACATTTTGGAGGGTCTAAGCAACTTAAAACCTGACTATGTTCTGGTGAACAGTTTGACAAACCGAATATGGAAACAAATATCATTAAGATTGCAGATAGAATACTCAACAACTGTGTTAAATATCAAGGTTGAAGTTTGCACAAAGGACAGCATCACCAAGATTCGGTTTAAGAGGGAAGTAGAAACAGATACAGAATAATAAGCTTGGCACTTTCTTGATTAGGGGAAGTTGACTGCACAAATGATCCAGGCATCATGCTCAATTCAAAACGGCTATTGAATGAACCCAATGCATAATAAACAGACAGCATAAAAATGGTTTACATGAAACAGCACATAGCCTCTCTTTGATTAACCAAGGCAACACCATTGATGACAAATGAGACGTCACTTTCATCTTTTCATTTACCGTGCATATCATTTGGATACAAAAACAAAGAGAGAGATCATGAGCATAACTATTGTCTTGTCTCAGGCAAACTAAGCTCTGGGCTAGAAATAAAAGAGCTACAAATTCATAAACAGTTAAAAAGCCAGTGATTCATCCATAGCAATGACAGATGATGCAGGACATTATCATTTAGGAAAATATAACCCTACAACATGCATGTTACTGAATCAAGGGACATAATTACCGATGCCAATTACACTAAAGTACTATGATTCTACTTGAGAGTGAAAAGATGCATATTACATATTCATGCAATAACCAACTTCGGAAGACTCATTTCACAAGCACCAACATAAATTGAAAGAGGTTACGAATCATGTGACTGAGCATTTAACAAATAAGCCATAACAGAAGTATGATATATATGCAGATACGTGAAAAATGCAAATGAAAAGATTCTCATTCCGCGTGAACCCCAAGTGACAATCAACATACCATTAGGGAATCCCTCTTATGTGTGCACCTAGCCTGGGCTCAGATTTTGTCCAAATTATTCGAAATTTACATAATAGACCCCAATCAAAAACTAAGAAGCTTCTCATTCTTTCCAAGTGTCAAGGAAGCATAATCAAATAAAATCCCCATAGGCTACTGCTAACCACCAGAACGAAATAATTTACAGCACATATGTTCCGAATAAAAGCCAAAAGAAGCCCATTAATGCAACAATAACAAGAACATATATACATATCAAATTATCGATCATTCAATCAACTACAGTCAATCCAAAACTTGTAGCAGTCAATTATATTAGATCCACTCTAACTGGACACCGTTCATTCCAATACTGATTAAAAAAAAGTCTCATTTTGTATAAGAACCGATTTGATGTGATGGTGTCATTATATCTCCCGGCACACTACTTTCCTGTATATTTATCTTTCAAATTGTTGGGTTAAGGTGTAAAACATTATGTTCAGTTTATCCAAATATTATATTTATTAAAACAATACAATACGATATAGTCATCCAAAATCAGGTATACCTGAAGGTTGTGTTGTTTGATGTGAGCCCAAATGAACTTGAGTGCTTGAGTACGAGGTATCTCCGGAAGTCCGCCAACGAAGGCCTGCATTTCCGGCGAAACTCGACCTGGTTTCATTATGCCTCTTGGTTCCCTCTTCTTTGTCTCCGTTGTAGCTGCCTTCGCAGAGCCGGAGAATGTCGCCATCCGCAGATTACCGGCATGCCTTACAGAAGAAGAAGACAACGACGACTTCAAAAATAAGGCCGTTTGTACAGTAGAGAAAGCTGAGAAAAGTCCTAAAGGCACCGCCATTTTTGCTTGTTTTCTGTAACTGTGGCTTTTGGGGGTTTGCAGAGAGGAGTGAGCTCTTCAAAATTGAAAATGGGGGTTTTCTTTTTGAGAATGGATAAGAGGGTTTTCAAATTCTCGAACTGTAAAAAATTGATGAATAAAGAATACATGTTCACCTTTTAGTTTTTATTATTATTTATCTTTTATTAGTTTTATAAATTTTTAAAAAAATTATTTTCACGCATTAGATTAATAATTTGCGTATCAGATTAGTATATTATGTATAAAATGTGATATATCTTATTTAACGATTAATATATGTCGCGCATCATATTAATGTATCATCGCTTATATTGTTGTATTAATTTAAAGGATTTTTGTAATTATAAATTTATACGAGACAAATGGTAATGGTATCTTGAAAGTATGTGATTTATGTGCTTTCGACTTATGTTTTATCACATTATTTCTATTAATTGATACTTAGTATTAACTGTAAAAAATTATTGAAGAATAGTATTTAATGTTAAAGGTAAAACATGAAAAAAAATTATTATTTGCCAAAAAGTGACAAATGAAAATAAAATCCTATTTAAAAAGAAGTAAGAAGTAACATATATATATATATATATATATATATATATATATATATCTATATAATATATATATATATATATAGTATTATTATTATTATTATTATTATTTTATTATTATTATTATTATATTATTATTATATATAGAAGAGCCAAGTTAAGGACCATCAATGGCAAATTTGTCAATTCATAAAGATTATAGAATGTCTTTCTATGTTATGATATCAAGAAAGTTGTAATACATTGTAATGACAAAACAATCAAATATATTGTGCTTATTATTATTATTTATTTTTCTATTACATAGAAGAATGAAGTGAGAGGACGATCAAGGGCAAAAATGTAATTTCACGCTAATAAAAATATATGAAGAAAGATAATAAATAATTCTAGAATTATCTTTCTATATATGAAGTAAATAATGATCAAGGTCAAAAATATAATTTCATGCTAACAAAAATCTACAAAGAATGATAACGAAAAAATTAAATAGTTCTAGAAACATGTTAAATTATTATTATTACCATTAACTAATTTTATTATTACTTCATTTCCTTTTTATTTCTTTTGTGAGTTATTGTGATATCTATTTTATTATTACTCTATTTTACTATTATTTTAATTTAATTCGTAATGTATTCATTATGCTTATTAAAAAAAGCCTGTTTTTTATATAAAAATATCATGAATTAATTATTTCAATCTTTATTTTGGCTCTAATTAATATACTTGAAAATAAATTAGTGTGATGAAATTAATAATATATATTAGATTGAAATTAAAGAAATAGATGTTAAAAGTAATTTTACAAATAAAAATGAATGAGATGATATATTTGTATTAAAGATGACCGTGAATAAAAATATAATTTCATTCTAACAAAATCTATCAAGAATAAATAATTTTAGAAACATCTTTTTATATATGAAGTGAATGATGATCAAAGATAAAAATGTAACTCATGCAAGAAAAAATCTACCAAGAATGATAACAAGAAAATGAAATAGTTCTAAAAATATCTTTAGGTGTTATTATTAGTATGACTTCATTTTTTTATGAGTTTATTGTGATATCTATTTATTATATGAAAGTTTATAAATAATGATTATGTTTAGCTCTTAGTAATTATATATCAATTATAATATTTGGAAGAACCAATCAAAATCAAAATTAAAATTTTATATGTATATTAAATTTGTGTATTGAAACATTTTTTAATTTTTTGATCTTTAATATGTTATATAAAAAAATCAAAATTCAGAATTTATTTTCTTTTTGAAATGAAATAAAGAAAAGTTCATATAAATCAAAAGGAGGGAGTCACATTTTAAAAATGAAATATATATGTGTTATTATTGAAATGAGCTTTCATATATTATTATTATTTTTTAAATCATTTGGCTTCCTTCTATGAATTTGTGCATATATGTGGAGTTTTAAAGATTTGAACATTTTAATATAAAAATATAATGATTTGAAAACTTTAATTCTTTGTTTTAATTTCTAATTTGTTACATATTTGAAAACTACATTAAAAAAGAAGTTTAAAAACGCAATGTAACAATTTAAGATATTTTTAGAAAAACATAGTCTAAAAACATAATGAAATTTTGTTGACTCCCTTATTTTTATCGAGACAAATGAAGTTGCATATATTGTTTGGAAATAAGGTAAGAACTAAAAAAAACTATGAATCACAGTAAAATAACAATTAAAAATATGTGAGGATCATATAAGAAATTTCATTTACTTTCCTAAAATCATTTGTATCACATAAAAAAAAACAAATGGAGTAACATATATTATTCAGAATTAACATAAAAGGTGCTCCATAAATTAATAATTTAAAATATTTTTTTTAGAAAACAAATAAAAAAATTAGTTCACCTTTTCAAATTTCATTTGTGTCACATAAATTGGAAGGAAAAAAACTAACATACGTTGGACCTGCGCTTACGCGGGCACATGATATCTAGTATTATATAGAATAGCCATGATTAGGACGACCAATGACAATTTTATAATTTTAAATATTATTATGAACAAAGTCCTAAAATTATATTTGCATAATTAATTCTCAAAAATAGTTTTCTAGAAGAATCCAATTTTCCTTTTCAAGAGTCACAAAAAGTTATGTTACATGATCCACAAACTCATTTATTTTTAAAAATCAATTTGTATTTGCTTGATTATAATAATAATTTCTATTATATACATTTATTTATCCTTTATTTCTATTCTATTATATAGAAGAATGAAGTGGGACTCAAGGGCAAAAATATAATTTCACACTAACAAAATTCTAAAAGGAAAGATAAATAATTCTAGAATTATCATTGTATATATGAGAAGTGAATAATGATCAAGAGCAAAAATTCAATTTCACGCTAACAAAAATCTACCAAAAATGATAATAAAAAAAATAATAGTTCTAGAAATATTTTAAGTTATTGTTATTACCATTAACTTATTTTGTTATTACTTCACTTTCTTTTTCTTTTCTTTGTGAGTTATTGTGATATTCATTATGTTTATAAAAAAAAAGACTATTTTTTATATAAAAATATCACGAATTAATTATTTCAATATTTATTTTGGCTCTAATGACTATACATGAAAATAAATTAGTGTGATAAAATTAATAATCTATATTAGATTGAAATTAAAGAAAAAGATGTTAAAAAGTAATTTTACAAATAAAAATGAATAGGATGATATATTTGTATTAAAAATAACCAAGAATAAAAATGTAATTTCATTCTAACAAAAATCTATCAAGAATAAATAATTCTAGAACAACTTTCTATATATGAAGTGAATGATGATCAAAGGTAAAAATGTAACTTCATGTAAGCAAAAATCTATCAAGAATTATAACAATTTAGTTCTAGAAACATCTTTAGTTATTATTATTAGTTTTACCTCATTTTTGTTATTTCTTCATTTTTTATGAGTTATTTTCTCATATCAATTTATTATATGAAAGTAAATAAATAATGATTACGCTTAGCTCTTAATAATTATATATCAAGTATAATATTAGGTGGAACCAATCAAAATTAAAATTAAAATTTATATGTATATACAAATTCTGTGTATTGAAATATTTTTTAAATTTGTGATCTTAAATATGCTATATAAAAAAATTAAAATTCAAAAGTTATTTTCTTTTCGAAATGAAATAAAAAATAAGTTCATAAAAATCGAAAAGGAGGAAATCATATATTAAAAACGAAATATATATGTGTTATCATTGAAATGAGCTTTCAGATATTTTTTTTTTTTTACAAAAATTGTTTGTCTTCCTTATATTAATTTGTGCATACATGTGGAGTTTTAAAGATTTGAACATTTTAATATAGAATATAATGATTTGAAAACTTTAATTCTTCGTTTTAATTTCTAATTTGTTACATATTTGAAAATTACATTAAAAAAAAGTAGCTTAAAAACGCAATGTAACAATATAATTTTTTTTAGAAAAACTTAGTTAAAAAACATAATGAAATTTTGTTGATTCCCTTAGTTTTATCAAGACAAATGAAGCTGCCTATATTGTTTGGAAATAAGGTAAGAACTAAAAAATACTATGAATTACAGTAACAACTAAAAATATGTAAGGATCATATAAGGAATTTCTTTACTTTCTTAAATCAAATAAAACAGATGGAGTAACATATATTATTTGAAAATAACATAAAAGGTAGATAAATTAATTATTTAATTTTTTTTTGTATTTTATACTAATTATTTCTACATAAATTATATTATTAAATAAATAGTAACCGAACCCACAAATACTTCTTTTTCCAAAACAGCTGAGCTATCCTCGCTAATTATACTATTTACGTTTTCATAACGGTTGCTTCCAATTATTTTGACAATTCACACATGTACTATATATGGGAGCGTTTTTTTCTTTTCAAATTTTATCCCATGTAATCTAAGTCTAAGTAGATTATGTATACGTAGTTCTTATCATTGTTTATTACATGTATTTTCATTGTATGAATTTCATTTTGATTTGTAATTTAATGATTTTTCTACATTGCTCCGTTTAAATATGTTTATAGATGGTCATTTAAAATGATCGCCAACATATCTTTCCAATTGTTACAAATATATTAGTGGAGGATTGAATTGAATTCAAGTGATGTTGGAGGAAATTGCTTTTGACGTTCGATGAGATGGTCATAGAAAAATCATGTGAGCTACGTACGTAAAAAGTTGCTGCAAAAAGTGTATCTTTGTAAAGTATGACTGCTTTGGATTTGATGACCCTATTAGATGTTTGATTAGGAACATGAAACGATGATAGAGCATATTGTCTACGTAAGTGTAAAGGCATCCATCAAATTATGATAAAATTTTAAGTGTTCTTAGTACATGTTTTAGTAGGTCATTTTATTGGTGGTGCAACTACTACTTATTTGTGAATAATATATATATAAATTTGATGCAGGAAGTTTTAACATTTTTTAGAGAGGACGCAATTCATCTGCTTGTTTTTTTTTTTTTTTTAAATTTATTTGTCTTATATTTTAAATCTATTTCAAAGAAAAAATGTCTCTTTCCCTTTTTGCTACATTATATATATCTTTAATTAAATATTATAAAATTAAAAGAATAACTTTCTTAAATATCTTATCGAGTCAAAACAAGACAATCAATTTGAAATGGAAGGTGTAAGATAGAACGGATATATTAACCCGAAGACATTTTCAAGTCTAATTTTGTGATTAGTTGATGACAGATACATTTGTTTAAAGTTTTTTTAGGTTATGATTTTTTTAATTAAAAGAATAAAGATTTTTTTTAGTGCAAAAAGAAACAGAAAAGAAGAGGAAGCAGAGAACGTTGGAGTTGAAAAACGTAGAAAGAAAATACTCTTACACGGATGAGCTTAAATTATATACCCTTTGAAAATTTCTTATGAGATATCATAATGTCTTAGGTTTGATGTATTATAATTTTCTAGCTTTTTAAGTCAAGCCTGGTTGTTTATTAATACTTTTTACGTTTTACGTAATAGTAGATTTTATTAGTTTTTTGATATTACAATACCTATAAGTTTATTTTGTGTTTTTGATCTTTTATAGACAAGTATGCTTTATGAGTAAGTTAAAAACTTATATTTGTTTATATATTTGGCCTATAATTTTACACCCAACAAATATAGAGATCTGTTTTTATATTTGATCAACAAGTTTAGAAATCTATTTATATAGTTGGTCTATAATTTTACACCTTATAAATTTTTTCTCATCATAAATTTTTATTTGATCACAATTCACAAGTGAAAAAATATGAAATACATAAGGAAAACATGTTTTTACCTAACTCGGGAGAAAGTGACAAATTTGACAATGAATTTTAAATTCTTATATTTTCTTTTTTCTTTTTTCTTTTTTTGAAAATATATTCCTTTCTGATTTTAATTTTTATTCTACTAACATGTGTATTCTCATTTTTCAATAAAAAGATTTTGTGTTCTTACCTAATTGGGAAGAAGGTAAAAGAATGAAATTTTTGTAAAACTATTTATTGAATGATTTCAACATCGATTATTACTAAGAAGGTAAAACAAATAAATTATTTTAAAAAATATATAATATATTTTGATAAAGAATACACTATCCTTATTTCAAAAATATTAAATTTATTAAGTGTTATTTTCTCTCATCATTTTAAAATACTCTCCATAATATAATTTAAATATATGATTGTAACGACCTGTTTAGTCGTTTTTGAGCAGCAGATTTTAATTCTGGAAAAACTGGCTGAGACAACGGATCCCACGACGGACCGTCATGGGCACGACGGACCGTCGAGGGGGTCTCGTTCCAAAACACTTAGAATTCTGAAATTTGGGTACTGAAATCGACTCTCTGAACTTCGTGACGGAATGGCAGGACGGACCGTCGTGAGCACGACGGACCGTCACACATCTTTCACAGAAATTAAGTCTCTGAACTTTGTGATGGACCTGCAGGACGGACCGTCACAGCCATGACGGACCGTCACAGGTTGCGTAATCCCAGGCTGGGTCGGATTTCTGTAAATATTTTAAGGGGCGTTTTGGACTATTCCTGCTATAATTATAAATTTAGTGGGTTAATATTAATAAGTCAATTTCTTGGGGTTAAAAGAGTTAACCTTGATTTAATTAGTGGGTTATTCTATCATCTTTTATACTTAATTACATGCCAATTAGGGTAAAAGAAAGAGGGTTTGAATAAGAAAAATAGAAAGAACGAGAAAGAGGAGAAACGAAGAGGGAAACAACGCTTTGGGAATTTTCTTGCTTGATCACGAATCTTCGGTGGAGGTAGGTTATGGTTTATGCTATTCGTAGTAAACTCTTAATAGCGAATGATATGTATTGGGTAGTATTGTAAACCCTTCTATATGCTTAATTGTATGCTTGCATGAATGTGATTATATAATTGTGATAAAATAAGCATGATGAAGCTATTGAATCCTAAATCTTGAAAAACCCTAATCTACTTTGTTAATGATGATGCCTTGGTATAAAAGAAGGCTTGATGAACGAAAGTAGTGAGATTAGGGGATCGGGTGTCACGTTCCGACACCAGGATAGTAATAGAGGATCGGGTGTCACGTTCCGACACCAGGATAGTAATAGAGGATCGGGTGTCACGTTCCGGTACCAGGATAGTATATGAGGATCGGAGTGTCACGTTCCGACACCAGGATAGTATATGGATCGGGTGCCACGTTCCGGTACCAGGATAGTATATGGATCGGGTGCCACGTTCCGGTACCAGGATAGTATATGGATCGGAGTGTCACATTCCGACACCAGGATAGTAATAGAGGATCGGGTGCCACGTTCCGGTACCAGGATAGTATATGGATCGGAGTGTCACGTTCCGACACCAGGATAGTATATGGATCGGGTGCCACGTTCCGGTACCAGGATAGTATATGGATCGGAGTGTCACGTTCCGACACCAGGATAGTATATGAATCGGGTGTCACGTTCTGACACCAGGATAGTATATGAGGATCGGAGTGTCACGTTCCGACACCAGGATAGTATATGGAGCGGAGTGTCACATACCGACACGAGAGGAATAAAGATAATGAATCTTGAAAGATGTTAATATACTCAATTTAATGAACCTAATTTCTAAATGAGTATGGTATTGAGGCTTGAGTCCTCATGGGTGAACTTGGCGGTACTTATTAATGATTATAGTACTTGTTGTTGCTACATGTTGAGTATTGTAGTTGATTTATGATATTATCTGATATACACTGTTTTCTATTTTGGGTTGGCCGATGATACCTACTTAGTACTTGTGTTTTGTACTGACCCCTACTTGTATGTTTCTTTCTTTGTTATTTGTGGAGTGCAGCAAACGTACCTTCGTCTTCAACTAAACCGCAACTCTAGCCAGTCTTCATTATACCGGATTTCAGGGTGAGCTAATGCTTCTAGCTTGGATTGGATCTTCTTCTTCATGTCTTGATGCCTCGAAATTCCGGCATGGACTAGCTTTTACTTATTTTAGCTTTCTTAGATACTCTTAGTTTTAGTAATTGAGGATAGATGTTCTTGTGATGATGACTTCCAGATTTTGGGGAATAATAGATGTTGAGTTTTTTTGAAGTTATTGAATTGATTTTCATTAATGAGTTTAAGTCTTCCGCATTGTATTTTGTTCATTATGTTTGAAATGTTGGGTTTAGATTGGTTGGTTCGCTCACATAGTAGGATAAGTGTGGGTGCCACTCGCGGCTCGATTTGGGTCGTGACAAACTTGGTATCAGAGCATTAGGTTCGTTGGTCTCATCACACAAGAACGAGTCTAGTAGAGTCTTAAGGAATGGTAGGGGGACGCCTTTACTTTTCTTTGAGAGGCTATAAGACTTTAGGAAAATTCCATTCTTTCTTTCTTTCTTTCGTGCTATTACTTGGATCTAATTGGTATCTAGGTGATACAAATTGGTATCTGACCATCTTCACTCTATTTCGCAGATGGTTAGAACTAGAGCAACGACTGCGCCAACACCAACACCGGCAAGACAGGATGCGTCTGAGCCAGCCACTGGGGCTGTAGCTCGGAGAGGAACAGTGGCAAGAGGCCGTGGTAGAGGTCGTGGGAGGACGTCCTCTAGAGGAAGAGGACAAGAACCTAGCCCATCTGGTACTAGGGCGGTGACTCCTCCACCAACTGAGGAAGTGGTAAGAGAGGGTGAGGAAGGGGAGAATGAACAAGTACAGAATAAGGAATTACCACCCCAACCTACCCAAGAGATGATCAATCAGGTTCTTGCTTATCTTAGCGGATTATCTGGTCAGGGCCAGACACCTCCAGTGTTTTCTGCACCAGCACCTCAGGTTCCGGAGGTACAACATACAACTACTGTGGCTCCCCGCATGGATGCCTCATTGGAAATAGGCACGTTTCCTCGTTTGACTACATGGCCTATAATGACAAGCGATCAGCATGAACTTTTCAGTAAGTTCTTGAAATTGAAACCTCCAGTCTTCAAGGGTGCTGGATCTGAGGATGCCTACGATTTTCTGGTTGACTGTCATGAGCTACTACACAAGATGGGTATAGTAGAACGATTTGGTGTTGCGTTTGTTACTTATCAGTTTCAAGGGAACGCCAAAATGTGGTGGCGGTCACATTTTGAGTGTCAACCAACAGAGGCACCACCTATGACTTGGGCATCATTCTCTAGCTTGTTTATTGAGAAGTATATACCCCGCACTTTGAGGGATAGGAGGAGAGATGAGTTTCTAAGCCTAGAGCAAGGCAGGATGTCGGTTACTGCTTATGAGGCTAGGTTTCGTGCACTATCCAGATATGCCACCCAGCTCTGTTTCAGTCCACAAGAACGGATTCGCCGTTTTGTGAAGGGGTTGAGGTCAGAGTTGCAGATTTCAGCCTTACAGGTAGCGGCTACAGCGAAATCTTTTCAAGAAGTGGTAGACTTCGTGATAGAGGTGGAGGGAGTGAAGCCAGATGACTTCACCATGGCATCGACATCAAAAAGGTTTCGTAAAGGAGGTGAGTTTAATGGTTCTTACTCCAGAGGGCAGGGTTCAGGAGGTTATCCCGCCCGACCCATTCAGTCCTCACTACAGACTGTAGTTGGGGGTCCACCTCAGACCGATCAACATTTCTCTGAGTTTGGAGGTTATCCCCAGACTTTGTCATTCTCACAGAGACCTATGCTTGAATCCAGAGAGTGTTATGGATGTGGGGAGACTGGACATATTAAGAGGTATTGTCCAAAACAGGGTTACAGACCTCAAATAGTCAGAGGTAGAGGTGGTCATGGAAGAGGCCGTCATTCTGGAGGACGTGGTGGTCGAGGTAATGGTGGTCACTAAAACGGCCGGGGTGACGGGCAAACTGGAGCTACTACCACACCACATGGTAGGGGCAACGGGCAGACAGGTGATAGGGCCCATTGTTACGCTTTCCCCGGGCGGTCTGAAGCGGAAACATCTGATGCTGTTATCACAGGTAATCTTTTGGTTTGTGATTGCATGGCCTCTGTATTATTTGATCCTGGATCCACATTTTCATATGTATCTTCTTCATTTGTTACTGGTCTTAATTTACCTTGTGAATTGCTTGACATGCCTATTCGTGTGTCTACTCCGGTGGGTGAGTCTGTGATAGTTGAAAGGGTATATAGGTCTTGTCTAGTGACTTTTGTGGGGAGCAACACTTATGTAGACTTGGTTATCCTAGAAATGGTTGATTTCGATGTAATTCTGGGTATGACTTGGCTTTCCCCGAATTTTGAAATCTTAGATTGTAATGCAAAAACTGTAACGTTGGCCAAGCCTGGGACAAATCCGTTAGTGTGGAAGGGTGACTACACTTCCACTCCAGTTCGTATCATCTCCTTTCTTCGTGCTAAGAAAATTGTTAGTAAAGGGTGTTTAGCGTTCTTAGCACACCTCAGGGATGACACTACGCAAGTACCTTCAATTGAGTCGGTTTCGGTAGTCCGTGAGTTTCTGGATGTGTTCCCTGCAGACCTTCCTGGTATGCCACCGGATAGAGATATCGATTTTTGCATTGATCTGGAACCGGGTACTCGCCCCATTTCTATACCCCCTTATAGAATGGCTCCCGCGGAGTTAAGAGAGTTAAAGGCCCAACTTCAAGAGTTGTTAAGCAAAGGCTTTATTAGACCAAGTGCATCTCCTTGGGGTGCTCCTGTTTTGTTTGTGAAGAAGAAGGATGTGAGTTTTCGGATGTGCATAGACTACAGACAACTGAATAAGGTAACTGTTAAGAACAAGTATCATCTCCCCCGCATTGATGATTTATTCGATCAGTTACAAGGTGATTGTACCTTCTCAAAAATCGATTTGAGATCTTGTTATCATCAATTGAAAATACGGGCAACGGATGTGCCCAAGACTGCTTTCGGATCAGGTATGGGCATTACGAGTTCTTAGTGATGTCTTTTGGGCTTACGAATGCCCCTGCTGCTTTCATGAGCTTGATGAATGAGATTTTTAAGCCATATTTGGATCTCTTCGTCATTGTATTCATTGATGATATATCGGTATACTCAAAGAGCAAGAAGGAACATGAGGAGCACTTGAGAATTGTATTGGAAATGTTGAGGGAGAAAAAGCTTTATGCCAAATTCTCCAAGTGTGAGTTTTGTCTAGATGCAGTGTCCTTCTTGGGGCATGTGGTTTCTAAGGATGGGGTGATGGTGTATCCTTCCAAGATTGAAGCAGTGAAGAATTGGGAGAGACCTACTAATGTGTCAGAAGTAAGGAGCTTTGTTGGTTTAGCTAGCTACTACCGCCGATTTGTCAAGGGGTTCTCTTCTATTGCTTCCCAATTGACAAGCTTGACTAAGCAGAATGTTCCATTTGTATGGTCGGATGAATGTGAGGAAAGCTTTCAGAAGCTCAAGACCTTGTTGACTACTGCACCAATCCTTACCCTGCCAGTGGAAGGTAAGAATTTCATTGTCTATTGTGATGCATCCTATTCGGGTTTGGGTGCAGTGCTAATGCAAGAGAAGAACGTAATTGCTTATGCTTCAAGACAATTAAAGGTGCATGAACGTAATTATCCGACCCATGATTTGGAGTTGGCCGCAGTAGTATTTGCATTAAAGCAATGGAGACACTATTTATATGGGGTTAAGTGTGAAGTCTATACGGATCATCGTAGCCTACAGTATGTCTTTACTCAGAAAGATTTGAATTTGAGACTGAGGAGATGGATGGAGTTACTGAAGGACTACGATATCACTATTCTGTATCATCCGGGAAAAGCTAATGTTGTGGCAGATGCTTTAAGTAGAAAGGCAGGAAGCATGGGAAGTCTAGCTCATTTGCAAGTTTCTAGACGCCCGTTGGCTAGAGAAATCCAAAACTTGGCTAATGACTTTATGAGGCTAGACGTAAATGAGAAGGGAGGATTTTTGGCCCGTGTGGAGGCGAGATCTTCTTTTCTTGACAAGATCAAGGGAAAACAGTTTGATGATGAGAAATTAAGTCGAATTCGGGATATGGTGTTGCGAGGAGAGGCTAAAAGAAGCAATAATCGATGAGGAAGGTTTTTTGAGAATCAAGGGAAGGGTATGTGTACCCCGCGTCGATGATTTGATCCACACTATTCTTACAGAGGCTCATAGTTCAAGGTATTCTATACATCCTGGTGCAACCAAGATGTATCGTGACCTAAAGCAACACTTTTGGTGGAGTAGAATGAAGCGTGACATTGTTGATTTTATTGCCAAATGTTCAAATTGTCAGCAAGTAAAATATGAACACCAGAGGCCCGGAGGAACACTTCAGAGAATGCCCATTCCTGAATGGAAGTGGGAAAGAATTGCAATGGATTTCGTGGTTGGTCTTCCCAAGACAATGGGTAAGTATGACTCCATTTGGGTAATTGTTGATAGGTTAACTAAGTCTGCTCACTTCATTCTGGTCAAGGTGACTTACAATGCAGAGAAGTTAGCCAAACTTTACATCTCGGAAGTTGTGCGATTGCATGGAGTTCCACTTTCCATTATCAGATAGGGGTACGCAATTTACTTCTAAGTTCTGGAAAACATTGCATGCTGAATTGTGTACTAGGTTGGACCTTAGTACTGCATTCCATCCTCAGACCGATGGTCAGTCTGAGCGAACGTTTCAAGTGTTGGAGGATATGCTTCGTGCATGTGTGATAGAATTTGGTGGTCATTGGGATAACTTCTTACCCTTAGCAGAATTCTCGTACAATAATAGCTATCACTCAAGTATTGGTATGGCCCCATTTGAGGCACTGTATGGGAGGAGATGTAGATCTCCCATTGGTTGGTTTGATGCAATTGAGGTTAGACCTTGGGGTACTAACCTTTTGAGGGATTCATTAGAGAAGGTGAAATCTATTCAAGAAAAGCTTTTAGCGGCTCAAAGCAGGCAAAAGGAATATGCAGATCGAAAGGTTAGAGACTTGGAGTTCATGGAGGGTGAACAAGTCTTGTTGAAGGTTTCGCCCATGAAAGGGGTGATGCGGTTTGGTAAGCGAGGTAAGCTTAGCCCAAGGTATATTGGTCCCTTTGAAGTTCTTAAGCGCGTGGGGGAGGTAGCTTATGAATTAGCTTTGCCTCCAGGGCTGTCAGGAGTGCATCCGGTATTTCATGTGTCTATGTTGAAAAGATACCATGGGGATGGAAACTACATCATTCGTTGGGATTCAGTTTTGCTTGATGAGAATTTGTCTTATGAGGAGGAGCCTGTTGCTATTTTAGCTAGAGAAGTCCGCAATTTGAGGTCAAGGGAGATTGCATCCATCAAGGTTCAATGGAAGAATCGGCCGGTTGAAGAGTCCACTTGGGAGAAGGAGGCGGATATGCAAGAAAGATACCCACATCTGTTTACAGATTCAGGTACTCCTTTTCGCCCTTGTTTCTTTTCTTGTGATCGTTCGAGGACGAAAGATGGGTAAATTGGTATCTATTGTAATGACCTGTTTAGTCATTTTTGAGCAGCATATTTTAATTTTGGAAAAACTGGCTGAGACGACGGATCCCACGACGGACCGTCATGGGCACGACGGACCGTCGAGGGGGTCTCGTTCCAAAACACTTTTTTTTTTTGCTAGGGATAAGAGAGTACATATCATCAAGAAAAAAATATGACTTGTTTCTTGGACCAAAACATGTTTTGACAAAAACATTGAAACAAAGGCAATTACAAAAATATCCAATAAAGAAACTAGAGCAAACACAATTACTGCCCAGAAAGGTAGTGCTTAAGGAGTCCTGGTATTTCAACAAACTAGAGATGAACAGGGAGAAAATGTAGTTTTTAGCCATAAAAATGTAATCTCCTTTTCTTCATTTTATTAGTTTCTTTAGATACATTTCCATTTAGTATACCATTTGTACCAAAAGTCATGCAAGCTCAAGGCAAATGAACCATTAAGACCAGAAGCATATGGATCCAACCAGTCAGATTATTAGACAGCAAATGCACTTTAAGTGGGAGGATTATCAAATGTCAGCACTGAGGTGGGAGGATTATCAAATGCCATTTCAAAGAACTGACAAGGAAAATCTTTGGTATTTCTCAGCATTCAGTGTGTTTCTTCTTGAATACCCTAGTCACATCTCTGCAGAATTCAAATTGATAAACATACTCCACACAAGTACGGATGAGGTACTCAAGCCCTATCCAAGAAGTCTCTTAACACAAGATCCGCTTACATGCTTCAATTAGTACGAGTAAAGAAGCTCAAGAAGCCTTTTAATCCAACACTCTCCATATCTCATGAAATTTTTTACATCACATAAGATTTTGGATAAAAACCCCTCGGTGCGCTTGGAAAATATAACTATGAAAAACAGCAAAGGAACAGAACCAGAGTAATCAAGAAACTAGTCAGAAAATGAAATCAAAATCATGAGGAAAGGGGCAACTCAGATATCCAAAGATGAATCCAACATATAGCTTATAGCTGGGAGAACATTGTCTAACTCAACTGAAATTTAAATGTTATCCAGAATCCTTCATCATAAAGTAATATCAAAATGCAAATCTATTTTTTCTACTCTTGTCTAGCTTCAACTTTCTTCTTCTGCCAGAGACGGTCCATTGCGCTGTCAGCATCACCCTGAGCACGGATGAAACCACAGAGAGCAAAAGTTGTGAAACTCCCAGTGTAGACACCCCTATCGTCCAAATGACCAACATTAAGTTGAACAGAAGCATGGTCCTTTAAAGTGATCAGCCTGTTTGTAGCAGAACATTTCCTGGGGATGTAAAGATCCATGTTTTGTCCCTCATCGTTCTGCATCTTGGCTGGTGGTTCTGAAGTGCCGAAGTAAAGCTCTAACAACCTGAGTGAGTCTAAGGGAGAGTCTTCAATGGAGGCAAAGTTCCAAAACACTTAGAATTCTGAAATTTGGGTACTGAAATCGACTCTCTGAACTTCGTGACGGAATGGCAGGACGGACCGTCGTGAGCACGACGGACCGTCACACATCTTCCACAGAAATTAAGTCTCTGAACTTTGTGACGGACCTGCAGGACGGACCGTCACAGCCATGACGGACCGTCACAGGTTGCGTAATCCCAGGCTGGGTCGGATTTTTGTAAATATTATAAGGGGCGTTTTGGACTATTCCTGCTATAATTATAAATTTAGTGGGTTAATATTAATAAGTCAATTTCTTGGGGGTTAAAAGAGATAACCTTGATTTAATTAGTGGGTTATTCTATCATCTTTTATACTTAATTACAAGCCAATTAGGGTAAAAGAAAGAGGGTTTGAATAAGAAAAATAGAAAGAACGAGAAAGAGGAGAAACGAAGAGGGAAACAACGCTTTGGGAATTTGCTTGCTTGATCACGAATCTTCGGTGGAGGTAGGTTATGGTTTATGCTATTCGTAGTAAACTCTTAATAGCGAATATATGTATTGGGTAGTATTGTAAACCCTTCTATATGCTTAATTGTATGCTTGCATGAATGTGATTATATAATTGTGATAAAATAAGCATGATGAAGCTATTGAATCCTAAATCTTGAAAAACCCTAATCTACTTTGTTAATGATGATGCCTTGGTATAAAAGAAGGCTTGATGAACGAAAGTAGTGAGATTAGGGGATCGGGTGTCACGTTCCGACACCAGGATAGTAATAAAGGACCGGGTGTCACGTTCCGACACCAGGATAGTAATAGAGGATCGGGTGCCACGTTCCGGTACCAGGATAGTATATGAGGATCGGAGTGTCACGTTCCGACACCAGGATAGTATATGGATCGGGTGCCACGTTCCGGTACCAGGATAGTATATGGATCAGAGTGTCACGTTCCAACACCAGGATAGTAATAGAGGATCGGGTGCCACGTTCCGGTACCATGATAGTATATGGATCGGAGTGTCACGTTCCGACACTAGGATAGTATATGGATTGGGTGCCACGTTCTGGTACCAGGATAGTTATGGATCGGAGTATCACATTCCGACACCAGGATAGTATATGGATCGGGTGTCACGTTCTGACACCAGGATAGTATATGAGGATCGGAGTGTCACGTTCCGACACCAGGATAGTATATGGAGCGGAGTGTCACGTACCGACACGAGAGGAATAAAGATAATGAATCTTGAAAGATGTTAATATACTCAATTTAATGAACCTAATTCTCAAATGAGTATGGTATTGAGGCTTGAGTCCTCATGGGTGAACTTGGCGGTACTTATTAATGATTATAGTACTTGTCGTTGCTACATGTTGAGTATTGTAGTTGATTTATGATATTATCTGATATACACTGTTTTCTATTTTGGGTTGGCAGATGATACCTACTCAGTACTTGTGTTTTGTACTGACCCCTACTTGTATGTTTCTTTCTTTGTTATTTGTGGAGTGCAGCAAACGTACCTTCGTCTTCAACTAAACCGCAACTCTAGCCAGTCTTCATTATACCGGATTTCAGGGTGAGCTAATGCTTCTAGCTTGGACTGGATCTTCTTCTTCATGTTTTGATGCCTCGAAATTCCGGCATGGACTAGCTTTTACTTATTTTAGCTTTCTTAGATACTCTTAGTTTTAGTAATTGAGGATAGATGTTCTTGTGATGATGACTTCCTGATTTTGGGGAATAATAGATGTTGAGTTTTTTTGAAGTTATTAAATTGATTTTCATTAATGAGTTTAAGTCTTCCGCATTGTATTTTGTTCATTATGTTTGAAATGTTGGGGTTAGATTGGTTGGTTCGCTCACATAGTAGGTGTCACGACCCAAAACCGAGCCGCGACTGGCACCCACACTTACCCTCCTATGTGAGCGAACCAACCAATCTAAACCCTAACATTTCAATGTAATATCAACAGAAAGTAATGCGGAAACTTAAACTCATTAATAAAAACCAATTCAATAACTTCTAAATTCAACATCTATTATTCCCCAAAATCTGGAAGTCATCACTACAAGAACATCTATGATCAAATTACTAAACTAAGAGTATTCTAAGAAGCTAAACAAGTAAAAACTAGTCTATGCCGGAACTTCAAGGCATCAAGACATGAGGAAGAAGATCCAGTCCAAGCTAGAAGCATTAGCTCACCCTGAAGATCCGGTGTGACGAAGACTGGCTAGAATTGCGGTTGAGTTGAAGACGACGGCACGTTTGCTGCACTCCACAAATAACAAAGAAGAAAACATAAAAGTAGGGGTCAGTACAAAACACAAGTACTGAGTAGGTATCATCGGCCAACTCAAAATACAAAACAGTATATATCAAGTAATATCATAATCAACTACAATACTCAACATGTAGCAGCAACAAGTACCATAATCATGAATAAGTACCGCCAAGTTCACACATGAGGACTCAAGCCTCAATACCATACTCATTTGGGAATCAGGTTCATTAGATTGAGTATATTAATATATTTCAAGATTCATTATCTTTATTCCCCTCGTGTCGGTACGTGACACACTCCGCTCCATATACTATACTGGTGTCGGAACGTGACACTCCGATCCATATATTCACTGGTGTCGGAACGTGACACTCGATCCTCATTCCTCATTCTATCCTGGTACCGGAACGTGGCACCCGATCCATATAATATCATGGTGTCGGAACGTGACACTCCGATCCTCATTCTATCCTGGTACCGGAACGTGGCACCCGATCCATATACTATCCTGGTGTCGGAACATGACACTCCGATCCTCATTTTATCCTGGTACCGAAACGTGGCACCCGATCCTCTATTTTTATCCTGGTGTCGGAACGTGACACTCCGATCCTCATTCTATCCTGGTACCGGAACGTGGCACCCGATCCCCTAATCTCACTTCTTTCATTCATCAAGCCTTCTTTTATACCAAGGCATCATCATTAACAAAGTAGATTAGGGTTATCTTTCAAGATTTGGGATTCATAGCTTCATCATTCTTATTTGGTCACAATTACATAATCATATTCATGCAAGCATACAATTAAGCATATAGAAGGATTTACAATACTACCAATACATATCATTCGCTATTAAGAATTTAGTACGAATAGCATAAAAACCATAACCTACCTCCACCGAAGATTAGTGATCAAGCAAGCAATTCCCAAAGCTTTGTTCTTCTTCTCGTTTCTCTTTCTCTTCGTTCGATTCTCCCTCTCTCTCTTTTTGTTCTTTCTATTTTTCTTATTCAAACCCTCTTTCCTTTACCCTAATTAGCATATAATTAAGTATAAAAGATGGCAATAATACCCCACTAATTAACTCAAGGTTACCTCTTTTAACTCCTAAGTAATTAGACTTATTAACATCACCCACTAACTTTATAATTAAAGCAGGAATATTCAAAAACGTCCCTTAAAACATTTAAAGAAATCCGACCCAGCCTGGGATTACGAAGTCTATGACGGCCCGTCGTGCCTGCGACGGTCCGTCCTGCTGCTCCGTCACAGAGTTCAGAGACTCAATTTCCTTGAAGAGTCTGTGACGGTCCGTCGTGCCCACGACGGTCCATCCTGCCATGTCGTCACGAAGTTCAGAGAGTCGATTTCAGTACCCAAATTTCAGAATTTCAAAGTGTTTTGAAACGAGACCCCCTCGACGGTCCGTCGTGCCCATGACGGTCCGTCGTGGGGTCCGTCGTCTCAGCCAGTTTTCCAGAAATAAAATCTGCTGCTCAAAACGACTAAACAGGTCGTTACAGTAGGATAAGTGTGGGTGCCACTCGCGGCTCGATTTGTGTCGTGACAATGATAAGTTAATTAAAATTGATTAGAGACGAAATATTGATTCCTTTACGATCGCACGTAGCGAGGTGAAGTTCCCTAGTTTGAGAAATAAAAGGAAGGTAAATGAATTATATTAGGATACACTTTATTTGTTAAAATATTGTCATTCTAACATTTTAAATAAATATTTTAAAGTGTTGCTATTTTGATTAAATATATAAGGTATTATGACTTAATTGTTAATTTTCCTTTTGTTTAATAACCAAACCTATTATTCCCGTCGTCCCTAATTACTTGTCTATTTTTCTTTTATAGTTGTCCCTAATTACTTATTTATTTTGACAAACCAAGAAAGGACATTATTTTTTTACCTATTATACCCTCAATTAAATTTACTTTGAAAACTGTAGAAATTTCCATCCACTTCATAATTAATAGGAGTGAAATGGTAAACTCATTACGTCATTAATTATTTTATGAATAGGTGTGTCAATACAAAAGTTGACAAATAAAAAGGGACGGAGGGAGTAGTACTTTGGTTTTAAAATGTAACACACTACAGTTAAAATAACTATTAGCGGTAATAAATATAGATATTAATAAAGAGTGATAATGTCACGACCCAAAAATGGGCATGATGGCACTCGTCTTATCCCCCCAAGACAAGTCAGCCTAAAACTCAACCATTACAATAAGTGCGGAAATAAAATATAAGTAACTTAGTAAAAACCCCAAAACCTGGTAGTCACGTGTACAAGTCTCTAAAGTATTACAATTGATTCAAAAGAAAAACTCAAGTCTCAAATGAACTTGTTTCTAGAATAGAAAAGATCATAATTATGGAGAAGAAAGTCTGTTGAGATGGAAACAACTACCTCACAAATCTCCAAGAAGCCTCGGAAAAGAAGAGAATGACAAGTACAATAAAAATCCAGGCTCATAACCTACAAATAAATTTGTAGTAGCAAGGGGTGAGTACCAAACCACACGGTAGTCAACAAGTAAACCTCTAAACACAAGTTAAGTGAACAAAACATGGGTACTCCTTACGCCCTATCTAAACCTCCACGCTACAGCCTAACAGTTTACCAAACACACCACTCAATAACCACACTCTATCAGTTTACACATTCTCAATAACAACTCAATATTCAACAGTCACAAGCTTCAAAAAGAAACAATCACTAGATCAGCAAAACACATGTTCAAGTTCATCAATAATAAAATGTGCAATGCCATTAGATGCAATGTCAAATATCGTGATGCATGTCTTTCTTAACGATACACACCCGCTGCCTCTCGATAATAGTAACTATCGCGGCGCGCGATACGTCCCTCGACATATAATATCCATCGCGGCGCGCGATACGATCCTCGAAATGATACATCCTTATACCACAATCATGTCTCAGATACAATGCAATTGACATGTTCAAATGAAAATGAGGAGATAACCATTTTGATAACAAAGCACAATTTACAGCAAGGAACACCACACTGACAAATAAGCAACCAGTCCCCAAATCGTTCTCAACACCACACGAATACACAAATTTCATACGCTAACAAGAGTTTAGAAATCCACTTGCCTCAATTTATCGAACAATCACTTCTGCACTTTAGCCTTTCTCCTTTGTTGCACTTCCAAATAAAATCCAGTCTATTCAAATAATTAAACACTATAAGGTTTCGAAGTTACCAACACACATATTGCACGTGTCTAGACTAAACCAAAAAAACTCACGCAAATTTATAATTAAGTTCTTAAGTTTCAGATTAGGATTAAATTTTTAATTTCTTTTCAATATCATAAATCTTAAGACATTCACTTAATACCATATACCTAATACTTAATTATATATATTATATCAAAACTTAAATGATAATATGAAAACTATTAAAAGGATCTCAAATTGATCCCAATTTATATCACCTATATTTGAACACCAAAATAAAGATATTTCATGAAATACTTTTATATGGAAGACTTCTTGCATATCTATTTACCTCCCTTCCCAATAATTGTTTCATGATCATCAACAATTGGTCATAATTACTTAATGACTAAGGTGAAATTTATGCTAAATAACATATGCATACATGTACACAAAATTAAAAATTAGTTTCACATATTAGTGTAAATTATACACGTTTTAATCTAAAAATCTACTTCTAATTACATAAAAACTTAATAGAAAGGATGAAAATAATTACCTTGACGCCTTAAGATGAAAATATTGATTTTTCTTCTCCTTGTCCCTTTTCTTTTTCCCTTTCTTTTCTTTTCTTCTCTGCGTTTTTTTTCTTTTTCAAATCGTTCTTTTTTTTTCCGTCATATAAGCCGTCACAGCCTTTTATAAGTTTAGGGCACTTTGCCCCTTTTCTTTTTATTTTATTTTATTTATTTAATTAATTAATTCATTTTCTATTTTTTTTCCAATTTTTTTTTAGCAATAAAATAATCTTTTATTAAATCTAAAATCATGTCACTCATTTTTACAAGTCATATAAATTATTTATAAAATCTACTAAAAGGTTAATATAAAATAATAGTTGGAATTTCTAAAACGACTAAGAGGGTCGTTACATTATCCACCACTAAAAATCATGTTCGTCCTCGAACATAAAATAGGAGAAGGAAGAATTATTGACGTTATCAAAAATCTAATGCATGATTTTCCAGAATCGTTGTTAATCTCTCCATGAAAGCTTATCTTTAACACCATTCTATCAAGACCAACTACCAAGAACTGAACTATAGAGAATTTGACAGATCTACATATCAGAAGTGATTGTCAAGCTACATACTAACCCATGAACCGAATCTAAACTGAAACCCCTTGGACCATAACACAATAATCATGACAAATACTTTCTCACATAGCAAAGATAACGTTCTATTGATACTAGCTACAACCAGAAGTGAACCTGAACCAATCATCACATACTCATAGTGCACAAACCATCACATATCTTATAACGATTCCGTTTTCAGAACACAATCTTTTTACAAGTTTAAGTTATAAAAATCTGATCTTTAGACTTCGGGTATCCATCAATGGAGAATCAAAACATACATAATCCAAATAAGAACAAGATAAAGTAAGCACCCAACAAGTGGTACACTCTAGGATGCAAAACCATTAACAACACTGTCAGATAATTGTAACTCTTCATGTAAGCTCTTCTATAATTTTTTTTCATACGCAATGGCGCGCATGTAGAACCAATAGTATACTTCTACTTTCAAACAACACCAAATATTCCATGACTGAAATGATCAAGTCTGCCCAAGGATGTCACTCTACCATAAGAACAATCACAAGATCGGTACACCCGATCCACCACTAGAAATTCACCCGTAAATATGAAAACATGTATGTGTATAGGTAGCAAATCACACTTTAAACCATATCCAATACGAAGTAGATGGTCATATAAGAATTTATAAAATCAGAGTCGAATAAGACTAGATACTTCTTTATATAGTGCCCATATCAAACATTTGCATTTATTTGACTATATCTCTTTAATTTTCTAGTTACCCACAATCACCAATTTAGTCTCGATTATAATTTCTCACATACTTGTTTTATCGAACCACAACTGCTCTTTATAATACTTCATTAAGGTCAACACTTTTAATTCTAAAAGAACTTCATAATCGCAATAACCATTTATCTTATTCTCAAATCGTCACTAGTATTAAAATCTTCTTAACAAACACATTATTTCCTCCAAAATTTTCAAACTATGGCTACCTCTCTTTCTTTTTAAGCATTCCATGGCAAGTACGAGTCCTACAAAAAAAATTGATAACACTAGTTTCAACTATGATAGTACCTTTCCATTGATATCAAACTATTAAATAACACCCGAAGTCAACTCCACACAACTTTCACATACCATGCTTCAATTGTCATTCCTAATCATCACATACCTCATGCCAATACTTAGAGAAACATTAGGTCTCCTCAATTATTCTATATACTATGGGCACATAATCTCTATTTACCATCACGTATCTATGTAACACATCACAACAAGTGATTCAAAAAAAAATCATCAATGACCATTTATAATTGTATGTCCATACTAATACATATCCATAAGTCACTTAACAAAATCTGAACCGTTTAGCTCCACATAACAATACATACTCTTACAAATCTCACGGGTTTTACCCAAATCAACACTCAATCTTCATAAAAATTGCTGATAAATTCCAAGTAAGTCTATACCGAATTGATTCACAATCATAGTCATATTAGAACTATATATGTCCATTCATAGACCCTTTAACTTAGAACCAAGAGTATTCTTATTCCTTCACATATTCTAAATTCTTTCGATGAAACAAATTTTAAATACCTTGAACTCTTCAATACACCAAACTCTTTTTCTCTTCGCTGACTTGCTTACCAATATTATCCTTTGACCAACAACCTATGGTATTTTTATCTTATCCTTGAAATAAAAACATTACATGAAATCTCATTTAGGTATAACAATCAAAAGTAACCAAATTTACTACTCAAAATTTTTTTTAAGTCCTTCAAATGCTTCATACTCAATGTGATCAATCATTTCTTATCCCTTACCAATTCATACCTTGACAAAACACACTACCACAAATCTAAACTCACAATGAAAAACTTGAATTTTGAATTCAATTATGTAACTCAATCCTTTTATCTATTGAAATTAGCTCATACACAGAAAATATTTACAAATTTGGACATCTTAGCTTATTATTGATCGTCTATCCATCGACCTTGTCATACCCTTTCTTAAAAATTCAATGGTACCCGTTACCAAATTCGAAACTATAAAAGAACTTATCACCACACTCGAGTCGAACTGTGTAGGTTTCTTTCTCAATTCTTACCCAATATATATATATATACACGTTTTTTTTATTAATCTAATGAACATGTGACACTATTACCATAACCAAAATGAAACAGATGAAATCACGTATCCTTGAACTAAATTCTCAACTCTCTAAAGATATATATTTGTCCTTTATAATTATAGTAAATATCTATTTTCTCGATCGTCTCTTTCCAATGACTAAAATACTTCCCACTAATTCTTTTCCATTTATGACTCTAGCTTCTTTCAATTCTATTCAAGCGAAATTTTTAACACATCATACAACTTTTCATACAACCACATTACATCAAATAAAAAAAAAAAAATCACACCTTAGATGCTCGCAAGTCGTTATTACCATAAAAACTCGTTTAACCCTCAATTCTTATTTTATGATTTAGTCTCAATCGCTATCCATCACAAACTCCTATTACCATCATGCTTAGTTAGATCTTGTTATCACCACGAAGTCAACTATTTCATCAATATGATTCCTTAAACCCAGTTATACCAATCCAATCTAAAGAACTAACCCACTTTTATCCGCACTTCCTTACTAAAACTCTTAATTGTCTTCACATAAGTATACTCTTTAGGACTTCCTTTACCCATATGCTTGTCATTCAATATTGATCCAATTTCTTGGACATTACGATGAAATCACCACCCATTTAAAAATTCATAAAATACATTTCACAATCTGAACATATCAATATCATACCAAAGATCCACTACTAAAAGCTTCCTTATAAATAATGTTTAACACATCCACCCGTACCAACAAGCTAGTTGGGTTCTCAAATATGGGTTCAACACCGAATCTTATCATATGAGCATGTATACCATAGATAACTCCTTAAGTAGTTAATATTTGCACTTAACAATCAACATGTCCGTTTTCATGTACCACTAGTAACATATCGTGAAAATTCATTACATCCACCACTAGAACATATCATATCTATTGAGAAGATCATTTCCAAATAGGTCATACACTTTATCCATCAAATAGCTGTAAAATATTACCAGATTAATTTTTTATCTAACCCAAGCTATATGTATTCTTTCATAAGCAAGGTCAATATCAAAAGTAACACACTCATTAATTCTAACCAAGTACCCATCAGTACCATTGTAATAGTCGTATCATGACCTTCTTTGGTATACACTCAATCTGTGAAACCACAGAAGGGATTCTGACCTGAATTGGTGCAACATCATTTGCTAAGCAACCCATTAATGGTATGACAACTATATCAATTGTATTACACTATTTATTATCTAGTCAATTCTTCAAACATTTAACTTCTAATTGTCGAACCACTCCATATTTTGCTTATACCAGATAAGTACTATATTTATAATTATTATTTTACAATGATAACTAACCTTACTCAACTCTTTCAAATATGAGGACGCATTTGTTTCATAAGTATATCATTTTCACCTTAATACCAGATCTAACATCAAACCAATACATGACATGCCAATGATTCACAAAAGGAACTATGCACGAGTCATCACATAAATGAGAGCGAATGAAGTGAAGCGATAAGAATCAAAATGGGACCAAGTACGCACAATAGAGATTCAAGAAGTGAAGATATTTCCTAAATGTCACTACAGCCTCTCGAAGATAGGTACAGACGTCTCCGTACCGATCATCGAGACTCTATTTAGACTCGACTTGTACACACGTGAGACCTATGAACCTGGGGCTCTGATACCACTTTGTCACGACCCAAAAATGAGCGTGATGGCACTCGTCTTATACCACCAAGACAAGTCAGCCTAAAACTCAACCATTACAATAAGTGCGGATATAAAATATAAGTAACTTAATAAAAACCCCAAAACCTGGTAGTCACGTGTACAAGTCTCTAAAGTATTACAATTGATTCAAAAGAAAACTCAAGTCTCAAATGAACTTGTTTCTAGAATAAAACAAGATCATAATTATGGAGAAGAAAGTCTGTTGAGATGGAAACAGCTACCTCACAAATCTCCAAGAAGCCATGGAAAAGAAGAGAATGACAAGTACAATAAAAATTCAGGCTCATAACCAACAAAAAAATTATTAGTAGCAAGGGGTGAGTACCAAACCACACGGTACTCAGCAAGTAAACCTCTAAACACAAGTTAAGTGAACAAAATACGGGTACTCCTTACGCCCTATCTAAACCTCCACGCTACAGCCTAACAGTTTACCAAACACACCACTCAATAACCACACTCTATCAGTTTACACATTCTCAATAACAACTCAATATTCAACAATCACAAGCTTCACAAAGAAACAATCACTAGATCAGCAAAACACATGTTCAAGTTCATCAATAATAAAATGTGCAATGCCATGAGATGCAATGTCAAATATCGTGATGCATGTCTTTCTTAACGATACGCACCCGCTGTCTCTCAGTCCGGGACCCATGGGGACATATCTGTCCATGCACCTGTCACGGCGCACGACACGACCCTCGATAATAGTAACCATCACAGTGTGCGATACGTCCCTCGAAATATAATATCCATCGCGGCGCGCGATATGACCCTAGAAATGATACATCCTTATACCACAATCATGTCTCAGATACAATGCAATTGACATGCTCAAATGAAAATGAGGAGATAACCATTTTGATAACAAAGCACAATTTACAGCAAGGAACACCACACTGACAAAGAAGCAACCAGTCCCCAAATCGTTCTCAACACCACACAAGGAAATACACGAATTTCATACGCTTAACAAGAGTTTAGAAATCCACTTGCCTCAATTTATCGAACAATCACTTCGGCACTTTAGCCTTCCTCCTTTGTTGCACTTCCAAATAAAATCCAGTCTATTCAAATAATTAAACACTATAAGGTTTTGAAGTTAACAACACACATATTGCACGTGTTTAAACTAAACCAGAAAAACTCACGCAATTTATAATTAAGTTCTTAAGTTTCAAGATTAGGATTAAATTTTTAATTTCTTTTCAATATCATAAATCTTAAGACATTCACTTAATACCAGATACCTAATACTTAATTATATATGTTAATATATCAAAACTTAAATGATAATATGAAAACTATTAAAAGGATCTCAAATTGATCCCAATTTATATCACCCATATTTGAACACCAAAATAAAGATATTTCATGAAATACTTTTATACGGAAGGCTTCTTGCATGTCTATTTACCTCCCTTCCCAATAATTGTTTCATGATCATCAACAATTGGTCATAATTACTTAATGACTAAGGTGAAATTTATGCTAAATAACATATGCATACATGTACACAAAATTAAAAATTAGTTTCACATATTAGTGTAAATTATACACGTTTTAATCAAAAAGTCTACTTCTAATTACATAAAAACTTAATAGAAAGGATGAAAATAATTATCTTGACGCCTTAAGATGAAAATATTGATTTTTCTTCTCCTTTTCCCTTTTCTTTTCTCCCTTTCTTTTCTTTTCTTCTCTGCGTTTTTTTTCTTTTTCAAATCGTTCTTTTTTTCCCCTCATATAAGCCGTCACATCCTTTTATAAGTTTAGGGCACTTTGCCACTTTTCTTTTTATTTTATTTGATTTATTTAATTAATTAATTCCTTTTCTATTTTTATTTTCAATCTTTTTTTCAACTTTTTTAGCAATAAAATAATCTTTTATTAAATCTAAAATCATGTCACTCATTGTTACAAGTCATATAAATTATTTATAAAATCTACTAAAAAGGTTAATATAAAAATAATAGTTGGAATTTCTAAAACGACTAAGAGGGTCGTTACAGATAAAGTCTTTACCGGCATTAGTTAAGTGTCATTAGAGCCAATGTCGCTAAAGACTTTAGAGACATAAACAAAGAGTGCTAATTGCCACTGAAAATGTATATTTAGCGACAATTAAATCATTTTTGATGTAGTCACAATACATCGTATCCCCTTACATGATAATGAAATACAGTGTATCAACTCGCATGATAAGTGTAATTGCACATATACAATGTTTTTATAGGGAAATGTATTATATCCACACACACAATTACAATAACAACAACAACAACAACAACAACAACGACAGCAGTAGCAATAGCAGCAGCGCCACCACCACCACCACCACCACCACCACAACAACAACAACAACAATAACAATAATAACAACAACAACAACAAAACAACAACAACAACAACAACAACAACAATAATAATAATAATAGTAATAATGTATCCTCACACTTAATAAGTGTATTAACACATATATAATATATGTATTCGCTTGTATAGTAATGGGCTATTTGGATTGACTTCTTTTAAATGACTTACAAGTTAAAAGTAAAAAAAAAAATTGTGTACATTTTTAGTTAAAAAAAGTACTTTTATGCAGCTTTTATACTATCCAAACATTTCCAAAATTAGAAAGTACTAACTTAAAGATTAAAAATCACTAAAAATAAGTCAATTCAAACACCCCAACTGTATCCGCTATAAATCTAAATTATCCGCAGTAAAATTCTAAATTATCGCTTTATTATAAAGTTTTTTTTAAAACTACCGCTATTTATGATAAATATAAACTTCTTATCTCTTGTTTCACAAAACAATAACAAATAAAGAGCTACATACATAAATTTCTAGAAAATATGATGAAAATAGTCCTTAAAGCATAGGGTTTGAATTATTTTGATCCTTTATCTATACCATTTTATCTAAATAGTCCTTAAAGTATACATTAAAAGTATCATTTTGGTCCTAATCCTAAAAACTAACTAAAAGCATAAAAGAAAATTGTTAAGTTTAACTGTGGGTCCCACACTCTTCTTCTTCCTTCTTGCTTCGCCTTTACTTCTCCTTCATGTTTCATCTTGTTTAACATATACAAAACTTATATTCATCAAAGTCGAAAATCCATAACAAATCAAAAATAGAAAGTGCAAAAATGGAAATAGGATCATCTTCTTTATACCTGGTAAATTTTGACGATGTGTACAACAAATGTCATCATCCCCGCAACAGTTAAAATGAACTCATCAATAAAAGGATGGAAATTCCGGTCAACACCTTCAACTTTTTTAAGTAAGTGCTAATCAATCTCTTGTTTAGTAGGATCAAATTTTACACCTCTTGGCAAATATGGCCAATCATGGCTGACCTGGAAAGACCAACTTAAATGTTTCGGTTA
Organism: Solanum peruvianum; assembly: GCA_027705065.1. Lineage (NCBI taxonomy): Eukaryota > Viridiplantae > Streptophyta > Magnoliopsida > Solanales > Solanaceae > Solanum > Solanum peruvianum. The sequence goes on from JAKWJD010001764.1 coordinate 49,435,645, forward strand.
AAGGGGATCTTGACAACTTTTGAAGGAAGCTATTACAATCAATCAAAAATTATCGCTTTCATTGACGAATAGGAGAGGATTTTTGGAGCAGAAATCGTAAAATAAATGGCAAAAAAAGAACATGAAGGAGAAGCAATGGCAAAGAAAGAAAAAGGAAGAAGAACGTCGGACCCACAATTAAACTTAACAATTTTTTATATTTACAGTTAGTTTTTAGGCTATGACCAAAATGATACATTTCATGCATACATTAAGGACAATTTAGAAGGATTATATAGATAAAGGACTAGAATAATTCAAACCCTATACATGAAAGACTATTTTTATAACGGAAAAAGGCTTAAAATACACTTAAAGTATTAGAAATGGTACAAAACTACCCTTCATCCACCTATTGACTCCAAAATAACCTTTCCACCCACCTATTGACTCCAAAATATCCTCGTCATCCACCTTTTGAGTTCAAAATTGACCACTTATTTAACGGCTTTAAATTTAAATCATTTAAATATTTTTAAAAATACACGACGCTCAAATATTTGTTATAATTTAACTTATTGATATAATTCATAAATAAATTCACTACCCACTCATTACTAATTAAATACTATGTTCGTAACGATCCAAAAAAAAGAGAGAAAAATAAATCGATCAAATAGATACTTAAGGTGATTTAATTATTAATTAAAAATCTGAAATTTTAAGGGCATAATGGTCCTTTCGCGTATTAATTAAAATAAACCAGATTTATATTAATTTAATTAAAATTTTATTTGACTAAGTCTTGAATTTAGTCTCCTAACCCTAACAGCTCTTTCTCTCTCACGCTTCTTAACTCTCTCTCTCACGTTCTCCATCTCTCTCACTTTATTCTGCCAAGAACAACAAAAACCAGAGAATACATCAAGAGTTCTTCACAATTGAAGAACTCACATGAAATTTTAAGAAAAACAAAGCAATAAAAAACATTAAGGCGAAGAGAAGTTGTTCGTTGAGTGGTGTGGACATTGAGGTAACTTGGACTGATTTTTGGAGAGAGTTTTGGGCAAAAAATTCTTCGTTTGAACATCAATAAAGGTATGGGTTTCTCTCATGGAATTCTTTCTCCAAGTGTACTTTATTTCGAACGGTTCTTAAACTCTTGAAACTAAGGTTGTTCCCCTTCGTATGTCCTTGTGCTTAGCTCCCTAACGAATTTGTAGGATGGGTATGTTGTGCTGTTAGATTTTTGCATGAATGATATGTTTAAATTAAATATGAATGTCTTTATATGTGGGAAATCACGATAATGATCATCAAAATATGATCGAAAAAAGTTTATGTATAGGCGTGTACAGGGAAGTGTTTTAGGCACTGTTTTGGGGTGTATAAGTTGTGTATTTATTGTGTATTTTATGTGTGTAATGGGTGTATAATGTGATGTTCATTATGATGAAGTATAGTGAATTGAATAACCATCTTATAGCTATTTAAACTTATGAAAAAAATGCACCTAAAAATGGTTGGAGAAGGACAAAAATTTCTTGAAACAATGCAATGTTAATTTAGACTAAAGTTTAATAAAAGAATCTGGAAATTTAATAAAATTTTAAAGGGGTGAGGACACCATGATTAGAACCTGTGACCTCACCCATTTACCTGCTATAGGTTGCAAAAAAAAAAGAAAAAAAAGGGCTGGGGGCGAGGATCGAACCCACGACCCCCCAGTTCGCGAAAAAGAAAAAAAAAGGGGCTGGGGGGGGGAATTGAACCCACGACCCCCAGTTCATGAAAAAAAAGGGATGCGAGGCGTGGGGATCGAACCCACGACCTCAGCGCTGAAGGGGGGGGGGAAAATATTAAGGAAATAAAAGTGAGTCTGTGGGGGTTCGAACCCACCACCTCACAGCCTCCTCCTCTTTAGCGAAAATTAAAAGAAAATAAGGGGGGATGCGGGGGTTCGAACCACGACCTCCCTATTGTAGCAAATTTAATTCTAAAACTCAAAGGGGTTGTTGGAGCTTGAACCCCCAAACTTTCGGTTAATTAGTAGTAAAAATAAAATAGAAAATTTATCCTTTCATGTAAAAATTGAGATTTAATTTAGAATTCTAATTAAAAATAGAAATTAATTCTTTCATGTAAATATTGAGATTTTTTAGAATTCTAATTAAAAATAGAAAATTAATCCTTTAATGTAAATGTTGAGATTTAATTTAGAATTCTAATTAAAAATAGAAATTATTACTTCATGTAATGTTGAGATTTAATTAGAATTCTAATTAAATATAGAAAATTAATTATTTCATGTAAATGTTGAGATTTAAGTTAGAATTCTAATTAAAAATAGAAAATTAATTATTCATGAAAATGTTGAGATTTAATTTAGAGTTCTAATGTTATGAATATTATAAATAAAATCAATGAAAACTATAAATGATATTCAAGTGATTCAAGATTTGAGTTCCCGTGCCCAAACCTCCGTATTGATACATAAGTCATACGTGAGTAAAATATTCAATAATAATGTTATCTACTTAGATAAAAAATAAAGATCTTGGCATATATACAAGATACATAAGTCTTGTAATGCATAATCTTAGGAAAGTAAGAATCACTTAACGAACTATAAATGAAGCCCCATGGCTTGTATGTATAGACACATAAGTCTAACATACGTTTAAAAATAAGTGAACCTAAGATATACGTAACAAAATGAAGAAATGAACATTCACGTAATAAGAGGTGAGTAACTATGAAAAATAAAGGTGCTAATAATGAAGAATGTGGTGACAATCATAATGTGAGGCTAATGTATATGATGAGAGCAATCTCAAATGAGCCTAAGTAAAAATTATCAATACGTAATCACTAAGGAGAGTGTTAGATAATGAAGAGACCAGCCTCTATGAACACTCTAATGAAAATATTGAGTTTAAAACACTTAATACTAATGATGAGATGAGAAATCATCTATTGAGCTATGATGTCTTCATACTAGAAGCCAACTTCCATGATGTATGAGTTGAATGTAATGGAACTTTATACTGAGCACCGATAGGCTAGCTATGAGCGGTGATGCCTTCTTTCAGAAAGGGCGGAGGTTCACATAACTCTCATGAGATGAGACTATCCGGCTTGCCGGGTTGGGTCTCTATACATCTCCTAGTCTTTGAACCTATATTGCTACTATAGGGATCTGGCGGGGTTAAATTCCCATATACACTAGCATGTTATTGAGTCACTTTGGACGGTGATTCCACCTCTTTTCGGTGTGGGGGAGACATTGGATTTCATGATGCTCACATGATCTATGTCAGTTAAAGTTAAAGTTCCCAATGAATGAATGAGGCCAGCCTCAAATGAATCATATAAAGAAATGAATGATACCGAAAGTGTTAGGATAGGATAATCAAGAGGTGAGTAGATTCATGTAATGACATTAGGTTATTCCTGATCATTGCACAACAAACCCGATGAAAGTCTTAAACTACATCCTAGGTATAGTTGATATTCACACTGGCCTATGAATGAACTGAAATGAGGTATGAATGAATGAAGCAGACTCTGTGTTTGCTAAAGAAGGCTCCCTAGTTGAGGTCACATATGTTGAGCCCTCATTTTGGAAAGTCTTAAGGTCAAGTCCATGATAACAATGTCTCGTGACATATGAATGAATAATATGAAAGAAGCTATGTGTCATATGTTATGTGCTATATGCAGATGTTATGTGTTGTTTGCAATTTGATAATTATAATTATGCATGTCACTCTCATGGCATAACTTTCCCAATCTCAATTTGGCAAGTCCACTGACTTGACTTCCAAAAATCATGTTGTTAGGAAAGAACTATTCTTTCTCATGCATGTCCCTGGTGTGTGCTTGCATATACCCATGAGTTAGTACAAGTGTGTACTAATTCCATACAAACATCTACTTTAAGGTGCAGGCACAAGTGGACGATAGAGCTACAGGTTCGTTGTTGCAGCTATCCGGACGTCAACATTCATCCGTAGTATTGTAGGTCCTCATGCTTTCGAGGATGCTATTGTTTTACATTCTAGCGTAGTTTTAGATTTGAGCTAGTGGAGCATGTTCCACTAGCATTTCTTTCCTGTTTTGGTTCAGACTTTGTATTGGTGCTATTTTGGCCGATATACAATTAATACTTAATGAATTATTTCTTTCAGTTGCTTATCTCTTAAATGTTAGATGGTTGATGATGAACGATTACGAAATATTAAGAATGTTTAGTAAGCATGTTAAGAAACAAAAAGTTTCAAATTTTCCGCTAAAATTAACTTATGTAAAGTAAGAATGATGTAAGTAGGCTTGTTTGCGACCTCTGAGAGGTCAATGACGCCGGTCTCGTCTGGGGTCTAAATTAGTCGTGACAATGTTCATCTTAATTAATCCTTTCTCTCAATTATGTGATGGTACTTGATAGATAATTTTTTTAAAAAAATAATATGTTAAATTTTTTATATTTAAAACAAATTATAAATATTTATACAATTATATTTTAAAAAAAGAAATGAATTAATTCGGGATGCACTACTTCTTTACATTTAATCGTAAATTTCGAATTCAAACTTGAAAGAGAATCCTGTTGAAAGTTTTTTCCTAAATATGCGGCTCAACCTAAATTAGATTGGGGCTTCGATTCAGACTTGAACAATTTCGTCTTGTTTTAGTAGTTTTTAAGACGATTTTGATAGTAGAATTGGTTTATTAATTGGGTTAGATTTAATTATTAATGTGTGGGTAGTAGGTTAATTTATGAATGATATTAATAAATTAAATTGTAATGAGTATTTGAGCGCCATGTATTTTTAAAATTATTTAAATAGTTTAAATTTAAAATTGTTAATAAGTGGTCAATTTCGGACCCAAAGGTGGATAAGAAGGGTATTTTGGAGCCAATAGGTGGATGAGAATGGTATTTTGGAGTCAATAAGTGGATGAGAAGGGGCATTTTGGAGCCAATAGGTGGATAGAGGGTAGTTTTGTACCATTTCTAATACTTCGAAGATATTTTAGGCCCTCTTCCGTTTCATAATTTTCTCTAAATCTCCTAATGACTTGTACATGTATTAGTAATATTAGATTTAAAATTGTCAACAAACATCGTATTGATTTTATGAAAAAATACCTATCTACACATCCTTAATTGCCATAATTAATAATATTTCCTACCATTTCAAAATATTGTAAAAGTTTCTTTTTTCCTCCAAAGTCCCACTCATCCGAATACATTAATTCTCAACTCCAAAATGCACATTTCTCTCTTCCTATTTTCACTCTTTCGATCTTTTTCTATTTTCACTCCCTCAATCAGAGTAGTTACTTCATTTATTATAATTTTGAATTTCAATTTTTTTTTTGTTTCTGCAGCTAATCGATTTCAACTTTCTCAATAGGTAGTTTTTCTTTTTCTCCAACTTACAATTCATCATTTTTTATCCTAATTTTTTTAATTCTTCGTCTTAAAGTCCTGATACATATGGATGATGCTCCTTCTTTTAGTATTGGAATTATCCAATTAACCTCACCTAATATTGATTATCCAATTTAGTCGAAGAAGGATGTATCTTTTGCTTCAAAATCGATTGTAGGAAAATGTCAAAAAGATAAAAAAGGTCGAGCTGTTGGTAGCTCCAATAAGGGCTTTAGGTCGTGATCCATGTGTGACGCCATTGTTGAAAGTGAAAATGTAACGACCTGTTTAGTCGTTTTTGAGCAGCAAATTTTATTTCTGGAAAAACTGGCTGAGACGACGGACCCCACGACGGACCGTCATGGGCACGACGGACCGTCGAGGGGGTCTCGTTCCAAAACACTTAGAATTCTGAAATTTGGGTACTGAAATCGACTCTCTGAACTTCGTGACGGAATGGAAGGACGGACCGTCGTGAGCACGACGGACCGTCACACATCTTCCACAGAAATTGAGTCTCTGAACTTTGTGACGGACCTGCAGGACGGACCGTCACAGCCATGACGGACCGTCACAGGTTGCGTAATCCCAGGCTGGGTCGGATTTCGGTAAATATTTTAAGGGGCTTTTTGGACTATTCCTGCTATAATTATAAATTTAGTGGGTTAATGTTAATAATTTAACTACTTGAGGGTTAAAAGAGATAACCTTGAAATAAATAATGGGTTAATTCATCATCTTTTATACTTAATTATATGCTAATTATGGTAAAAGAAAGAGGGTTTGAATAAGAAAAATAGAAAGAACAAGGAGAGGGAGAAGGAACGAACGAGAGAGAGGGGAAGCGAAGAGGAAAGCAAAGCATTGGAAAAGTAGATTGCTTGATCACGAATCTTCGGTGGAGGTAGGTTATGGTTTTTATGCTATTCGTAGTAAACTCTTAATAGCGAATAATATGTATTGGTAGTATTGTAAACCCTTCTATATGCTTAATTGTATGCTTGCATAAATGTGATTATATAATTGTGATAAAATAAGCGTGATGAAGCTATTGAATCCTAAATCTTGAAAAACACTAATCTACTTTGTTAATGATGATGCCTTGGTATAAAAGAAGGCTTGATGAACTAACATAATGAGATTGATGATTCCTTGGTATAAAAGAAGGCTTAATGAACTAACATAATGAGATTGATGATGCCTTGGTATAAAAGAAGGATTGATGAATTGATAGAATGAGATTAGTGGAGCGGGTGTCACAAACCGACACGCAGAATTAGGAGATCGGGTGTCACGAACTGACACGTAGAATTAGGGGATCGGGTGTCACGAAGCGACACGTAGAATTAGGGGATCGGGTGTCACGAACCGACACGTAGAATTAGGGGATCGGGTGTCGCGAACCGACACGTAGAATTAGGGGATCGGGTGTCACGAACTGACACGTAGAATTAGGGGATCGAAGTGTCACGTTCCGACACATAGTAGTAGGGGAGCGGAGTGTCACGTACCGACACGAGAGGAATAAAGATAATGAATCTTAAAAGATGTTAATATACTCAATTTAATGAACCTAATTCCCAAATGAGTATGGCATTGAGGCTTGAGTCCTCATGGGTGTACTTGGCGTTATTTACTAATGATTATAGTACTTGATGTTGCTACAGATTGAGTATTGTAGTTGATTTTATGATGTTATCTGATATATTCTGTTTTCTATTTTGAGTTGGCCGATGATACCTACTCAGTACTTGTGTTTTGTACTGGCCCCTACTTGTATGTTTCTTTCTTTGTTATTTGTGGAGTGCAGCAAACATACCGTCGTCTTCAACTCAACCGCAACTCTAGCCAGTCTTCATTACACCGGATTTCAGGGTGAGCTAATGCTTCTAGCTTGGACTGGATCTTCTTCTTCATGTCTTGATGCCTCGAAATTCCGGCATGGACTAGCTTTTACTTATTTTAGCTTTCTTAGATACTCTTAGTTTTAGTAATTGAGGATAGATGTTCTTGTGATGATGACTTCCAAATTTTGGGGATAATAGTAGTTGTTGAGTTTTTTGAAGTTATTGAATTGATTTTCATTAATGAGTTAAGTCTTCCGCATTGTATTTTGTTCATTATGTTTGAAATGTTGGGGTTTAGATTGGTTGGTTCGCTCACATAGTAGGATAAGTGTGGGTGTCACTCGCGGCTCGTTTTGGGTCGTGACAGAAAAGAAGTCGCAGGAGTTGATACAGAACAAAGGAATAAATGTAGAGGGATTTCTTCATCATTATTTTCAATCTTTTTTTTCTAATACCTATGAGTTCAGATTTTTAATGTATCTAGTTGTTTCTGTTTCTTAAATTAATGCATAATACTTTTGTTTCAGCATTTTGATACATTACAATTTCATCATTCACAATGTATTATATTTAAATCTTAATTTTGATATATAACCTTGATTTATGAAAATATATTAATATGTATCATGTTCATAGTTATGTATTTAATACATAACTATTACAAATTTCTTTCTCTTTTACTATCAGATAAATACACCAAACTTATTCAACCAGACATTTATGTATATATCGACATTATCAAATATTATTGTGGATACATAACACTAATGTTTTTATAAGAACATCAGTTTGTATCATGTTAATAGTTATGTATATACATGGCATTCATAGAGTAGTTGGATAATTTTTTTAAAAAAATTGTTAATCTTTTACTAATACATATGAGTTATGGTCTATTTTAATATCTAAATCTGTGAGTCTCATGCCTTTAATTATTTATATGATACATAATTGTTACAAATTGTATAATCTACCATGTATTAGTTATTGTTATGCATTTGCATTCTTTAATTTTTGTGCAGACTTATTCAAATTGAAAGGTGATATATTTGTACACATTACTCAATAAATACTCTTGATACATAAATCATAATGTTCAATAACTAAAACATTGTGTATCAAATTAATTTTATATATATATATATATATATATATATATATATATTATATATATATATATATATATATATATATATATCAACAATTTTCAAACATTATTACATAGTACATATATCATATACATATCAACTCATCATTGTGTTATGTATCTCACACACAAATGTTCAATTGAGGACAATTGCATGTATAATGTATAGTTTATAAAATATTGTTGTGGACACATCAACCATAATATATTCGTAAGAATGTTAGTTTGTATCGTATTAATTGTTATGTATATAACATGACATTGATAGAGTAACTGTTTTTTTTTTAATTTTTTGGCGTGAATCTTTTTCTGACACATAAATTCTGATTTATTTTAATATCTAAATTTGTGTGTCTCGCGTCTTTAATATTCATATGATACATAATTATTACGAATTGTGTAATCTACCATGTTCAGTCGTTGTTATGTATCTACAGTCTTTAATTTTGTTCAACCTTATTCAAGTTTGAAGGTTATATATCTATACACATTACTGAATAAATACACTTGATACATAAATCATAATGTTCTATAAATAAAATATTTTGTATCAAATTAATTGATATGTACATGATACATTATAAATATCAAATTCAACAGTTTCATATTTTATTACATGTTAAACATATAAAATACATATCATCACTGTGTTATGTATTACACAAACAAATGTTATTGAGAGCAATTCATGTATAATTCATCTTTTTATAAAATACAATATTTTTTTAGATAAAATAAGATAATGTATTATGCTCTAACTTTTAGGCATGATACTTAAAATCAAATTTATATATAATATATATATATATATTATATATATATATAGATATATATATATATATATATATATACATAGTAACTATCACAGTAATGAATCGATCTCAAATCAACCCTCTTATGGACAATAATTACTTATTGAATATATAATTATAATACTCATCAATTTAAACAAGATGCATAAATAGTAATGTATTGATAATAAAGTTATCCATTTTGAAAACACAATTTCAAAAATGATTACACAACATTATAAAAGATATGGATGATTCACGAAATTTATGTATATCTTCAACCTTTTTGTTAGTTGTATCAACACATAGCGGATGCATTGAAAATTCATGACCTTGTTTCTTTACCTCAACGGGAATCACATCTCCAAATTTTTTTCTTAACTCATCGATATCTAATACAGTTGTTATTGTTGGTTGGAGAATCACAAATCAATTTTTTCACCAAGAATTCTATCACTTTTGTATCGTTCTTTCCTAGATTCCATAATGTCTCAACAAGATCGATAGATTCATATTATATTAGCCCAATTTATTGAAATTTTTGATTCAAAATTTGGGATTTTTTTATTAAGAAAATGAAAAAAAGAATTTTGAATTTTGAATTTTGAATTATGCTCCCGTAACTATTTTCCAATAAGGGCTTTAGGTCGAGATCCATGTGTGACGCCATTGTTGAAAGTGAAAAGAAGTCGCAGGAGTTGATACAGAGCAAAGGATAAAGTGTAGAGGGATTTCTTCATCATTATTTTCAATCTTTTTTTCCTAATACCTATGAGTTCAGATTTTTAATGTATCTAGTTGTTTCTGTTTCTTAAATTAATGCATAATACTTTCGTTTCAGCATTTTGATACATTACAATTTCATCATGCATAATGTATTATATTTAAATCTTAATTTTGATACATAACCTTTATTTATGAAAATATATTTATGTGTATCATGTTCATAGTTATGTATTTAATACATAACTATTACAAATTTCTTTCTCTTTTACTATCAGATAAATACACCAAAGTTATTCGACCAGAAATTTATGTATATATCGGCATTATCAAATATAATTGTGGATACATAATACTAATGTTTTTATAAGAACATCAGTTTGTATCATGTTAATAGTTATGTATATACATGGCATTCATTGAGTAGCTGGATAGTAGCTGTATATTTTTTTTTAATTGTTAATCTTTTACTGATACATATGAGTTCTAGTCTATTTTAATATCTAAATCTGTGAGTCTCATGCCTTTAATTATTTATATGATACATAATTGTTGTAAATTGTATAATCTACTATGTATTAGTTATTGTCATGTATTTGCATTCGTTAATTTTTGTTCAGACTTATTCAAATTGGAAGGTGATATATTTATACCCATTACTCAATAAATACACTTGATACATAAATCATAATGTTCTTTAAATAAAATATTTTGTATCAAATTAATTGATATGTACATGATACATTATAAATATCAAATTCAGCAGTTTCATATTTTATTACATGTTAAACATATAAAATACATATCGTCACTTTGTTATGTATTACACACAAAAATGTTTTTCAGAGCAATTCATGTATAATTCATCTTTTATAAAATACAATAATTTTTTAGATAAAATAAGATAATGCATTATGCTCTAACTTTTAGGCTTGATACGTAAAATCAAATTTATACTATATATATATATATATATATATATATATATATATATATATATATATATATATATATAGATAGTAACTATCACACAGTAATGTATCGATCTCAAATTAACCCTCTTATGGACAATAATTACTTATTGAATATATAATTATAGTACTCATCAATTTAAACAAGATGCATAAATAGTAATGTATTAATAATAAAGTTATCCATTTTGAAAACACAATTTCAAAAATGATTACACAACATTATAAAGGATATGGATGATTCATGAAATTAATGTATATCTTCAACCTTTTTGTTAGTTGTATCAACACATAGCGGATGCATTGAAAATTTAGGACCTTGTTTCTTTACCTCAACGGGAATCACATCTCCAAATTTTTTTCTCAACTCATCGATATTTAATACGGTTGTTATTGTTGATTGGAGATTCACAAAATCAATTTTTTCACCAACAATTCTATCACTTTTGTATCGTTCTTTCCTAGATTCCAGAATGTCTCAACAAGATCGATAGATTCATATTATATTAGCAAAATTTATTAAAAATTTTGATTCAAAATTTATTAAAAATTTTGATTCAAAATTTGGGATTTTTTTTTAAAAATGAAAAAAAGAATTTTGAATTTTGAATTATGCTCCCGTAACTATTTTCCAAGGATTAAATCCCATTGCCAATTATGATTTACTTGGGTAGTAATTATGATTTAGGAAATAAACAGGACCCGTCAAGACACAATCATCATTCATGGGACTTGTTTTTTTACTAAACATCCGCATAGAAAGAACATCTTCCGTATTCAATAGTCTTTTTTTTATTGATAGGATACACGGAGCTAACCTGAAAACCTGAGAGAATTTTCTATGACCAACAACATGAAAATGCATCTTCTTATAGCAGTACTCGCGTAGGATCACTGAATCTTTGAACTTTACAATACATCACCTTTACTTTATGACCTAGTCAAGAATTCTCCATGTTTAACCAAGTTTCTACAACTTTACAAAGTGCAGTAAAAAATCACCAACACAAAAAACTAAGATAGAAAAATGTAGCAACTTCAAAAATGTTTAACAGAGGAATAAGCTGATGAGATTTGAGACTCACAAAAGGGTAAAATGAAATTGTGAAAGACGAACTGAAGAAAACAAAATGGGCGTGACCAGAAACTCCACTAACAGATGCCACAGTGAAAGTGGATTCCCAAAGTAAATTTCAAAAATAATTATGTTAACCAAGTAAATAATTCTTTTTAATCAAACGAATATAATTATGGGAAAGACATTTTTAAATGTTGAAGATTTCTCCTACTAAAAATGTGAATTAATTCATTCAAATATGCTTTTTAAAGTTCTAATAATGGGGTGTAAACTTAACTAACCTTGTCACATAGTGCGAAGTCTTCCTGTAATTATGCAATTACAGAGAGGCATTCGGTGGCCTTTTAGGTTAAGTAGATATTTTCTTTGATTTTTGAAGGATAGAGAAGTTAGGATTTTATGTGAATGTGTTTCGAATAATCTTCTTGTACAATATATTCTGTGAAGAATGATTATATGTACCTTCTACGGTAGGCAAACATATTAATAATTTCACACTTTTTGAAGCTGATATGTCAGCATTGGCTTCTGACGACATTTGATATTTGTTCAATCTATTCTACCATTTGACACATTCCAAGAAAGACCTCACTATCACACCAGTGACATATACATAAACAACATGAAGATAATTGGATACGGGAAACACAGAATACTTAAAGACCAACGTAAACTTGACACATTTAATTCACCTTTCCTAAACTATCAGTAGTTCTAATTACCCTCAAAATTTGGTTAACTAAGAAACTCGTAATTTTTATTGAGTTTTTCACTCACTATAACCAAAATTGCAGCTATAGCAACAAATAAGATGATATCAACACAAGAAACAATAATATATCATTCAACACCAACTAATATCTTGACAATATTAATGAATACTTACCTTAAAATATTAAATGTCATAGTTTGTCTAGACACAAAGTTTAGGAAACAAGAACGACTTTCAAATTTTATTATCTTCAACTAAATATTCGTGCAATGCATCAAAACATCATGTGAACCTTATAATTTTAAACATGCCATGTAGAATATTAAAATTTAAAAGTTAGTGAATATAGAAAGAGACAATTTTTAATAGGCTAAAAATGAAAATAAGACACATAAATTGAAACTAAGAAAGTAATACTTACCTTAATAAAATAATCATGGACATTCTAAATATGGTTGTTGCAGTATTTGGAGCGTCTGAAACTTGCTGCTGAAGAAAGTCTTGTTTCACCTCTCAGACAAAAGACAACTAAACCTTACTGGTTCAAGAAAAGTAGTTGGTAAGCTCAATAACAATGAAGTAACTGAAATTAGAAAAAAAGACCGCAAAAATAAGACTTCACAATGCAAAATATTTTTTTATCTTTTCAGAAATTACAACTTGAGAAATACTTAAAATGTTGAGTTCCTCATCAAAAGTTGCTATGAAATAAATTTTAGGGATAAATTTGCAAAATAAAGGTAACCTTACGATTTCTGATTAAAGAATTTTTAATGTGTGAGCTCATGTTAATGATTATTTATACATTCAAATTTGAATACTCGAAATTTCTTCATATTCTTAAATCTTGTTTTTACTTTCTAACGCAATAAAAAATAAAGTGTCATATAGAGTTTAAACATACATCAAATCCTTTTGTTGATGTCTAATGTCTCGATAAATGGCAATGTATGTTCAAATTGAAATACTCTGAATTTTATTAGCACGTATAAACACTGATTTTTTCATTATTTATGTTACTGGATTCTAGAATTTGCTCTAACGATTTATTCTGTTTTGTGCGGTTCTCCAACTCTACATTATTGGTCTTCCTTTTAACCATCCATTTAAATTTCATAATTAGGATATAATTTAACTACAATTTTAATATTAGCAGTAAGATACTAAAAATGACTTTTTCTAAAATATAGAATAGAAATTTCTATATCTATAAATGCACAATTAAAAGATGGAAACAAAAATTGATTTAAGAATACTATCAAACACCCAACGTACATTAATAGGCAAACCTGATCTAATATATTCACATGCATGTGAAAGTTTACACACCAATTCATGACCAAAGAACTCATCCACTTTAAAAGATTACTTTTTTTTTACAGTTTTCGTTACCGATTCAACCAATTATCATTACTTGTTCACCAAATTTCCATTACCAACAATAACATTCAAATTCCAAGCAACAATGATTATGAAATTTCATTACCAAAAATCAGTGAAACAAAGAATGAATGCAGAAAGAATTCACCAAAACTAAACAAATAAAAAAAAAAAAGAAGAGGAAAAAGAAACACAGATATAGAAAAGAAGGTGAAGAACTCACCAATTTCGGGGCTGAGTTGCAGGATGCCTTTGGAGAGTGTCTCAAATGTACACTGTACCATGCGTTTTGTACAATAATCAGATGCTGCGTTAGTCCTTTACTTTGTTCACTTCTAAAATAGGTAAGGTAATAATATATAAGATTTTTAGGTTCTTCCTCGTTTCATCAATCTCCAATTCAGCTGTAATGACATATTTGAAATTCACAAAGAAATTGTTCGTCCAATAATATTTAATCATTTTTGTATCATTTATAACTCACATCGCTTTCCCAAATGCTTGACTAACTCAACAAAATATATATAATCATCACGTATATTGTTTTTGACTTTTATGAATTTGCAACGATTGAGAGAGATTTTAGAGAAGATATATTGAAATTTGAATTACTTGATGAAGATGTTGCAATTTGAAAGAGATTGTCATCAATTTGATTTGGGTAATTTGAAGAACTAACATTTACTTTTATATTTAATTTCCTTTTTAATCTCTTGTCTAATGCATCAACAGTTATATATCCACCTCAATGAAATTGTATAGGATGACACAAATTTGAATGGATTTTGTAAATGAGAAAAGACATAAATATACCATCGAAGTTGTCACATATTTGCATAAAGACACCTAAACTTTCAAAGTGTCCTATCACCCCACTAAACAACTATATATCGTTGTAAATGGGTCATTTTTACACATTTCCTCGTCTGGGTTGTTTACACGCACGTTAGGCGCGTCATGGACTAGTTTTCACTTTCATTGACCAGTTCAAAAGTGCCACATGTCATTTCCTTTCTTTATTATTAATTATTTAATCAATTTATGTCATCTTCCCCAATTTAAACCCAAAATAGATGTGGTAGCCCTAATATTTTGATTTTCATAGCAAGTATATTGCTTCGGATTTCAAAGGTGTGACGCCTGAGTTGGTTGACACTCGTTATGCTATTTTAGTTTTGGTTATTCCGAGTGCAAATGATGATTGAAGCCATAATGAGATGGAGATAGTGGAAGTAGTTGTTGATCAGGTGGTTGTGGCCCTATCCCATGCGACGGTTCTTGAAGAGTCACAATTAATGAGGGAGAAACTAGAACGAGAACGGTTTGCTGCAACAGGCTAAGGAGAATGCCGTGAAGGCAAGCCAGGCAAGGAATTCATTTAAGATGGTAATGAACAATGGGATGAGACGACCAATGCACTCGATTTTGGGTTTGCTTTCCATACTTCAAGATGAGAACACAAGCTCTAACCAGAAGATTAATATTATCGAAGGGTGATTCCCAGTAAAAATGATGCCGTTTCAGTTGACTTATCAGAGAGGCTTCTTGTCTTGTTAAGTGGGTGTGTGTTTTTAAGGGTGTTGGCTTTTCCATGGATGTTCTCAGTTCTTTACCTAATCTGGTGATGGGTGATGAGAAGAGAACATAGATGACTTTTCTTCAAAAGATAAGGGTTGGGTCAGGTTAATTCTATCTTAGGGAGTGAGCAACACGCGCACGATGTAGATGAGGGAATGAGTAAAAATGACTCATTTACAATGATTTATAGTTGTTTAGTGGGGTGATAGGACACTTTTAAAGTTTAGGTGTCTTTATGAAAATATGGGACAACTTCAATGGTGTATTTATGTATTTTCTCTTTGTAAATTTGAAAAGGTAAAGATAGAATGTAATTTGCTCCTTGCACTATAGAATTCCTAATTTCTTTTTTAACGAGAAACTTATTTTCTATCATATATAAATGATATAAAACTAACACATACTAAATAATTTATGTGAAAATTTTATAAATAACATTTATAAGACTAATAATTTTAAGCTATGAAATAAAATGATTTTTTCAGATTGTAACAATTTGTAAAATTATTTTTTAAGTACTTGTGAAAAATCAATTCGAAAAAAAAAAGATAAAAAAGGATAAAAAAATGACTTTGAAAAAAAAAAAAGATAAAAAAAGGATAAAGGTGTATTAATCAATTTTGAGTTCATTTATAATAATTGTTTTTGGCATAAATTTAGGAGATCCAAACAAATTAGGAGTATATATATATTTTTTTATTTCACTCGAATATGTTAACATTAATTAAAAACAATCAGATTTTATTCATTTTGTTTAATGTTTCTCTCTTCATTTTTTTCCTCAGAATTTGGCGTCATCACTCACGAGTAGATCCAATTTTTTGGATAAGAAATTTTCATTTTGTTTTAAACATGATGATATATGTGACCTTTCTAGTTAGTATTCTTTACGATTTATTGTTTGTATTTGTAAATTACTGAACCATAAAAAAGTATACAATGAAACTATAGATGACATTTTCTGATTTTGTTTATATATACAACAAGATTTAAGTTGTTATATTTTTTGTATGAACATTATTTTGTTCGCAATACGTAATCATTTTTGTGAAACTCTAGTTAATGTTGATACAAATGTGTGTTATTTTTTTTGCTATTTTGTGTACTGTTTATGTCATGAATTTGTGCGATATTGGATTAATATTTGAATGATTTGACTATAAGTGTATGAAACATTAATAGTATTAGCTTTGTAAAGTTACGAAATTTGTGAAAAAAGTATGAAATGTGTTGCAACATTGTTATGAAACTGATATTTTTAGTCAATTTAATGATAAAATAATAATAATGAGATAAATTCAGTATGCAGTTTAATTATAATATGTGATACTTATTTTCTTATATATATATATATATATATATATTATATATATATATATTATATATATATATATATATATATAATGTATAGGTTGGAATGAATTTGATAGAATAACTGAAATAATATTGGTATGAATAATTATTCACTATTTTGTAAAAAATAAGTAAGAAGTATGATATTTGTATTAAGTTTGTCTGAAATGTGAATAAAAGTACATCACATTTTTTTAACTTTTGTTTTATTTAAAACTGACCGTGATTTCGTAATGACACAAGAAAATTTGTTGATTTTCATATAGAAGAAATTATTGTAGTGACATGATTTTGATATGAATAATTGATCAAATTTGACATGAAGTAGGTATGAAATGTGTGAATAGACTTGAACACTTGAAGAAACTTGCTGATGTGAAATTCAAGAGGTCTAAAGCTACATGCATTACATGTCATTGAGCTTGCCACAACATGAAGACATGATCAAATTACTCTGAAAAAAATATAAATTGTTTTGATTTTTTTGTCTTTTAAGCTAATGAATTATAATTTCAATATATTTATTATGAGTTCTGTAAAATTCGTTTTTATGTATTCATCGTTTTTCAAATATATAGGGAACAATTTATTAAGTAATGCAGTATGCGATTGTATCCATTTGTATGCAATTGAAGTCACATATACTAGTTGTTGTAATTTTCAATTGGTATTCTTTTGATATTCACTTGGTGTACGACTTGAAAAAAATATAAAATAAGATGTAATTGAGGTGGATACAATATCATATGGTCATTGTTATACATTGTCAGCTTCATTCATTCCAGATTTATACAAGGTGGATATCAACTTCATTTATTTTTTTAGTTTTTATCTTAAATACTCAAGTTAAAATATCAAATGTATACAAATTGATGAATATCAGTTTAATATCATTCTTATTTTTCAATTTGCAGATTAAGTAGATACAATGTACGCCAACATATCAGCATCATTTAATCAATTGTTCATTAGTTTTCAAATATATAGTGAACTATTGATTAATTAATGATAGTATGTAATTCGTATCCATTTGATATGCAATTAAAGTTACATACATGCTAGTTAGTATACTTTTCAATTGATATTCTTTAGGTATTCACATGATGTTCGATTTGAAAAAAAATATAAAATAATATGCAATTGAGGTGAATATAATATATAATGGTCAATGTTTTACATTGTCAATTTCATTCTTCCCAAACTTGTACAAATGGTTACCATTTTAATGTCATTCTTATTTTTCAATTTAGAGATCAATTAGATACAATGTTAGCCAACATATAAATATTCCATGTAAGTTTAATTGCTCATTTTTTTAATTGTCGAATAAGGATTTTTCAGATTTAAGAGGTGATAGTGAGATGTAGAAACGATTTGTATAGAAGATGATTGAGGAGGTGAAAGAAGAATCAGTAATTTTCGTTTACAAAAATTTTCACTTTTTGAACGTGGGGGTGCTAGGTTGTTGACTAGAAGAAGCATTGTGACATTAACACTATGTTTGGATCATTGTCATTCATTGTATTGTATTGTACCGTTACTATACCTACAATGTTTGTTTTGATTGTTACTTAAAATGTATTGTACTGTATTGTTAAATTTCGTTGTTACGTAACAATGGAAATCCCTATTTTATGGAACAACCAATTTGGTGTGTTCCCATTGTCAATTTCTTTTTCCAATTATATCTTTACATCATATTTTAAAATACTATTTTACCCTTTACCTTCATTATTTAAACGTAGTCAAACCTCCTACCCTAGAATAATTAAGGATAATCAAATAAATTTATAAATTACAATACAGTACGATACAATCAAACCAAATAATTAAAATGTTACTAAACAATAACAAGCAATACAATTTAGCCAAACACTGTATTTATCATACAATACAATACAATAAAGTATAATACAATATAATACATTATGAAACAATGGATAACAATGATCCAAACGAAGTGTAGGGGTGTGGATTCAAGGTAAAATTCCTATAAAAGTGCAAGAGATAATTATGATAAATTATTTATTTATATCATTTAATAATAAATATAAAATTATAAAAGACTATTTATTTAATAAACAAAGATTCAATTGATTTTTTAAATAAATAGTGATATGTTATAATTCATAGTTAAACTATTATAAGCAAAAATATTTTAAAAATAAATTTAAAATTCGTAATATTGTTCCTTAAATATATAGGGGTGATTTTTACATAATTTATTTGGTGACCCCAATTATCCTCTACACGTGTAGTTAAGTATATGGACCATTTTCCTTTCACTCTAAGCTATTTGGGCCTAATAAAGAATATCCAGGGCACTGCTAGCTGTATCATTATGGATTGGTGGTTAAATCTTGCATGGTGATTTTCCATAATTAATAATTAAACCATCGAAATTAAAAGGATTACAGATAACTCGTCTATTCAACGTTTCAACTAATTAATAATGATAACATATGTACCTATAATATTGACTTTAATACTAATGTCATCTAAATTAAAACTTGCCATTAGGATGCTATTTTTCTCATCTTTGAGATTAATTTGTTTGAGCTCTTAACAACTTTTTTTGAAATAAAATATGATACTTCAATTTTAATTATATGTCTTACTTTGATTGAAATTTTAAGCTTTAAAAAAGTAACTAATAATAATAATAATAATAATAATAATAATAATAATAATAATAATAATAATAATAATAATAATAATAATGTGTTTGTAGTTTTAAATTAGAGTTATGTATAGTATATATTAAAATATTATTTAATTTTAAATATGTTATGTTAAATGTTAAAATTTAACAATTACTAAATTATGAAAGATTTTTTTTAAGAATAGAATCTTATAAATTAGATAAAATAAAACAGAGGAGGATTCATGAAAAAAAAAAAACTGGGACGGATTATCACAGCATTTACCACTTCTTTATGATAGTAAGTTTGTATTTTAAATACATGATATAAAATCATGATTTTAAATTTTATGATAGTAAGTTTGTATTTTAAATACATGATATAAAATCATGATTTTAAATTAGTGTTCAAATATGCAATATAAAGTTAAGATCTCAAATCAACATTTAGATATGTGATTGAGATTATAATTTAAAATCATGCCAAGTTTTAAATAAAAAAACATGATTTGAGATTTCAAATCATAAACAAATATAAAACTTGACTCATAAGTTTATATTTCATAAGAAAAGAGGCATCATTTTTTATTTTACAAAGATAGACTCTTGTTCATCATGAGGAGATTGTTAGTATTGTGCGCAAGGATTATCTTAAAGAATAAACTAGTTATTATTGTTGTTAACATTTATTTATCAAAGGAACATGGAGATTGTTCTATGATTGTATACGAATTGGAGAAATTTTTATAACTTGTGGAGTTTTTATGTTTATGAGTAAAATAATATAACTTAAGAAATTCAAATTATATCTAAATAAAATGTGAAAATTCAAGTAATGAATCTGAAAAACACCATTGAAGGATCTAGAGATAAACTGAATTTTGAAGAAGAAGAAGAAAAATCTTATTAAATCAATCACGAGTGTTACACTTGTGCCTTCTTATATACAAATGTTTCATATACAAATTCAGTCACAAAATGCATTTCCTAACTGACTCTAATCCACAACTAACTGATGACAGATCATTAACTGATTGATTATTTATTTAACCAACTATGTACAATAATAACAGAAAATGAGAAAGTTAACACTCCCCCTAAAGCTGAAGGGGGCAATATGTTAAGAACACCTAGTTTGCCTAACAAATGAAGATGTTGAGCCTGACTCAATCCTTTAGTTAATAGATCAGCAACTTATTGTTGTGTGTGTACATAGTCTGTTTGAATTAATCCAGTCTTAACCTTATCTCTAACGAAATGACAATCTATTTCGATGTGCTTGGTTCTTTCATGGAATACAAGATTCGCAGCTAATTGCATAGCAAACTTGCTATCCCTCCATATTTTGATTGGCATTTGAATGGACACATTAGGCTCATTGAACAACCCTATCAACCATGTCACTTTTGCTACTGCTGAAGCCATACTTCTATACTCAGCTTCAGCTGAGCTTCTAGACACTCTCTGTTGTTTCTTGGACTTCCAAGACACTAAGGAATCTCCAAAATTTACTATGTAGCCTGTCACTAGACTCCTAGTATTAGGACAAGCAGCCCACTCTAAATCACACCAGTATGTTAATGTCTTCGCTGACTGAGCCTTCATCCATATGCCCTGACCAACCGTTCCTTTCAAGTATCTCACCACTCTGATAGCTGCCTCCCAATGAGATCTTTTTGGATGTTGCATAAACTGATTTAGTGTTTGCACTGCATAACTAATGTCAGGTCTTGTAATGGTAGCATACATTAATTTCCCTACTAATCTTTGATAAGCTGAATGATCTATTAGTACATCATCTCCTTGTAGTCCAGCAGTCTGATCAAATTCTACTGATGTCAGCCTCAAGTTGGTCTCTAATGGTGTGGTTGCTGGTTTTGCACCACTCAATCCTGTTTAGAAATAAGCTCTAATATTTACTTCCTTTGATTCAGAATAACACCTGTTTTGTACCTTAACACCTCAATATCCAAAAAATATTTGATTTCTCCTAAATCTTTGAGTTTAAACTTCTGATGCAATGCTTCTTTTGCTTCTCTAATTAATGACTCATTATCACCAGTAATAAGTAAATCATCAACATAGATCAAGACAACAACCATCCCCTCTGGCTTCTTCAAGGTGAACAATGAATAATCATGAGAACTTTGAATGAAGCCTGCAGATAATAAGGTGTTGTTCAATTTGATATTCCATTGTCTAGATGCTTGCTTGAGTCCAAGGATTTAAGCAATTTACAAACTTTGGTTGACCCCTGAGATCTGAAACCTTCAGGCATCTCCATATATACTTCTTCATCCAATTCTCCTTGTAAAAAGGCATTGTACATATCCATTTGGTAAAGAAACCAGCCTTTAGAAACATCAACTGCAATAACACTTCTAACAGTTACCATTTCTACAACTGGTGAAAATGTATCATGATAATCCAATCCTTCTTGCTGACTATATCCCTTGGCTACAAGTCTAGATTTGAACCTTTCTTATGTCTCCATCAGCCTTGTGTTTGATTTTGTAAATCCATTTAGAACAAACAGCGTGTTTGCCTAGAGGTAAGTCAACCACCAACCAGGTCTTGTTATCTTCAAGGGCTTTCATTTCCAGCTTCATAGCCTCAATCCATCTGGGATGTTTACTAGCTTGGCCAAATGTCCGAGGCTCTACCAAATCTGAAAACTTTGCTAGGTAACTATGATATTTGGATGACACACGATCATAACTGAGATGGTTTGCTAGAGGATATTTACTATTCTGTCCAACTACAGGAGCCATGTAATCTTTCATTTGTGTGGTAGGTTTGGTATGTCTAGATGATTTTCTAATAGAAACTAGAGGTAGTGGTTCGGCTGTATCAATAACTGATTCTTGGATTGACATCTCCTCATCATGGACATGCAACATCTCATTAGAAACATCATTCAAAATGGTGGAAACCTGTGTGTCTGCATTTGGATAACCCTCAGCTACTGTACCTTCTGAACTATCAACATCTTCAAAGCTATCAGGTAATAAGACAGGAGCAACTGTTTGTGAAAGTTATAAAGGGGCAAAAGGAAAGATGTGTTCCTGAAATACAACATCTCTATTGACTAAGAATTTCTTAGTGTGTAAATCCAACAACAACTAACCCTTCGGAGTTTCTGAGTATCCCATCATGATTGCAATTTTTCCCTTTCTAAGAACTTGTCATTTCTAGGAACAATAGAAGCATGACCAAGACAACCTATAACCCTCAAAAGGCTGATATTGGGAGGTTTAGAGAATAATATTTCATATGGACTTTTATTATGAAGAATTGATGAGGATAGTCTATTAATCAAATACACAATTGCTTGAACACACACTCCCCAGAATCTAAGATACATACAAGACTGAAATTTGATGGCCCTAGCTACATTCAAGATGTGTCTATGCTTCCTCTCCACTATACCATTTTGTTGTGGTGTGTGAGGACAGATACTTTGATGAAAAACTCTATTCTATTGTCTGACCTCACTGTCTTGATGGTGTGCCCAAACTGATTCTTTATCAGTACAAAGAAATTCTTTATTCTACAATGGTTTCAGACTTAAGCTGTAATTAATGCACCCAAGTATATCTGCTGCAATCATCAACAATTGTAAGAAACTAGTATTTCTTATTAAACGTGGGAACCTTATATGGTCCCCATATATCTATGTCTACAAGTTCAAAGCATTTAGAAGTTTTGGATGCACTGGTAGGAAATGACAATCTAGTTTGCTTTGCTAATGGACAGACTAAACAACTAGTAAGTAAATCAATGTCTTTATTGCTATGTAGTAGGTCTAAACCTTGCAGTGCTTGAATTGAAGGATGACCAAGCCTTCTATGCCACAATTCACAATCCTGCAATGATACCCATGCAGCAATTTTCTGATGTTTTGAGATTCACATTTTCCTTTCATGATAGAATCATTTCTGAATATGTACATGTTGCCTTCTTCCTTACCAATCCCCTTCACCCTGCCACTGCAAAGGTCTTGAAATATATAAAATTTAGGGTAAAAGGAAACAAAACATGATAGTTCCCTGGTTAGTTGTGAGACAGACAACAAGTTGAACTTAAACTCAGATACACACAACACATCTTTAATCACTTCGTTGTTAAGAAAACATGTTTCTCCTATGTGTGATATAAAGGCCTTATCACCTGTAGGTAAATTCACCTTGTCTTGGTGAAAGCTAGCTGTGCATTTATTACTTTTCAACAAATGCTCATTTGTTGTAATATGATGGGAAACACCAGAGTCTACTATCCAACAATGAGAGGCAACAATAGTTGAAAAACAATTTTCCATACCTTTCATGTTGACCTGCTTCATGTCCTTCTTATCCTTCCCTAACATGTCCATTATTTGTTTGTATTCTCCATCAGTAAATGCATGTCCTCTAGCAACAAAAGCATTGTTTACTTCATGATGACTAGAAGAACCTTCTCCATAATTATCTTTGGATATGTTGTTAGCTTCTCCAGAATGATTGTAGCCATGTCTTCCAGATAAAGGATGCATTGGACTTGACCTTGAAATATTGAAACCAGAATTCTTTCTGTGTTTCCAATCTGCTGGATAGCCAATTAATTTGTAACAATTTTCCTTAGTGTGTCCAGTATACTGACAATATTCACATCTTCTTCCTTTATGATTCTGACCTTCCTGATTATGATTGTTACCTCTGTTAACACTCATAGCTACTGGCTTCGGTACATTATTAACAATGGCTACAGAAGCTGTTTGTTGTTGAAGCTCATCCTCTACTATCATGGCATAAGCTTGATTAATAGAATGAGTAACACCTTTTAGCAAAATTTGTCTCTTAGCATGTTCATACGGCTCATTCAAACCACTAAGGAACTGAATTAGTCTAAGTTGATAAGTGATCTGCATATTCTTTGGATTTTGGACATGCACAACTAGGAGAAGGTATTCCTCCCACAAATTCTTTAATTTAGTGTAGTAAGTTGAAACTGAATCAGTACTTTGTGAGAGTGTGTTGATTTCCCTGTGCAGCTGGTAAATTCTCATTCGATTGACTTTGTCGAACTTTTCTTTCAAGTCCGCCCAAACTGTATAAGCATTGGTAGCATACACTATTCCACTTATAAGATCTTCACTGACTGAACTCATCAACCATGACAATACAATTGCATTACATGTTTCCCATTGTTCATGTAATTCATCTCGATACAGAGACTACTGTAAGATCCTGTAATAAATCCAATTTTCCTCTTCCCCGTCAATGCAATTCTCATTGATCTACTCCACACTCCGTAATTTTCAGGGCCTGTGAGCTTAATAGGAATCAAAACTGCACTTGAAGCATCTGATGGACCTATATAAAGAGGATCATTTGGATCAATTTGTATTGTCGTCATTGTTGTCTTCTTCATAACTCTATTGTAGTGTAAACACTACTCTGATCTACTTCTACTTTGATTTATTGGATCACAAGTATAACCTGGCTTTGATACAATGTGAAAATTCAAGTAAAGAATCTGAAAAAACACCATTGAAGGATCTAGAGATAAACTAAATTTTGAAGAAGAAGAAGAAGAAGAATCTTATTAAATCAATCACGAGTGTTACACTTGTGCCTTCTTATATACAAATGTTTTAGATACAAATTCGGTCACAAAATGCATTTTCTAACTGACTCTAATCCACAACTAACTGATGACAGCTCATTAACTAACTGATTATTTATTTAACCAACTATGAACAGTAATACCAACTAACAGTAATAAGAGAAAATGAGAAAGTTAACATAAAACTTTAAGGGGCTGTTTGGTTACTGTTAGAGTTATGCAGGTATTAACTATGCAGGGTTTAATTATGCAAATATTAGATATGCAGGGTTTAGTTATGCAGGTACTAATTATGTGAATATTATTTATGTAGATATTATTTAGTTACATAGAGATCACAATACATGAATTATTAACTATTGAATATTAAACTTATTGTAAATTATTAATATATATTATTTAGAAAATAATAATACATGCTAATAAATGTGAAATATATTGAGTAATATATAATGTTAATATTTGATTAGCTTATGTACCGTTAAAAAATATACAATAAATTTCTAATATTAAAAAATATTTTTTTTGCATAAATCAATCAAATGTTAAGTATTTAAAAAGAATTGAAAATATTCTATATATAATAAAAAATAAAACAACATATTTTGATTGGAATAATAAAGTTCCAATTAAAAAAATAAAAGAAATTAAAAGAAATAAAAATGGTCTTAGTATAAAAGATAAATAAAAACGACAAACCTATATATAGGAAAATAATAAAAACAATTAAATAAATTGATAGGGTAAATATATAATTTATCACTTTAATACATGTATAACTAATACCCACATAGTTTATTCCACCTTCAATCCTGCATAACTTTATATATAAATTTCCTCATAAGTTATGTTGGTATTAATTATGTAGGACTACAAAAAGTCCTGTTAACTTTTTAACCTAATAAAAAAATTTTACCAAACATTGTAAAACTAATATAATATTTTATACATGAATAACAAGCCCTCTTATACCGTAAACAAACTGCCCTAATTTCATTTCAATATAATATTATATCACATATTCAAATGAATACAAACTGTACGACGATTTACAATTTTGAAAGTGTCACATTAGACTGAGTGCCTGTTTGGCCAAACAATTTGGACGAAAGCATTCTTTCTCGAAAAAAAAAACTTTTTAAAAGTTAAGGTGTTTGTCCAAAAAGTAAAATATTTTTAAGCAAAAGCATTGAATATCATTTTTGATTTATCTATACATTACATTGATTGAAAATCTTAATTAAATAAAAGTAAAAACTTAAATAAAATATTTTATAACAGATATTTATAGTTTCTCTTTAAAAAGTGACCTTAATATTAAACGTTCATTGATACTTATTCTTTTTTATATTCAATACTTGAAAACTTTAAAAATCCCTTACAAATGAATTAAACAAACACGAACTATTTGTTTCTAAAAGTTTTCTCTAAAAGGCTATTATAATAATAATAATTCTTCGAGAAAACAAATCCATTTTTGTAACTAAACGAAGATGCTACTTTCTTTATCTTAATTTACACGACGTCTTAATATTTTTAAAGAATCATTTTAACTATACACTTTGAAGAAAAATTAAATAGATTAACCTAATATTTTCAAATTAAAAATTTGAATATTCAAAAACCATATAAACTAAAGTAAGTTATGATTCTTCTTATGTCAATATAATTTAAATCTCCAAAAAGCAAAAGACTTCACGTATATTTTTACCCTGTTGAGTGCAAACAACGCAAAACGGGAAGAAGGGTGGTAGACTGTAGTGCTTAATTTAGAATGATTAGCAATGAGAGGTAGAATAACAAATAATGAACTTAATTATGATAACAAATAGAACTATTTAGGTATAATCATAATGCAAACCTCATAATTTAAGCTTTTTAAAAAGGTAATGTGACAATTAATAAACTTGTCTGTTGCTCAGGATTGTTATCATGATAAAGTTTTCTTTTTCTTCTCTGTGGAGTGAAAATTGATTTAGATCAACTCAATATTATAAAGTTATATTCATTTTAAAGTATTGATCAAAATTTTCGTAATTAGAATTTTGAAAAAGAAAAAGTAGTGCATAAACTGAGAGAGAGTAAAGGGAAGCAAAATGGCTTGAGAATTACGTTGAATGATCGATCTTCCTTTCTTTCGAATCAATACCAACCATTGGGCCACCCATTTCTTGTTCATCATTCATGTTTTCTATCTGCATGAAAATAAGCAAAAGGAAAAACAATTTAATTAGACAAATATATTTTTATCTTATTTATTCTTAAAATAATTACAAAAAGAAAAAAATTATTTTCCTTCTCCTCTCGCTCGTCTCTCTCCCCCTTCTTACTCTTGCTCTTTACTTCTTTTTTCCTCTCCCCATCGGTTTCTCCTCTCACTCCCCTCTTTCTGTTAAGCAGGAATGACACTTACATACAGTTGCTAGATGTATCGGTGCATACACTGATATAAAATTCATGTATTTTTAATATTAGGTACATGTATTTATTCATGGATATACTAAATATTTGATATCAGATACACTAATGAAATTGATATCGGATACACTGAGATAACATTATAATTGAATATAATGAATGAAAATTAATTTTGAATATACAGATAGATAAACTCAAATATACATTCCAAAATGCAAATACATAGGGAGAAAAAGACAGCCCCAACAAGAGGCATTGGTAAAGTGAAGTGCAACACAAGGCCTAACCTAGCTAGTTGATATCTCTTTAACACCAAAGTAAGATAATAACATACAAAATGTATTTGGTAGTCACAACTCAACACTGTTGCTACAAATTAATCCTAATTGGATTTGCCACCTTTCTACTCTTTCTTTTGCAACCTTCAAATCTATACTATACTACTTTTAGAAAATCCCTTATATATTCCCTTCCCAAACCTCTCTTTTCACAAGCAGCAACCAAATATCTTCTTTCACATTCCTTTAGTTTCCTCCTCTGCATTGTCAAAATGATGGGTAGGAATAATGCTGTTCTGTTGGGATTTATTATCTGCATTATCGTAGCTGGAGTTGGAGGTCAAGCACCTCCAACACCTCCTACTAACCAAGCACCCCCTACCCAAGCACCACCTACACAGGCACCCCCTACTAACCAAGCACCCCCTACCCAGACACCCCCTACACAGGCACCACCAACACAGGCACCCCCAACACCTACTAACCAAGCACCACCTACACAGGCTCCACCAACACCCACTAACCAGGCTCCTCCAACACCTACTACCCAAGCACCACCTACACCCACTACCCAATCTCCACCTACACCCACTGGTTCTCCTCCTCCAGTTAACACCCAAACACCACCGGCTCAGCCACCACCAACTGCTTCACCACCCCCCACAGTTTCATCCCCACCTCCTGTTGTAACTACTCCACCACCAGCACCTCCTACTCCTATTGCTTCTCCTCCTCCACCAGTGAACTCTCCACCTCCTCCAGCAGCACCTTCTCCTGCGCCACTTGCATCAACTCCTGCTCCAGCTCCTGCGAAGAAATTGACTTCTCCAGCACCATCTCCTTTAGGATTTAGTCCTCCCGCTCCAGCCCTAGCCCCAAGTCTTGGAGCTTTATCTCCTGCTCCTTCAGCTACTGATCAGGTACATGCATATTTTATTTTCTTTGTTAATCATTTAAAGTTAAAGGTGATTCCATACTTTGAAATCAAATATATTAATCAGTAGTTAGTTAGGATCCCGTACGTTGGATTTACAAACTGATTGGATGCTTTAAATACATTTAGTTTTAGATATATGATCTAGCTCTAACCAAATATGTTTCTAAATTGGACAATTTAGTATAGTGAGTAACTCTTCGTAACAAAAAAATTGATAGGTTATACCTAGATAAAGATGTATGTATAATCTAATACACAACTAACTATAATATACTTCATCAGTGTAATAAGTTAGTAAATGATTTTTTAAAACTAACTAGTTTGTGTCCAGATAGTTTAGTTTTCAGTTTAAAAGGCTTTGGGGATCAGCATGATTGATGCTGTGTTAGCTTTGTCCACATTTTATTGTCAGATTAGTGTTCTGGCGGCAGAAGTAATATATAGGGTGTTGTGAGTACTAATAGAATAAACAGCCCACATACACCAACATCCAGTGTGCTACCTTGAATTGATTTAGATCGTTTTGTATGTGCCACGATTTATAGTGTCACTGACTGCAGTTATGATTGGTTGATTAAATTCACATTGATACACTATAGATCTGATGTGTTTAACGAAGATCTTGGTCATCGGATTTTGTTTAAGAATCAGTTAGAGAATAATTTGTGTGTATGAAATTAGACACTGTGTTATATTTCATTTGGTTAACATTTTGTTTTATAAGATTTATATAACAATTCCATTACTACTATTATTTAATATCCTAATTCAACATGAGATAAATTATAACTGGATTCACTTTACAGGGATTAAATACCTCAAGAAGACCAAATAACACTTGACTTTACAATCTTTCTATTTTCATTTACTTCAAAACTAAAGGGTAACATTGTAAAAATTTTATATTATACTCTTAAATTTTCATTTAAAATGCAATGGACCAAACATCCGCAAAAACAAAGAAAAAAATACCACTAATTATATGATTTTCTTTGTTTCCTAAGTTCCTTTACTTTAATAAGCTGGTAATCCTATTTAATTAGTAACCCTTCTTAAAAGCAATTATTTTTATAGTCATTTCTTAATATTTGGAAGCATATTTAATTTGCAGAGCGGAGTAGAGGGCCTAAAATTGTCAACAATGATCGTGAAAAGCTTGGTCTTAGGATGGGGTCTACTCAGCTTTCTAATGTAGAACTCTCTATCATCCTGCATCATTTGTTTTAGTTTGCCTCTATATGTATGAATTGGTATCTCTTTATTTAGCTTAGGATGATGATGATGATGGCCCATTTCCTTGCCTGTACTTGGATTATATATTCACTTTGATTTTTTTGGAGGATTTGTTAAGGGGAGCTTAATTTTTGTATTTTGACAGGATTGTGTTTTAATTGAAGTTTCTATATATTGTTTTATATACTTGTTCTTCTCCTTTTAAATGCACTATCAAACTAATTTCTCGACGCATTTTTTATACTATCTAAGTTATACATATAGTGTAAATAACTTTTTTATACTAATCTATGATATAACAGATCCATCATGATTTTTACCAAATACCAATATTATGAACACATTATACTATAATTGTAACTATACTAAGCCTATACCTCATAGGCTCGTACAATATATCTGCTACTTTTCTATCCAACCCAACAATAGAAATCATCATGGAAATGATCTTTTGAGGTAATACATTTTCCATTGGAAAACATTAAATAATGATCCAGACAATAATCTTTGTGAAGAATATTTTCCTATACATCAATCGCATGAAGAACAATCACAATAAAATGAGCAGCAAACAAGAAAATTCCTAGACCAATTTAAAGGAAAGAAGTGATGTATTTAGTAAAGCAATTGGAGAGAACATTAACCTTCAAATTGACTTTTGTGTTCAGCATTGTGAGACTTCTGCAAAGCCAGTTCCATTGTTAATTCATGCATCTGCAAGTGAAGAAAGAAACGGAATTTCTGTATCATCTCACTATTATCACCTTTAAAGCAACCATCATAATATAACAAACCTGGAAAAAACAAGCTACGCAATTAGATAACCAATGAATAGACTAGTCTCTTCCATCTCTAAATTCAGTTTTTGAAAAAAGAATTTCTTTTTGTATCGGTAGTTTTGAACTAAAAGAATTTATATTTTATACTTCACACATCTAGAAAATCATTGAATACCTTTCCTTCATTATGCGTCCTACATTTAGCCATTAGCATCTTGCCTATTTTGCTTTTGTGGGGGTAAAATGGACTGCAACAGTGTTATCTTGCAACTCCTTCGCTTTCTTATCCTTCTCCTCAACCAAATTCTGGCATCAAACCAAGAAAAGATACAAGCAAGGATGCAATCAGAGCCAGCAAGTCAACAATGAAAAGGTCAAACCAATTACACGCGAAAAGCATCCACAATTTAAGCACCAAACATGCTTAAACTTTGAATGAGCAATGGAAAGGTCATATAAGCATATGCTTTATTCATTGGCATAAGGATGCATCATCTGAGCTCATATAGAGCATTCAAAAGATAACCAAGAACAATGTCACCAACAGAACCATGCCCCAGGAAATTAAGAATTCCAGCCAACAGTTAAAGTTTATTGGAACTATAAGCTCCTCTCCTTAAATTTCAGCTTGAAATTAAAATCAATGTCCAGATAATTTACCTTCAGTCTAGTGAACTCTTCATGAACACAAAGATTTATTCAGAAAATCATAGTGCGGCTCTCAGAAGCAGTGTTACAAAAGGCGAGCGCCTCCTCGCCTTTGGCGAGAGGCGAGGCGAGGCGAGGGGTCCTCGCCATTCTCTGCCGAGGCGAGGCGATGGTAAAAAGGCGAGGTGTGGCGAGGTGTGGCACTGCAATGGCGAGAGAAAAGGCGCCGCCTTTTTAATTAAAAAATTTTGATCTTCAAGAGTTGGATAATTTTGAAGAAGAATAGACTTTTAAAGTTTTGGTTTATTGTATTGAATTGTTTGGTCTTTAAAGTTTTAGACATTTTGTGATTTACTATTGGTTTTTGAATTGAATATTGCTAATATGGTATTGCTATTAAAAATTTTGGATAAAAATATGCAATTATATATTTTTAATTTTTGGTACTAATGGCGCCTTTATTCAAAAAGGCAAGCGCCTCGCCGCTCGCTCGCCCGTGGCGAGGCAGACCCTTGTCGCCTTTGTCGCCTCTCGCCGTCCACAACACTGCTCAGAAGAAAAAAAGTAAAAAGGAAATAATGAATAAAAACAAGAAAGGTTTTTGTAATTTGTAACTTCTACATTTCTGGAAAGTTAATGGATATGCCTTCCCTGAAACTTTGGTCTTAGTATCATCTGTTCTCTCATAACATGAAGATCTATTAGGCCAATACGGCATGTGTGCATGATATGCTTTTGGTAAATTCAACCAGGAATGACTAAAAAGGGGAATAGAAAACAGGAGAGTGGAAATGAGATGCTAATCTTGAGTGTGAGCTTACCTGTCAAAGGAGAGTTGAAAAATACAAGGAAATCATCACCCATTTAAATTTAAATGCACTACCAATATTAACAGCTCCTCTGTTTTTTGATAATTGTGTGATTATGAGGGTGTTGTTCGAAAAATAGTGCAGCTTCACGAATTGATTACATTTAAAAGAAATATGTCCCTTAATAAGTTGTATAGATGCACCGGAACAAATGGCCACTGAGGACCACATCTTTTCGTAAGAATTTAAAATCCAAACTAAGCTAGCAGGATCTACATTAGGGTTAGGCAGAATGATTCAAGCAGATAAGTGATCCAGCCCACCATTGGCAGTTCGTAAGAGTATTTTATCTTATTAGCTGGTTTGATGTTAGACAAATGCTGCTCTTACCCTCCGGTTTCTATCTCCTCTATTAGTCTGGAGGCAAAACGTGCAACTTGCATCTAAAGTATCAACAAATAGAAACACAGTTATAACCATTCCTATATGATACTCCCAGCAAATTTACAATTCACAACCCTAATTATGTTAGTTCTCTATTTTTATGGAGGGTAGCCAGGTGGGAGAAGAACAGAACTGACTTGATGGTTGACACTTCCGCAATACATATCAAACTACCTGAACATTTTTTCAGATTTCTGCAACATTCAGCATCAATGCTTAACTTCTCCATAAATCATGGAGCAGCAGCAGTAGCCAATGGCATCATAATCGAAGTCTAGCCAAACTCCTAAAATGCTACTCCCATACCAAGCAACACCAAGTGTGATACAAAACAAGCGACATACAACACATAGAGATTACAAACACAAGACTCCTTTTTAAAGGAGAAAAGTGAACAACATCACTAAAACAATTAAATAAGGGCAGGGAATAACAAACATTCTCCCCCCCCCCCCCCCCTTTTGGATTTCATATTCCAGAGCTTAGTTGCGGACTCTTCACTTTTGATGCCGCACCCGTCTCGGATTCTTCAAAAATACACTACTTTTGGCGAATCCGACACGCAACAATTGACATTTTTGAAGAGTCTGAGCAACATAGTTCCAGAGCATACAGACAGCAGATTTATGAGTAAGAAAAAGTGTTACTACTACCAGCATAGATCACAACTTGAGTTAAGCTTAAGGTTCCGAACCGCAGACTAGAACATTCAGCAGTAGGAACAGTAAGAAGAAATTGACCAGCACATAGTAAGGAGAAAACGATGCATTGGATGTATACATTTAAAAACGAAGGTGACCAATGATAAGGAGGAAAAACACCCAACACTATGCACTACAAAAAGGATTTAAGAAACAATACACTTAACATTCAGCAACATTCCATTGCCTTCTTACTCATCCTCTCCACAACTGAAGATGAGTAGTGGATTTTTTAATATTTTGTTGACATTACACCAAAGTTTTACATTTTCTCTCTTGAGTACCTTAAGGATCATAGCCACCGTATTACTTGGTAGAGAACCTTTTGGTCTAGAGTTGAGGTCTTGAGAAATTTTGCTCGTTTGCCCTTAAAGATTTTCCGATGGAAGTCGTGAGAGAAGCCATTGGAGCATCATTTGCTTGAACAACTTCCAATCCTGACTCATTGCACTACTTGGTTGGGAGAATGCTCCTCCTTGAGATTGGTGGTAAGGAAGAAGTGCATGTGTTTTTGGTACATAGGATGCCTTTGGGATGAACAGTGTCTCATTTAATGTGCCTGGCGTCACCCTTACAGCCTGAACTATAGCCTAAGGTTCTTACTTTTGTTCTTGATGTCTGTTACACCATCAATTATAAATAGCTCTCCATTAATCAGAAAATATCAGTTAACACTTTAGCTTGACATTAGATTGTTCAGCCTTGTACCCCTTTCAGAACTTCATCAGATTACCTTCTATAAGGCTTGAGATGATAATTTTCAAATTCTGAACCAAAAGTTATTGATTCCTCATCAAGCCTTTTTTTCAACCTTCTCCAAGTTCTCAGCATATTGGATTGTATTAAGCCTCTATAAAGTGTCTCGAAGGTGACCTTCTGTGGCAGAAATCCCTTTTCTATCATTTCCATAAAGAATTCACAGGCTGTTTTCCATTTTTGTTTCTCACAAAATCCATGAATCAACAATGTATATGAATCCAAATCAGGCCCTGCTCCAGAATCCTTCATATCGTCCCAAATATCTCTTGCCATCCCTATTCGACCTAATTTCAGTAACATCCCCAACAAGATGTTGAATGTACTCACGCTAGGTGAGCAGAGGGAGCCCTGCTTCATTTTCCCGTACAACCTCAACGCACCTTCGACATCCTTCCTCCCTTTGAATTCTTTAAAGAAACAATTGTAAGTGGTGGATGCGGGAGTAACCCCATTAGAAACCATTTGCTCTAGTAACAGCTCTGCATCTTCAATCCTACCACAAGTGCAGAGACACTTGATAACTGAGGTATATGTCACAATATTCGGGCATATCCCTTTGCGTTTCATAATCCTTAATTTCTCAAGTGATAACTCAGGCTTATGAGCCCGGCTATAGACATGGAGAAGTATGGAATAGCTGGTTACATCTGGCTCCACACCTCTTTCAGTCATTTCTTCAAACACCTTCTCTGCTTCCCTGATTACCTTGTCAAATCTACCATCCGGATGCAAACTCGCTCTCCTACAAATTCCATTCAATAAAACATTGTAACTTACCACGTTTGGATCAATACCCTTATCCATCATCTCCCCAAGAAACCTCCTAGCCATCTCTACATTCTTCACTTTACACCAACCATACATCAGAATAGTATAAACCTTACAGTTGAGCTCCAATCTCCATTTTTCTTTATTAAAAACTTCAGTAGCCACCTTAACATATCCATATTTACAAAGAGTATCAAGAAGATAAATAAAATACAATTTCCATACTTCATCTTCACCGTATTGATCAAGAAATACATGCATTTCACTGAAAGTCCTAATGGCTTGGCGGGTAAAGCCAGCAGAGATAAGCCTACGGATCAACACATAAAAAGTAGTGAAATCAGTTTTTACAGATTTCTGGTCCATTTGAATAATAAGCTGCCATGCAACATCGAACTGGCGGACTTTGCATAAAATGTCGATGAGGAGATTGAAAGCAGTGGTGGTGGAGGTGTCGGAATTGGGTTGCGATTGGGAGTAGTGAAAGAAGGAAAGGGCGACTTTAGAACAGTTTTTGAGTCGGATGAGAGTTTGATGAACAAGAAAAGGGGTGAAGGAAATGCCATGGAGCTGAAGAGAAGATTCCATGGCGTGAAATGGATTGTGGTGTTGGAGGAGTAGCTGAGAAATTAAGTCGGCGTCGTTTGAGGGTTCGAATTGCGGAAGTTCCGGCGGCGTTTGCTGGAGTTGTGAAGAGCAGAAGAAGCGGAGAAAACGGACACGGAGTTTAGGGAAGAAGAGAGAACGGAAATCAAATCGGACAAGCATCTCGATCGTGCACAGGAAGAAGATAGATAGCATAAAACCCTGAAATAGTTCAACAACAGTGTCAAGGGGGTTATACAAGTTTCAAAATTGACAAAGATGACAATTTTAACCATGCTTCTTAAAAATATGAATTACGGTGAAATCACATAAATATGTCATATTAAAAAATATTTATTATCTATGAAAATATAATTTTTCTTACTTATCATAACATTTTTTTAATAAAAAATATATCGTCAGCTTTGCTTTTGTTCCTTGTTTCTTTTCCTCCTCTGCTTCTTTTTATTTAAATTCTTCTTCTTCTTTTTCTGTCATTTTTTATCTTTCTCCACCTTTTTCTCTTTTGATTCTTCTTTTTATTGAAATTTTCATTTAAATAACTCTCCTCAAATTAATTTTTATTCCCATTGCACTATTTTTTTAAAATAACGACAGTAGAAGAATAGAAAGACCAAATATTTGTATAAAATTATATTTTCAAGCAGAAATTTCAAATTTCTAAAATCACAGCAACAAGAGTTCACCATTTAATGATCATTGTAAAGATTCAAATTTTGACATTATTTGAATTTACGAATTTATTGTTTCGATAAGCTGTTCCTGCAAATAATTAAAAATGACGTATGGAGTTTCTATCTCAATTTTAACAAGGCTTGGTTAAGTTTATACAATTGATTTTAGAAGAAATATTAGATTAAAACTCGAAAAATGTGAAGTTTACAAAATTGTATGTCAAATGCATCAAAGTTGTATTAGTTATGTTTCATAATTGTATTAAACTTGTATTAAAATAATTTGAGTAACACATTATAACATAGGCACAATACATTTGTAATAAAAAAATTGTAAACATCGATCTTTTTCTTTGAGATACAAATCAAAATAATTTATAAGATATATATAGTATATGTTTTATTATGAATAGTACATTTATAAATATATTGCACACTTCACTTCTTCTTAGTGATACCAACAAAAATAATTTAGATAACACACTAATAATACATTTATAAGACACACACACGACATTTTTAATACATATTGCAGTCGTCACTCATTTTTTTAGTGATATAAATTAAAAAAATTAGAAGACATATAATCTAAATTTTATTCATGAACAATACATTTTTAATACATATTGCAAACATTACTCATGTTCGTAGTGATACAAATCAAAATAATTTATAAGACATACATAATTCATGTTTTATTCATGAACAATACAAGTTTAATTCAGTTTGTTCAATCCTTCTTAATTTTCTCTTCTTATTCAACTTTAATTATATAATACACTTTTGATGCAAATTTAATCATTTTGAAGTTTATTGGTTGATTTGTTACTATTGGATTACTTGTTTAATTCATTATTGATACAAGTTTAATTCACTTCTATAGACCAATGTGGTCTTTTATTGATTACGTCCTTTATTTATGCTTGACTTTTTCTTCTAATTCAACTTTAATATTTGTGTAATACAAGGTGAATTCATTTTGCAGTTTATTAGTTGATTTGATACTATTAGATTACTTGTTTAATTCATTATTGATATATGTTTAATTCACTATATAGATCATTGACTGGTTAGTTAGTGATGTTTTTTTAGTCATGCTTAATTATCTCTTCTAATTTAACTTTAATATTTGTGTAATACACTTATAGTAAAAGTTTCATTCATTTTGCATGTTATTGATTGATACATTATGTAATACATTTTTAATTCAAGTTTAATTTATATTGTTGTTTATTATATATCTTCATGTGTTACAAAGACGAATCGTATCTTCAAATATTACTTGTCTCTTACGAATACACCTTTAGATTTGAGAAAGTATACACCATAAAGATGACATCATATCTTCAAATCTCCATATATTTAAACCTTCATATATACTCAAATCTATAAACTCTCATCAAGTATGAATGCAATTATTTATATAATCTTCATTATTGTCACGACCCAAAAATGGACGTGATGGCACTCGTCTTATCCCACCAAGACAAGTAAGCCTAAAACTCAACTATTATAATAAAAATGCGGAAATTTACTATCAACTTACATTATATCCCCAAAACCTGGTTGTCACGTGTACAAGCTCTAAAATATTACAATCGGATCAAAAGAAAATATAAGTCTCATATGATATTGTTTCTAGAGTAGAACAAAAACCATAAACAAGAGTAAGGAGGGATGCTGAGATGACCAACAACTACCTCACAAAATCTCCAGGAAGCCTCGGAAAGAAGAGAATATATCATAAAAGTCCGGGCTAGTAACCTACAAAAATTTGTAGAAGCAAGGGGTGAGTACCAAACCACACGGTACTCAGCAAGTAAACCTCTAAACACAAGCTAAGGGGATGAAATACGGGTACTCCTACCACCCCCAACCGAACCTCCACAACTCCAACCTGCATAAACATCAGCCCAACCTAACAGCTCACAGTTTACATAGAACGTAACTCAACAAAAACATTTAGGCAAATTACATATCCTCCACAACAACACTTTAACAAATTACATATCCTC
Organism: Solanum peruvianum; assembly: GCA_027705065.1. NCBI lineage: Eukaryota > Viridiplantae > Streptophyta > Magnoliopsida > Solanales > Solanaceae > Solanum > Solanum peruvianum. The sequence continues at coordinate 49,473,955 of JAKWJD010001764.1, forward strand.
CACAACAACACTTTAACAAATTATATATCCTCAACATCAACACTTAAACAAATTAGATATCCTCAATAGCAACACTTCCAAAAATTTACATATCCTCAATAACACACTTCAACAAATTACATATCCTCAACAACAACACTTCAACAAATTATATATCCTCAATAACAAGCTTAGTATTCCACAATCACAAGTTCCGCAAAAAGGCAATCACTAGATCAGCAAAACACAATATCAAGTTCACTAATGATAAGTATGTGCAATGTAATGGAATGCAATGTCAAGTATAATGATGCATGTCTGACCTAGTGATACACACCCGCTATCTCTCAGTCCGGGACCCATGGGGGACATATCTGTCCATGCATCTGTCGCGGCGCACGACACGACCCTCGATAATAGTAACCATCGCAGCGCGCGATACGTCCCTCGAAATATAGTATCCATCGCGGCGCGCGATACGTCCCTCGAAATATAGTATCCATCGCGGCGTGCGATACGTTCCTCGAAATGGTACATCCTCTTTAGTACCCATTCTTTCTCAATGCACATAACACTTGTCACAACCAATGCCTCAGAATAATGCAGATGACAAGTTCACACAAATAATGAGGAGATGACCATTTTCATAACATTGCACATATCACAACCAGACAAACATGAAGTTACATCAACAATGATTCAACAAGACTTCAACCCTTTCTCAACACAACACACATAAACAATTAATCACATTGTCTTTTGTTATCTCCATTCTTTTCATCATTAGAATTAATCAATGTGGACAAGTCAACCCATCACCAATCCCGTTACTCCCAACATATACCACAAGGACATACACGCATTTCATACACTTAACAAGAGTTTAGAAATCCACTTGCCTCAAATAGTCGAACAATGACTCCAAAACTTAAGCCTTCCTCTTTTTGTTGACTTCCAAACCAATAAAATCTATTCAAATAAATAACCACGATATGATTTCGAAACTAACAACATTAATATTGCTATATCTCTAGCTTAGACCCAAAACTCATCCAAATTTATAATAAAATTTCTAAATCTTTATTCAACCAATTGATCAAATCTCATATTTTCTGAATTTCAAGTTTAGGGTTAAATCTTAATTCTCCAAATAACATAATTATAATGATTTTTATATATCATAATGCACCCACTATTTAACACATATCTCAATATATCAAAACTTGAATCCTATATGATAATCAAATGAAAATATTAAAGCCGAAACTAACTGCCCAACACATCAATGGCGGACTACAAAACTATCTGCTGAAACCACTTATTTTCAATGTTCCAATTCATATTTATCGTTCCACTATTAATAATCCTAATCTTGGAGTAATAATTGTCCAATGATTAGGACTAATCATTGTCTAATGATTGAACCATAATACTTATACATATTTAACCCCAAGTTCACATATTAGTATAAATTATACACGTTTTAACCTAAAAATCTATTCCTAGTTACACAAAAATTTAATAGAAAGGATAAGAATAATTACCTTGATATCTCGAGATAAAAATATCGTTGTTTCTCCTCCTTTTTCCTTTTCTTTTCTCCCTTTTTTCTTTTCTTTATCTGCGTTCTTTTTTTTTGTTCGTTCATTCTTTTTCTTCAATGTAGCCGCTTGCGGCTTTTACACTTTTAGGGCACTTTGCCCTTTTATTATTGTTATTATTATTATTATTTATTATACTTAATTTTCTTTTCTATTTATTTTTTTTTTTTTTTTTTTCCAATTATTATTAGCAACAAAATAATCCTTTATTAAATCAGAGAATCATATCAGTCACTCTTATAAGTCATAAATTATTTATCAAAACTATTAAAAAGATTAATATAAAAATAATAGTTGGAATTTCTAAAACGACTAAGAGGGTCGTTACATTATCCACCACTAAAAATCATGTTCGTCCTCGAACATAAAATAGGAGAAGGAAGAATTATTGACGTTATCAAAAATCTAATGCATGATCTTCCAGAGTCGTTGTTCATCTCTCCATGAAAGCTTATCTTTAACACCATTCTATCAAGACTAACTACCAAGAACTAAACTATAGAAAATTTGACAGATCTACATATCAGAAGTGATTGTCAAGCTACATACTAACCCATGAACCGAATCTAAACTGAAACCCCTTGGACCATAACACAATAATCATGACAAATCTGTTCTCACATAGCAAAGATAACATTCTATTGATACTAGCTACAACCAAAAGTGAACCTGAACCAATCATCACATACTCTTAGTGCACAAACCATCACACATCTTATAACGATTCCCTTTTCAGAAAACAATCTTTTTACAAGTTTAAGTTATAAAAATCTGATCTTTAGACTTCGAGTATCCATCAAGGGAGAATCAAAACATACATAATCCAAATAAGAACAAGATAAAGTAAGCACCCTACAAATGGTACACGCTAGGATGCAGAACCTTTTACAACACTGTCGGATAACCATAACTATTCATGAAAGCTCTTTTGTAAGTTCCCATAAGCAAGGTTGTGCATATAAAAATAGTGATATATTTCTAATTTTTCAAACAACATCAAATATTTCATAACTGAAGTGAACAAGTCTAACCAAGGATCCTACCCTATCAAGAAGACATAAGAGGATCGGCACATCCGATCCACCACTAGGAATTCACCCATAGATGTAAAAAAAACGTGGGCATATGCAATGAATCATACTCCAAATCATGTCCGAAACGAAATAGGTGGTCAACTTAAGAATATACGGAATCAAGGTCGAATAACACTAGATACTTTCTCCATAATTCGCATATTAATATTTTCATTCATCTGACTACATCCCTCAATTTATTTATTTTTTTTTCCACCCAAAATCAACCAGTCTGGTCTCCATTACAATTTTACACATGTTGGATTTGCCAAACCCTGCATACTTCTCACAGTACTCCATCAAAGCCAACACTATTAATATTAAAAAATATCATAACCACACCAACCATTTACCTTACTTTCACACAGTCATTAGTATCACATTCTCCTTAGCAAGCACATTGTAGTCTCCAAGACTTTGAACCATGGTTTCTTATCTTTCCATTTAAGCGTCCCATAATAGATATAAGTCACACTTAATGTCAACTTCACCTAAACTTTCACATACCATTTTCAACCACCATCATTTACCTCATGCAATAACTCCAAGAAACCCTTGATCACTCCAATATTTATGTATACTATAATCTCATAACCTCTACTCATCATCATATGCCTATGTAACACATATAACAATCTATTTTGTCTCATCAACAAAGTACTTTTAATCCCCCCCGATCCTCATTAACCATGTAAAATTGTAGGTCCACACTATTTAACATCCATTTGTTACCTATCACATTCTGAACAATCTACCTCGACATAACCATATATAATCTTCCACACGTCATTTATTGTAACCCAACCAAAACTTAATATTTAGAAAAGTTAATAATAAACTCATAGTCACATCTCATAGTCATATCTAAACTCAAAGGCGAAATCACTACAACCATCACCTCCGAATACAGTGTTTGTACGAGAGGTCTTATTGTTCTTTTGCCTTTCTTAAAATCTTTCCATGACGAAAATTTCAAATAACTTTAACTCTTCAATACACCATAATTTTTTTTTCCTTTTTGCTAACTCATTTACTAGTCTTATATTTTTGACCAGCAATATGGGAAACCTTAGGTATAATAATCAAAAGTAACCAAATTTACTACTCAAATTTTAAGTCCTTCTAAATGCTTCATACTCAATGTGATCGATCATTTCTTGCCTTACCAATTCATACCATGACAAGATACACTATCACAAATCTAAACTCACCATGTAAACTTGAAATTTTGATCCCAACCATGTAACACAATCCCATTATCTTACAACATTAGCTCATACCTAAAAAAAATACTTAACATATTTTAGCTTATCATTGATCGCCTCTTCATTGACCCTACCATATCTTTTTCTAAAAATCTTATCATACTCCTTACCAACTCATAACCACAAAAGAACTAATCATCAAACTCGAGTTGAACGTCCGTACACTCCTTTCTCAAGTTTTATTCAATATCTATATTATTATTTTTTTATCAATCTAATAAACGTGTGACACTATTACCATAATCAAAATGAAACAGATGAAATCGCGCATCCTTGAACTAAATTCTCAACTCTCTAAAGATATATCTTTATCCTTTATAATTATAGTAAATATCTTTTTTCTCGATTGTCTTTCCAATGACTAAAATACTTCCCACTAATTCTTTTCCATTTATGACTCTAGCTTCTTTCAATTCTATTCAAGCGAAATTTTCAACACATCATACAACTTTTCATACAACTACATTGTTCATCAAATAGTGAAAAACCACAACCTTAGATGCTCGCAAGTCGTTATTACCATAAAAACTCGTTTAACCCTCAATTCTTATTTTATGATTTAGTCTCAATCGCAATCCATCACAAAAACCTATTACCATCATGCTTAGTTAGCTCTTGTTAACACCACGAAGTCAACTATTTCATCAATATGAATCCTTAAACCCAGTTATATCAATCCAATCCAAAGAACTAACCCACTTTTATCCGCACTTCCTTACTAAAACTCTTTATTGTCTTCACATAAGTATACTTTTTGAGATTTCCTTTACTTATAAGTTTATCATCCATATTTCCACTTCCACGAAATTTAAGATGAAATCAACACTCATTTACAATCCACAAAATACATTTTACATACCTGAACATATCAATATCATACCAAAGATCCACTACTAAAAGCTTCCTATAAATAATGCTTAACACATCCACTCGTACTAACAAGCTAGTTGGTATCTCGAATATGAATTCAACACCAAATCTTATCATATGAGCATGTAATACAATAGATAACTCCTAAAGTAGTTAGTATTTGCACTTAACAATCAACATGTCCGTTTTCATGTACCACTAGTAACACATTGTGAAAATTCGTTACATCCACCACTAGAACATATCATATCTATTGAGAAGATCATTTCCAAATAGATCACACACTTTACCCATCAAATAGCTGTAAAATATTACCAGATTAGTTTTATATTTAACCCAAGCTATAAGTATTCTTTCGTAAGCAAGGTCAATATCAAAAGTAACACACTCCATAATTCTAACCAAGTACCCATCAGTACCATTGTAATAGTCGTATCATGACCTTCTTTGGTATACACTCAATCTGTGAAACCACATAAGGGATTCTGACCTGAATTGGTGCAACATCATTTGCTAAGCAACTCATTAATGGTATGACAACTATATCAATTGTATTTTTCAAGGTTACACTATTTATTATCTAGTTAATTCTTCAAACATTTAACTTCTAATTGTCGAACCACTCCATATTTTGCTTATACCAGATAAGTACTATATTTATTATTATTATTTTACAATGATAACTAATCTTACTCAACTCTTTTAAATATGATCACACATTCGTTTCATAAGTATATCATTTCCACCTCAATACCAGATCTAACATCAAACCAATACACGACATGCCACTGATTCACAAAAGGAACTACGCACGAGTCATCACATAAATGAGAGCGAATGGAGTGAAGCAATAAGAATCAAATGGGACAAGTACGCACAATAGAGATCCAAGAATTGAAGATATTTCCTAAAAGTCACTAAAGCCTCTCGAAGAAAGGTACAGACGTCTCCGTACCGATCATCGAGACTCTATTTAGACTCGACTTGTACACACGTGAGACCTATGAACCTGGGGCTCTGATACCATTTTGTCACGACCCAAAAATGGACGTGATGGCACTCGTCTTATCCCACCAAGACAAGTAAGCCTAAAACTCAACTATTATAATAAAAATGCGGAAAATTTACTATCAACTTACATTATACCCCAAAACCTGGTTGTCACGTGTACAAGCCTCTAAAATATTACAATCGGATCAAAAGAAAATATAAGTCTCATATGATATTGTTTCTAGAGTAGAACAAAATCATAAACAAGAGTAAGGAGGGATGCTGAGATGACCAACAACTACCCACAAAATCTCCAGGAAGCCTCGGAAAAAGAAGAGAATATATCATAAAAGTCCGGGCTAGTAACCTACAAAAATTTGTAGAAGCAAGGGGTGAGTACCAAACCACACGGTACTCAGCAAGTAAACCTCTAAACACAAGCTAAGGGATGAAATACGGGTACTCCTACCACCCCCAACCGAACCTCCACAACTCCAACCTCTGCATAAACATCAGCCCAACCTAACAGCTCACAGTTTACATAGAACGTAACTCAACAAAAACATTTAGGCAAATTACATATCCTCCACAAACACACTTTAACAAATTACATATCCTCCACAACAACACTTTAACAAATTATATATCCTCAACATCACACTTAAACAAATTAGATATCTCTCAATAGCAACACTTCCAAAAATTTACATATCCTCTATAACACACTTCAACAAATTACATATCCTCAACAACAACACTTCAACAAATTATATATCCTCAATAACAAGCTCAGTATTCCACAATCACAAGTTCCGCAAAAAGGCAATCACTAGATCAGCAAAACACAATATCAAGTTCACTAATGATAAGTATGTGCAATGTAATGGAATGCAATGTCAAGTATAATGATGCAAGTCTGACCTAGTGATACACACCCGCTGTCTCTCAGTCCGGGACCCATGGGGGACATATCTGTCCATGCATCTGTCGCGGCGCACGACACGACCCTCGATAATAGTAACCATCGCAGCGCGCGATACGTCCCTCGAAATATAGTATCCATCGCGGCGCGCGATACGTCCCTCGAATATAGTATCCATCGCGGCGCGCGATACGTCCCTCGAAATGGTACATCCTCTTTAGTACCCATTCTTTCTCAATGCACATAACACTTGTCACAACAATGCCTCAGAATAATGCAGATGACAAGTTCACACAAATAATGAGGAGATGACCATTTTCATAACATTGCACAGATCACAACCAGACAAACATGAAGTTACATCAACAATGATTCAACAAGACTTCAACCTTTCTCAAACACAACACACATAAACAATTAATCACATTGCCTTTTGTTATCCCCATTCTTTTCATCATTAGAATTAATCAATGTGGACAAGTCAACCCATCACCAATCCCGTTACTCCCAACATATACCACAAGGACATACACGCATTTCATACACTTAACAAGAGTTTAGAAATCCACTTGCCTCAAATAGTCGAACAATGACTCCAAAATTGAGCCTTCCTCTTTTGTTGACTTCCAAACCAATAAAATCTATTCAAATAAATAACCACGATATGATTTCGAAACTAACAACATTTAATTGCTATATCTCTAGCTTAGACCCAAAACTCATCCAAATTTATAATAAAATTTCTAAATCTTTATTCCAACCAATTGATCAAATCTCATATTTTCTGAATTTCAAGTTTAGGGTTAATCTTAATTCTCCGAATAACATAATTATAATGATTTTTATATATCATAATGCACCCACTATTTACACATATCTCAATATATCAAAACTTGAATCCTAATATGATAATCAAATGAAAATAATTAAAGCCGAGACTAACTGCCCAACACATCAATGGCGGACTACAAAACTATCTGCTGAAACCACTTATTTTCAATGTTCCAATTCATATTTATCGTTCCACTATTAATAATCCTAATCTTGGAGTAATCATTGTCCAATGATTAGTACTAATCATTGTCCAATGATTGAACCATAATACTTATACATATTTATAACCCCAAGTTCACATATTAGTATAAATTATACACGTTTTAACCCAAAAATCTATTCCTAGTTACACAAAAATTTAATAGAAAGGATAAGAATAATTACCTTGATATCTCGAGATAAAAATATCGTTGTTTCTCCTCCTTTTTCCTTTTCTTTTCTCCCTTTTTTTTCTTTTCTTTATCTGCGTTCTTTTTTTTTGTTTCGTTCATTCTTTTTCTTCAATGTAGCCGCTTGCGGCTTTAACACTTTTAGGGCACTTTGCCCTTTTATTATTGTTATTATTATTATTTTATTTATTTACTTAATTTTCTTTTCTATTTATTTTTTTTTTTTTTTTTTTTCCAATTATTATTAGCAACAAAATAATCCTTTATTAAATCAGAGAATCATATCAGTCACTCTTATAAGTCATAAATTATTTATCAAAACTATTAAAAAGATTAATATAAAAATAATAGTTGAAATTTCTAAAACGACTAAGAGGGTCGTTACAATTATAACGGAAATTGTCGACACGCCAAAGCAATAAATAAATAATTAATCGACTTCTTCTACAAACTAAGCAGCCCCGATTTTTCGATTTATGAATCCCTAACTTTTTTATAAATATTTTCTTTGATAAAATATTTTATATATATATAATATTGAATGATCAAGGAAGAGCATAGAGAGAAGAGTTGCAGGGAGAAAAAAAGATAGAAAGAGCATATAAAGAGAAGATGCAGAGAGAAAAAAAAAAGAGAAAGAGAAAAAGAACATAAAGAGAGAGAAGGCACAGGGTGGAAAAGAAGAAGCGAGACATAGAAAGAAAGGAAGAAATAATACAGAAAAGAAGTTAAATCTAATAAAATAAGTATACATAATATTGCTATATATTGCTATAGATTTATTTAAAGAACATGTATAAATAAGTAATTATTAATTAAAAGGGACTCACTCAAGTAATTAACCCTTTGAATTAATACTAAATTAGAGCTGTCAAAAAGGATCGGCATAAGTCTTGCTTGATCCTTGCCTCGCGGGCCAAGAAATTTGAAGTGTTAGGGTAGGTCAGTCCTTCATTTGGAAGGACCTAAAAATCCCCAACCCAACCTAGAATAGTTGAGGGTTGAGGTGGGCTAGTCTTTTGTTTTTCTTTTTAAACTTAAAACTCTATAATATCAAAAAAATGAAAAGATTTTCAAGTCAATATGGTAAACAATGGTGTTGTTTCAATAACACTAGCAAAAAATCTAGTGTAATTAGCATGTATTTTAAATATTAGATATGCGAGATACATGTATCTCGTGTGATGCATTTCAGATACGCAAGCGAGATAAGAGAGTGATGAATGAGAGGTAGACATGGGCACATGATTTGTCTATATATCCTAGGCATATGCAAATCCACTTAGGTAGAGTATATCTAGAACAAATTAACCTAATTCTGAGCACATGTATCCTGAGATACATGTACTTATTTAAACGAACTAAAATCTGATAAGATTCATAATATTACAACATGATGTGCATTTATGTAATTAGCTCATATACTGACGAGATTATTGTAGTTACCATAAATAAATGAGCAACTTTCATATATAGCAAACACAAAATTCATATTTGTATGTTGTAACAAAGTTTGTGCAATTGCACTCCATAACAAACATAAATATGTATAATTCGTTATACATATACAAAAGAAAACAGCTGTATACAAATCAATTGTATAATTTGTGTATGTATAAAACGAGGAAGAGAGAAAGACAAAAGAAAATTGGGCAAGGAAATATTTGTATTGTATAATTATAAGCGTATAGGACGATGGTATATGTATTTGCAAGTGTATATACACATTTCTCTCGCTTTATACGAACAGAAACACAATTTATATATTTCATTTCTGTTTCTATAAGCGATAGAGGCGAGGGTGGCGAGCGAGATCTGGGAGAGTGGCAAGCGAGATCTGGGAGAGAGGGGAACAAAAATATATGTATATGTACAATTTTCTCGCTTTATACAAACAAAAATATATTTATACACTCGTGTTTATATAAAAGTGAGAGGGAGCGAACGAGAGAGGGAGAGTGGCAAGCGAGAGTTTGAGGGATAGAGGTGACTGACAAACAATTTGCTACAGGGTATAATTATATTAAAGTGTGATTATAGCATTTGATTTGATTTATTAGTTTGTCATTATATACAATTTTCTCTAAATAAATAGTCATGGCTCATGGGCCGACTCCAGCCCAACCCCAATCAAGCCTCAAAAACTTCTATGGATTGGGCTTATAAGCCCTAGTTTTAAATGAGTTTGAAAAATCAAATCTCAACCTTGCCCTAATAACATGTTGGGTTGGGTCGGCCCCATGAACTAAGCCTATTTTAGCGGCTCTATATAAAATTATCATTAATAAATTGAGGCCTATTTTAACGGCTCTATATAAAATTATAATTCATCCATTTATCAGACTCCAAATATTCCTGAAATATCTAATTTAATTGACTCGAATTTTAATCTTTAGTGTAAGAGTTAATTACTTAGTTACGCTCTAGTGTGCATTATTACACATTTTATCATATTTTGATTCGTCTAGATACATTAGATATATGTATCAAAGGATACATGTAGTGGATTCACATACATTTGGGATACATAATAAATTTCACTCGCATCTCGCTTCCTCTCTCTCACCTCACTCACTACTCTCCTATGAATACCAAATGGATGCAAATTGCAACAAATTCATACATATACATGTATCTAGTGGGATTCACATGTATCTAAGATACATAACAAAATATCGCTCACTTCTCTTCCTATTTTAATGTATCTAGTAGCAAAAAAACAGGTATCTAAGTGTATATTTCTCAATATATAATAGGAAGCTCTTAATGAGTGGTAAGAAACTTAATATTTTGAAAGTACATATTTATATATATATATATATATATATATGTATATATATATATATATTATGCCTCAATTTATAACGAGGTCAATAGTACTCTTCTGACAATGAGATGGAAGCACTCTACTTTTTCTTAAAAGTCATCCACCATTCGTGTACAAAATCTTGGGCTATTAATACTTTAGTTTACATTCATGATTAACCAATAAATCGATTGATAACTATTAAATTTATACCAACGTATTGGTTAATTTGGTCGATTAATTATTTAAAAGTCAATAATTGATATATTGAATTTTTAATCGTAAACATCTATTTAATTATCTGATAAGTATCCTGCACTGAATCAGAGAATAAAATACTAATAAATACTTCCACGTCCAATTATTTGGTCATTTTGCCTGGTCAATTAACTATTTTTTTTTGTAAATAGAAGATTACAACAATAATATTATGAACAACATTATAATATTATGAACAAATTAATGAATATCTTCATGGAAGTTTAAATGATGAAGATTAATAATAATGTTTAATTATTGTCTAATTAGAGCAAAAAACTGTTAAGTTACAAGATAAGATAGTCGTAAGTTTTTTTTTCCTTTGGATAAAATTTTTTTTTAATACATTTTTGGTAATCAAATATTAAACAACTATAACTCCCTCAGAAAAATTGACCTTTCTAAAATAGGATACAATCATTATCAAAAGGATTAATGAATCTTATATATATAATAAATTTTGAACATACTTAACAAAATCTCTGACTTCGCCCGATCAGACTATTTATTTAAACATAGAATGAGATCAATGATCCAAAGTACAAACATTTTTGTAAGTAATAAGAAATTATAGATAAGGATCTAAGGACAAAATTACATTTTTCTTCATTTGTTTTTATACGAATTTAATGTCTTGGGATATCTCGTATTTGTCTTGTCAAATTAAGGCAATGTGAGTGTACATGTCGTTCAACTTTAATTTAACCTACATCATGTGCTCATTTATAGAGTTTATATTACAGGTGTAATTAAGATGAGTTTATTAATGGATGAATTATTGATCGTTTAAAGGCTATTTGAGTTGAAATAGATTGGCTAAAATAAAATAAAATGCAGATGATAATAACTCATCCCGCGCTCAATTCTCACTAAGATTTAATTCCTTTATTTTGTTCTTTTATGTTTTTAGTTCTTAACAAAATTATTACTTTTCTTTATTATGATTATATATAATATATTAAATAAATAAATGTCATTTTAAAGATAAGATCACTCATGAATTAATTTGAGCTACATATTAATTCAATTTCCTATGAGCTGAAATGAGTTGATGAGATAAAATTGAGCTAATAGATGGATAAATTTTGATCTGTCCAAACTTGATTGAATTCGGTGGATTGAATGGATTGAGCTTTATCTTGAGACCCCTAGTTTAACATTCTGATTGAGGTTCTGTTGCTTGTATTTGCAACGATAGCGTTGATGAAATCTAGTCATATACATGTCCTTTACTCTGATCTACCTTTAACAACAAATGCAACAATGGCAACATTTTCAATATAACAAAAGAGGAATTCTCTTTGTTGGTCATCACTTTCCAATAAGTTCTTGATAATAAAACAACATTCATCGGTATGTAAGTCCAGACAATGAACGTAAAACATCTAAAATGCTATCAAACATGAAATTGAGGTCTACTACATTTTTTCATTTTTCCACACACAAATAGTTCAACAATTTATTGTCTTTGGTATTTTACAATACATATATCTTCATCAAATCTATATATATATATAAATCTGGATATGAAAGTGCTGATGTGGCACCCCTCATAGGCCAGCATTAGAATTTATATATTTTATCTTTTTTAAAAGCTTTTTTTTTCTCTTAATTTTATCTTGATATATTAGTTAAATTAAATAAATATCCTCTATTCATTATTTCTCTTTAAATTCCTCCATTAATACCTTTATTATTTTAGGTATATATAAGTTACAATTTATCCCTTTAAATATTTAAACCTTTCCTGTTCCTTCTTAAAAGTATTACTAAATTATAATTAAGACACTAATGACCAATATAAGTTACAATTGTAGGTATTGATTACTCCATTACTCTTTTAATTTATTTATTCAATAGTTAAGAATTTATGGATTACTATAAATACTAAAACCATGTCATCTTCACCAATGCAAGAATTTTTTATTTTATTTTTCCTTTCTTCATCATATTTATACTAAAGTACATCACTTTGGTTATTTCTAATTTTATAATATATAGTTTATTTGTTACTAACTTTTACAATGTGGAAGATAAGATGAGCATTTGACAATTTTGGAAATTCAAATTCAATGAGAACAATATCTAATTTGAGTTACCAAGGTACATCACTTTGATTATGTCTAATTTTTTTTTTTTTTATATATATATATATATATATATATATATATATATATATATATATATATATATATAATATATAGATTCTTTGTGACTAACTTCTATTGTTAACACTTAACAGTGTGGACGAGTAGACGAGTATATGACAATATTGGAAATTCAAATTCAATTTTGATGAGTTCAATATTTCACTCATGTTACTCTTTTTATTTCAGTTTGTTTGATGTCTTTTATTTACAATATTTTTTTTGTTCTTTTTTTTGTTTTTATTGCTTTTTTCCTCATTATTGATGATTTTAGTGTACTTATTATTTTGCGCATTTTTTTTAAATAATCTTTATTATTTATAATGGAAGACAAGATGAACATATGACATATTTAAGTTTAATTTTCATAAACTCACAAGGAAAAGGAACCCTACATTAAAGTTTATGTCCATTAATCTTCAAATGGTGTAGAACATTGAGAGTGTGTACAAATTGAATAATTAGAGGCTAGGATAATTTTCTTTGGTATTCCTACAAAGATTATTTTGTTTATTTGTTTAATTTTAATTTATTTTAATTTTCTTTGGTACTCAACAAGGGTTCTTCGATTAATTTATCTAATTATAATTTATATCTACACTAAATAATATTATTGAAATTTCAGGTATATTAATTTTAACTTTGAAGACTTGAATCGTTTTGTTTATTATCTTTTAAAGTTTTTTAATGGTTTCAACATTGTATATATTTTATTTTGAAAAATGAAATCAATTTTGAGGATTAGGAAATTTCACAATTTTTATTTATGTTTACCTTTTAGAATAATTTAGAAATTGTAACTAAAATATAGGTAAGTTTAAAGTTGTATTTTAGTTAATACATATATATAATTTGGGTTTAATTTATTTGAATACTTTATATTATTTACGTAATTGAGACTATTTATCTTTCAATCTATTCATTTTTATATAAATAATAGACAGTATATTATAATCGTAGTAAAATTAGTCAAGATAGAAAATGATTTACAAACATTTCATAATCTAAGATTAGTGAAAGATGAAAAAAAAAATTCATTACTAAAGGAAAGTATAATACTTTTGAAGGAAAAGAATAGATATTAGAAAAAAAACTATATTTACATTAAGCTTATTATATTATTAAATTAAATTTAAATTTCATAAAGAGTTCAACTTATTACATTAAATTTACTTTTCTTATTAAAATAAAGAGAATAAATTTAGGATTTTTTTTTATAATTTCGAAAATTCTTAAGCGATTTCAAATTACAAAAGATATAAAATTTAAGTACTAATAATAAACTTAATTAAGCTTAAAATTTGATATATTTAGATTAAAGACTATAAAGAATCTTTAGAAATATATTTAGTAATCAACTATTCAAAAAAATAATTATTAGCATATTTAACGAGTAATTTTTATCGCGCAAAGCGCGGCTAAGTTCACTAGTTTCTTTATAAATTGGTATATGCCATGATCTTTTGTATAGAGAATTAGTTTTAGTATATAATTTTTTGACATTATTTAGGGTCTTTCAATCATTTTAATAGTAACACAACTTAACAATATTTTTTACCAAAAACATAAGCTTTTTATGATCAATTTCATTATCTCTATCCAAACTTGCAACAATTTATTTATAAAATTAATTTTTACACTTAAATTTACATATTGTTAATTTTAAGTAAGCTAATTCAAACAATCACTTTGTATGATTTTGAAGCTGAATGATCATACATTAGTTGATCTGCACTTCATCCTGCATGGTCGATCTTTCACTGGTCAGGATTAAGAGAAAATTTATAAAAAAGATAATTACACAAGTAAATTCTTTTCATTACAATAAATAGTGTAATATTTCAAATGCGATAGATACTGTGGAAAAACTATTTAATATTTTTTGACTATACAAATTCTTATAGTTGACATTACTTACAAATTTTACGTGTATCATTTTTTGTTATTAAAATAAAATCATTTTAAAGTTTTTTATTACCTTAATTCAGAAATTTATAATTAAAAGCATGCAAGGTAGATAAAAACTTTTGATAAAAATTATTTGACTTCCAATTGAATTGTATTATATAAGATGAAATAAAGGTCATATATTATATATATTATATATAAGCCAATAAAAAGTACCAATACAGCTCTATTGAGTTGTACCAATATCATCGAATATTGTACTACACTATTGAGCCCTATTCAATGATAAATAAACATGCGTAATACACGTGTCCTGCTTCCTCCTATTTTTCAATTATTTTGCTTTAGTTCTTTTATCAGTTTTCATATTTTCCATCATTCTCCCCATTTTCGCTCTTGGGAGAAGGAGAAGAAGAGACCTACAATGGAGGTGTTACATTTTCGTAGAGGGAGAGCAAATTGATGGAAAATTAGAGGTAAGTGATTTTACTCCTGAGTTGGTGATGAAATTTCACATTTGACTAGGAATTTGGAGGTGTTTTTTTTCATTCCAAAGATAAATTTGTAGGCGTTCCTTTCAGTTTTTGGGTTTAATGATTTTTTGTGATGAGATATTAATTTCTAATTTAGTAAAGTCAAAATTGTCTTTTACTTTTTTTACGTGTTTTTTGGTTTGGGAATTGGAAAGAGTTAACAGGAATCCTATTTCTATGAAATGGGTGCAACAAGAAAGAAAAACAATGAAGTAAAGCTCAGCAGCCACTCAACTGATTTTGCATATATGTCTACTAATTTACTATTTCGGCTCAACTTTTTAACTGTACATTGTATTAGGAATTAGAATACAAGAAGGATGTGTAAGCAAAATTAGTACTATATGGAAGCCGATAGTCATTTCTGGCGATTTCCCTCCCCTGTTTTCCTCCGCAAATTTGTCTCAGTTGACAAGTTTGCATTGTTCTGCATACTACGAAGCTGCTAAAATTTGGGGGCATTTCTCATTGCCACTTCTCTAAGAGGTCTCAACAGTCAGTTCTGAGATCATTTTACCATTGAATTTTGAGTCTTATATAAGATGCCTGATTTTCTTAAGGCTATACTTGAAGTTTCTGCACAATTTATCTCGCTTGTGCCTTGTTAATTCTTCTTTTGGACACACATATACATTTGTTTGAGCAAAGTGTTTCTAAGCATTAGTTATGCGCTAGGGCATATATTTTGGATGGGGTTTAATATCCTTTGGTCCAAATAGCTCGCATGAATGTATTCTTTTATACTTTTGCTTTGCTTGGTATTATCATAAACAAAATAACCAAATTGGGACAGAGGAGAACATTCTCCAAGTAAACATCTAAAGAGTAGAGTACTAGCTAATACAAATATTATGCTTGACAGAGTATAACCAAAAGATATCGACTTAAAGATTTATATATCATGATAAAACTATCGTCCAAATATAATAATTGGGGGATTTAGAGTTACTGAACCCTTTAATTCATATTGTTGGAGTGCGAATATTAACATAATATGAGCTCTTCCTTGTCATAATCTGTTCATTGGGTGCTACTGCATCTCTTATCTATTCAATAACAATATCTACTACTGGCTGTTGGATATCTGGTCAAAACAAGCCCAAAAGAGGTTTAGTATGGTCGTGTAGTTTCATAAACATACCAACTGTCGGTCTTTCCTTCGACATGACATACTCTAAATTTTAGTCGTGTGTATTAGAGCTTAGATAGATCTCCATTTAAGATAGAATGTCATTTTTAAGCATATCTAAATTTAATGCTTGAACATCGTGATCTAACATAATGAAAAATCTGCTAATTTCACTATTTATAGTTTTATACCTTTATCCTGTATTTCTTTCGAGCAAAAAAACTAATTTTAGGAGAATTGTTGAGTGTAGCTTCTACAATTGTTGAATGTAACTTCTGATGGTTTCTTTTACAGAGTAAAGTTAACTATAAGACTTTCCTCTTGATAATAGAGAGAAAGAAGAAAACAAAAGGAAAGCATATTGAGACCAGACAACATTACCATAGACAGAAAATGCAAAGTGTTTATTGATATTTCTTATACCTATGTTGTTTGGACTCTTTAAAAATGTTGACGTGTGCGTGTCGGATCCTCCAAAAATAGTATATTTTTGAAGGATCCCATGCCAATGCGACAACACTTTTTCAAAGTTCGAGCAACTTAGTCTCATACTGCTAACAATGAAATTTCCAAAACATTTTGATATATTGAACAACCATTTGATAGGTATATCATCATGATTAAAAGAAATTCAAAAAGATACTTTCTGTTTCTTCTACTGAATAACCTTGATAAAGTAAATACTATGCACTGTAACTTAATACATATATGTTGAGATCCTCAACTTAAGAATTGCCAACTGTAGTCCTAATGCTATTAATAAGGACCAGTCATCTATTGTACATTTATATTGCAAGAAAAGCTTTGAAGAAACTTTTGATCCATAGTAGTTTTTTGGAGTTACCTCATTGAATTTTGTGAGAGACAATACTTTCTTGGCAAGTATTATCCAATATACTACATTTTACTTGGATCAATATTAATGTATATTTATAGTGCGCTCAATGTTTACCTTTCTTTTTACGATCTCGACTTTTTGGTGTAAATGTGTATCTTTGTTTATAATAATTTGTAAAGTGAAAAAAAAAAGGATTCATAGAAGCAGAACTAGTTTTTGTTTATAACTAAGAGTTGAATAGATGGAATAACTTCATGCTTCCTTTCGAGTAAGTTGGGGATAATTTTGAGAGTACAATCTTCATTCCTTTTTGTACAACTAATAGAGCAGTTTTCATACCCTCTTTAGTATAACTTTTTACTGCTTTTTGTACAATGAATATAATGGTGTTCACACTCCTTATGTCTTATTTTAAAAAGAGAGTAATGTATATTTTGATATCTTTATATGTCTCGATAACTGTGTGGCGTTTTGAACTGTGATTATGCGTCTTTACATATGATGAACTGTGACCTTGAAGGAAAAGAAACACTAATATAAATCAAACTTATTTAGTCGAAGAAATATTTTACTATGTGGTGTATAATATATATAGAAGTGAAGTATGAAGTATTACTATGAAGAGTAATTTCATTAATCGTGAATCGGCAAATCATTATAGGGAACTACTCTTTGGGCTTACAACCCAGTGTTGAATCCATCCCATTGTTTTAGTCAACTTTAGCTATTCAATTGGTATAAACAATTGTTAAAAAGGAATAGTAATTGGAGTTGAAAAGAAAAGATTTGGTAGTTGGCAAATTGGTAAGATTTGCAACCATTTTTGACTTTGCTATGTTTACATATGTCATTAGTGACATAGGCATGGTTTTATCCTTCTATAAATAGAGCATTCTTGCTCATTTGTAGAACACACCAAGTTAGAGAGAAAAACCGTTTTGAGAGCAAAGTGAGGTATTCCATATACTATATAAGAAAATAGTCTGTGAAGAAAAATAGAGTGTGATCGATATTTTAATAAGACGGAAACCAAAAGAGTGTTGTTCCTTTTGAGTGTGTAGTAGTCACTTTGAGTGTTGTATTCGTGACTACACAGTGTAAAATTCCTTACTATAGTAATATCAGTTGCTCCTCTTGGCCCGTGGTTTTTCCCTTATTCAGAAGGGTTTCCACGTAAAATTCTTGGTGTGGTTATTTTCCCATTTTATTTCCATTACTTTTACCTTATATACTTTTGTGTTTTTCCGCGTTTTCTCAACAAACTGGTATCAGAGCCAAGGTTTTATCTGAGTATGCTCTGTGGTTGCAGCACAGTCTGAACTTCCACATCAGAAAAGATTTACTTTGATTTGCGATAACTATATTTTTTGGAGAAAACAATGGAAGCCAACACAAGTAGAATGGTTACTTTGAATGGCGTTAATTATGCCATTTGGAAGGGGAAAATGGAAGATCTGCTTTATGTCAAGAATTTTTATAAACCAATATTTAACACTGTAAAGCCTGATAATATAACAGATGAAGAGTGAATCTGTTGCATAGACAGGTTTGTGGATTCATTAGGTAATGGGTCGACGATAATGTGTTGAACCATATTTCTGGGGAAACACATGCTCGAACCCTATGGAGCATCTTGAAAGTTTGTATTCTCGAAAGACTGGCAACAACAAAATGTTCTTAATAAAGCAGATGTTGAGTTTGAAGTATCATGATGGTTCTCCGATGACAGACCATCTGAATAATTTTCAGGGGATAATGAACCAATTATCTGCTATGGGCATAAAATTTGATGAAGAAATTCAAGGCTTGCTTCTACTTGGTTCCCTACCAGATTCATGGGAAACATTTAGAACGTCATTGTCAAATTATGCTCTGGATGGTGTGATCTCTATGGATTCCGCCAAGAGTAGTGTCTTGAACGAAGAGATGAGAAGAAAAACTCAAGGTTCCTCTTCGTCGGATGTCCTGATAACTGGCCCCAGGGGGAGAAATAAAACTCGTGGTTCTCAGCATAGAGAACAAAATAGGAGCAAATCCAAAGGCAGACTTAAGGATATTGAGTGCTATCATTGTGGCATGAAAGGGCACACAAAGAAGTTCTGCAGGAAGTTGAAGAGGGAGAACAATAACAAAGAGGAAACTAAACAAGATGGCAATGAAAATTCCCAAGCCACCGTCACTACCGAAGATCTTGTTACCGTTCTTGATGCAAACATGATAAATATTGCTTGTGATGAGTCAAGCTGGGTTGTGGACACTGGTGCCGCATCTCATGTGACATCAAGGAAGGATTTTTTTCTCTTCCTACACTCTTGGTGATTTTGGAACCTTGAGTATGGGTAATGAGACTGTTTCTAGGGTGGTTGGTATTGGTACAATTTGTTTGGAAACTAGTGTTGGAACTAAACTAGTTTTGAACAATGTGAAACATGCTCCTGATGTTCGTCTGCACCTAATTTCTGTTGGTGTTTTAGATGATGAAGGATATGTTAGTACCAACAGTGATGGAAAATGGAAGCTCATTAAGGGTTCCTTGGTTGTGGATCGTGGTAACAAACGTCGTGGTCTATACTGGACTACGGCCTCTGCTTGTGTTGATATGGTGAATGCGGTTGAGAGCTATAGCTCTTCAACATTATGGCACAAGAGGCTTAGCCACATTAGCGAGAAATGACTTAATGTTCTAGCCAAGAAGAAATTATTATCAAATTTCCAAAGTGCTAAATTAGAAAAATGTGAGCACTGCTTGGCTGGTAAACAAAATAGAGTTTCCTTTAAGTCCTACCCTCATTCGAGAAAGACAGAGTTGCTTGAGTTAGTGCACTCTGATTTATGTGGTCCAATGAAGACAAAGACATTGGGTGGTGCACTTTACTTTGTCACTTTCATTGATGATTGCTCGAGAAAATTGTGGATCTATGTCTTGAAGACTAAAGACCAAGTGCTAGGTGTCTTTAAGCAATTTCAGGCTTCAGTTGAAAGAGAAACTGGAAAGAAATTGAAATGTATTCGTACTGATAATGGTGGTGAATATTGTGGACCATTTGACGAATACTGCAAGCATCAAGGTATTAGACACCAGAAGACTCCTCCCAGACTCCTCAGCTTAATGGTTTGGCTGAGAGGATGAATAGGACCTTGATGGAAAGAGTTAGATGTTTGCTTTCTGAAGCAAAGTTGCCAAACTCATTTTGGGGTGAGGCTTTATTACCGCTGCACATGTTATTAATCTATCTCCTGCTGTTGCTTTGCAAAGTGATGTGCCAAATAGTGTTTTTATGGAAAGGATGTTTCCTATGACCATTTGAGAGTATTTGGTTGCAAAGCTTTTGTACATGTGCCGAAAGATGAGAGGTCAAAGTTAGATGCCAGACAAGGCAATGCATCTTCATTGGATATGGCCTAGATGAATTTGGTTACAGGCTATATGATCCAATTGAAAAGAAACTTGTGAGAAGCCGTGATATTATTTTCATGGAGAATCAGACAATTGAAGATATTGACAAAGCGGAGAAGGTAGAATCTTCAAGTTTTGATGGTATAGTTCATCATGATGAAGTTCCTCACACAATGTGTATGATGTTGTTGGGTTTGATAATCATGGTGACGCCCAGAATCATGTATCGAATCAACATGTTGATGTTGATAATAACAATGATATTGTTATTGATGATCCTGTTGCTCATGAAGTTGTGGACGAATCAAATATTCCGCTTCGGAGGTCCACAAGACAACGGTTTCCTTCCTCCCGTTATTCACCCAATGAGTATGTATTACTCACTGACGGGGGAGAACCTGAATGTTATAAGGAGGCCTTGGAAGATGAGCACAAGAATCAATGGATTGAAGCCATGCAAGACGAGATGAAGTCTTTGCATGAGAACCACACTTATGAGTTGGTAAAATTGCCCAAGGGCATGAGAGCTTTGAAGAACAAGTGGGTGTTCAAAGTTAAAGTTGAAGAACACAACTTGAAGCCCAGGTACAAAGCTAGATTGGTTGTTAGGGATTCAGTCAAAGGAAAGGTATTGACTTTGACGAAATATTTTCTCCTGTTGTGAAAATGTCCTCGATTCGCACAGTTCTAGATTTGGCTGCTAGTCTTAATTTAGAGATTGAGCAGATGGATGTGAAGACGGCTTTCCTTCACGGTGACCTAGAAGAAGAGATTTATATGGAACAACCTGAGGGCTTCAAAGTAGATGGTAAAGAAAATTTTGTATGCAAACTTAAAAAGAGTCTCTATGGCCTAAAACAAGCTCCCAGACAGTGGTACAAAAAGTTTGAATCTGTTATGGGGGAGCAAGGCTATAAGAAAACTTCTTCAGATCATTGCGTATTTGTACAAAAAATTTCTGACAATGATTTTATCATCCTTTTGTTGTATGTGGATGATATGTTGATTGTGGGCAAAAATACTTCCAAGATTGACGAGCTAAAGAAAGAGTTGTGTAAGTCTTTTTCTATGAAAGACTTGGGTCATGCCAATCAAATTTTGGGCATGAGAATTACTCGTCGTAGAGATGAAAGGAAGATTTATTTGTCCCAGAAGAAGTACATTGAACGCGTACTGGAGCGCTTCAATATGAAGAATGCGAAGCCTGTGAGTATACCTCTTGCTGGTCATATGAAGTTGAGCAAGAAGATGTGTCCTACAGCTAGGGAGGAAAAAGAGAACATGGCCAAAGTTCCATATTCCTCCATCGTCGGAAGTCTAATGTATGCAATGGTGTGCACTAGACCTGATATTACTCACGCAGTTGGTGTTGTCAGTAGATTTCTCGAAAATCCGAGAAAGAAAAGCATGGGAAGCTGTGAAATGGATACTCAGGTATCTTAGAGGAAGCTCAGAGAATGCTTGTGTTTTGGAGCATCAAATCCAATCTTGAAAGGCTATACAGATTTGATATGGCAGGTGAACTTGATAACAGAAAGTCCACTACTGGATATGTAATGATCCAGATGGTCATTTTTGAAATTTCAAATATTATTTAACTAGAGCAAATTAATTAAAAGTTAATTATTAAATAGTTAATTTTTGTTAAAGATTAATGGATCAGGTTTTTAATTTATTTAATACCACTGACTATATATAAGAAAATAAATTATTAGGGTTAAAATAATTTATAGAAGAAAAGAAAAGAGGAGAAGAGAAGAACAAAGTGGGAGCGACGACGACAAAATCAAACGGTGATCTTTATTGATACACTTCCTTGTGAGTTACTATCTAATTTAGAGAATATAAATATTGTTATAGCATAAAGTACATAGAATGGATAAATTGTATAGTTGGTTGTTCTAGAAGAATATGGGGTACATAATATATATAATTCTTTGAAGTATGAAGGATAAAGGCTAACATTACTAAGTACCAATTGATTTCCTAAGAATTAATAAAAAATCTAGTGCTAATATTAGTAGGAAACAAGGATACAGAATGATGGCATGTCTCTGCATATCACGTGTAGTAGGGTGGTTGTTAGTATGTATGCTGTTGGTTTTGTGACCAATGGCTTCCACCCTAATATATTAAAATATCTAGTTCTCACGTTATAAATTATATTGATATATTAAAAATAGGTAATTAATTATTTGGTGTATTGAATGATTTAAAATTTCCTTAAGGATATGCTAATAGAAAGAATTGGGACTTACCCATAGATTTAAACTTTAGGAAATTGATTATAGGATTGTGTGAGCTTTTGAGTCTAGGCTTAACCTATAGTATTGTGGGTGTTGTTAGTTTCAAAACCTTATTATGAATATATACTTGAATAGATTGCATCGATTTGGAAGGTCAACAGAAAGGAAAGGCTCAAGTCCCAGAGTGATTATTCGATTGGTTAAGGCAAGTGGATTTCTAAACTCTTGTTAAGTGTATGAAATGCGTGTATTTCCTTGTGGTATATGTTGGGAGTAACGGGATTGGTGATGGGTTGACTTGTCCACATTGATTAATTCTAATGATGAAAAGAATGAGGATAACAAAAGGCAATGTGATTAATTGTTTATGTCTGTTGTGTTGAGAAAGAGTTGAAGACTTGTTGAATCATTGTTGATGTAACTTCATGTTTGTGTGGTTGTGAACTGTGCGATGTTATGAAAATGGTCATCTCCTCATTATTGTGTGAACTTGTCATCTGCATTATTCTGAGGCATTTGGTTGTGACAAGTGTTTGTGCATTGAGAAAGAATGGGTACTTAAGAGGATGTACCATTTCGAGGGACGTATCGCGCGCCGCGATGGATACTATATTCGAGGGACGTATCGCGCGCCGCGATGGTTACTATTATCGAGGGTCGTGTCGTGCGCCGCGATAGATGCATGGACAGATATGTCCCCCATGGGTCCCGGACTGAGAGACAGCGGGTGTGTATCACTAGGTCAGACATGCATCATTATACTTGACATTGCATCCCATTACATTGCACATACTTATCATTAGTGAACTTGATATTGTGTTTTGCTGATCTAGTGATTGCCTTTTTGCGGAACTTGTGATTGTTGAATACTGAGCTTGTTATTGAGGATATACAATTTGTTGAAGTGTTGTTGTTGAGGATATGTAAGTTGAAGTGTGTGTATTGAGGATATGTAAATTTGTGAAGTGTTGCTATTGAGGATATCTAATTTGTTTAAGTGTTGATGTTGAGGATATATTTGTTAAAGTGTTGTTGTGGAGGATATGTAATTGTTTAAAGTGTTGTTGTGGAGGATATGTAATTGTCTAAATGTTTTTGTTGAGTTAGTTCTATGTAAACTGTGAGTTGTTAGGTGGGCTGATGTTTATGCAGGTTGTAGTTGTGGAGATTCGGTTGGGGGTGGTAGGAGTACCCGTATTTCATCCCCTTAGCTTGTGTTTAGAGGTTTACTTGCTGAGTACCGTGTGGTTTGGTACTCACCCCTTGCTTCTACAAATTTTTGTAGGTTACTAGCCCGGAGTTTATGATATATTCTCTTCTTTTCCGAGGCTTCCTGGAGATTTTGTGAGGTAGTTGTTGGTCATCTCAGCATCCCTCCTTACTCTTGTTTATGATTTTGTTCTACTCTAGAAACAATATCATATGAGACTTATATTTTCTTTTGATCCGATTGTAATACTTTAGAGGCTTGTACACGTGACAACCAGGTTTTGGGGTATAATGTAAGTTCATAGTAAATTTTCCGCATTTTTATTGTAATGGTTGAGTTTTAGGCTGACTTGTCTTGGTGGGATAAGACGAGTGCCATCACGTCCATTTTTGGGTCGTGACAAAATGGTATCAGAGCCCCAGGTTCATAGGTCTCACGTGTGTACAAGTCGAGTCTATGTAGAGTCTCGAGGATCTATACAGAGACGTCTGTACTTATCTTCGAGAGGCTATAGTGACTTTTAAGAAAAATCTTCACTTTTTGAATCTCTCTCGTGCATCCTTTTTCTGATTTTGATTCACATCGCTTCATTCCGTTCCCTCTCATTATGTGGTGACTCGTGCGTAGTTCCTCATGTCGGTAGTTGGTGTTGCGTATGGCTTGGATTCAGATATGGTACTAGGAGTAGAGTGATATACTTATGAAAAAATGTGTGGTTAGATTTAGAATATTTAACATATTGAAGGTATTGTCTAGGTTAGCTACCCTAGTAAAATGAATATACTTGTGTGGTAAATACCATAATTAGAGTGGTTTAACAATTGAAAATGAAATGATAAAGGGATGACTAGATAATGAACATGTAATTTTGAAAACTACAATTAGTAAAGTTATCATAACATGAATGGGTTTCTTAGAAAATGATGGAATAATGATTACCAATTGAGGTTAAAACTGCTACGATTTTATAGAGTGCGTATATTAAAGAAGGTCATGATAAGACTAACACAATGGTACTGATAGATACTTGGTTAGAATTATGAAGTGTGTTACTCTTGTTATCGACCTGACGTATGTAAGAATACACATAGCTTGGGCTAGATATAGAACGAATTAGTAATATTCTAGAGTTATTCGATAGGTAGGAATTTGCGGGCTATTTGGGTATGATTTTCTCGGTTGGTATGAGGTGTTCTAGTGGTGGATCTAACAATATGTAATGATGTCGTACTACATTTATATGAAATGAATACATTGATTTATAAGTGTGAATATGTTCTAGTTACGGAGTTATCAGTTGTATCACATGCTCGAATAATGAGATTCGATGTTAAAATTCATATTTGAGAGACTAACTAGTTTGTTACTATGGACGCTTGAGTTAAGCATTATTTATAAGGAAGCTTTTAGTGGTGGATCGTTGATACGATATTAATGCTTTGAGATTTAAAGTGTATTCCAAGATCCTAAATGAGGACGGTGATTTCTTTTTAAGGTCCAATGGAATAGATAGATACCAAAATTACGAACTTATGGATAAAAAAAAAAGTTCTAAAGAATATACTTGTGTAAAGGTAATTGAAGATTTTAGTAAAAAGTGCATATAAAAGTGGGATAGTCCTTTAAATTTAATGAATATAACCGAGTTTGAGGTGTCACATTGATGAAAATGTTGGCTTCGTGATGATGATAAGAGCTAATTGAGCATGATGGTAATAATAGTTCGTTATGGATTGTGATTGAGATGCATCTATATAATAAAATTTGTTGGTGAAATGAATTTTGTATTATAATGGTGACTTGCGAGTATTTAGGTTGAGGTTTGATACTATTGAGTAGCTTAATTTATGAAAAGTTTATAGGAGATGCTGAGACACCGCTTGAACAAAATTGAAAGGAGCTAGAGTTATAAATGAAAAGAATTAGTGTACTGTAGTTTAGTCTTTGGGAAGAGGTGCGAACAATAATATTTTATTCTATTGCAAGTGCTAAGAAGGTATCTTCAGAGGAGTTGAAAGTTGGGTTCAGAGACATTGGTTTCCTTTGTTTTGCTCTACTTATGATAACAGTGTCACAAGTTCATCATATTGGTTTAAAAGCTATTGGATAAAATTTGTGAAAGAAGTTTACATACGTTCAACTCGAGTGAGATGATAAGTTTTTCTTTTGCGTGTGTCATTTTGAGTTTAGTAATAAGTATAGTTCAATTTTAGTGAAAGATATGATAAAGTCGATGGAGACGCGATCAATGATAAGCTAAGATACGTGAATTCATAAAAATCCTCAAGGTATAAGCTAATGTTGATAGATAAAGGGATTGAGTTACACAGTTAAATTCAAAAAATTTAGTTTTTCATTGTGAAGGTTTGGTGGTAGTGTGTTTAGTCAAGATATGAATTGATAAGGTAAGAAATGATTCATCACATTGACTGTGAATTATTTGGAAAGACTTAAAAATAATTTGAGTAGTAAATTTGGTTACTTTTGATTATTAACCTAATGGGGTTTCACGTTATAAAAAAAATTGATTTAAAGAATAAGGTAAAAATATCATGGGTTATGGATCAAATGATAAGATTGATAAGCAAGTCATTGAAATAACAAAAATCTGGCGTATTGAAGAGTTTAAGGTATAAAATTTGTGTCATTGGAAGAATTTAGAGATGTGAAGGAATAAGACATGTAATATGACTCTTGGTTTGAAGTTAAAGGATGTAAGGGTTTTCATATATAAATTACAATATGACTATGGATGTAAATTGGTTCAGTATGGACTAACTAGGAATTTATCAACAATTTTTATGAATATTGGATTTTTGATTGGGTGAAAAAAATGTGAGGTATATGATGATTTTGAATGTTAGTTGAAATTTGGCATTTGAAAGATTACGTGGAGTTGACGTTATACGTGATTCAATAACTTTATATTAATGGAAAATGTGTTTATATTGGAAACTAGTGTTAGTCTTGGATGGGACTCGTATCTGTCATAAAATGCTTATTTGGAAAGAGGGAGCGTCATAGTTTGAAATTTTAAAGGCGATAATGAATTTGATAAGAATACTTTAATGCTAGTCACAGTTTGAGTATATAAATGACTGGTATAGTTATGATGCTTGTGGGTTTTAAGAGTGTTGAATTCAATGGAGTACTTGAGAAGTATGTGTGGGTTCGATGAATCTAGTATTTGTAATATTGTAATAGGGTCAGTATGGTTGATTGTTGGTAGCTAAAAGAAAAAGTCGAGAGATAGAGTCAAATGAAATAATTTTATTTATATGGGCATTATGGAAGAATTTTTATGTGACCACTTTCTTCGTACTGGATATTATTTGGAGTATGATTCACCGCTTATGCTACTCATTATGTTTTCGCATCTATGGGTGAATCCCTAGTGGTGGATCGGATGTACCGATCCTCTTGTGTCCTCTTGTTAGGGTAGATCCTTGGGAAAACTCGGTTCATTTAAGTTGTGATGGATTTGGTGTTGTTCGGAATAGTTGAAATATATCAGTAGTTCTATTCACACAACCTTGCTTATGAGAACTTATATAAGAACTATTATGAAGAGTTACAATTGTCTAGGAGTGTCGTTAGAGGTTCTGCATTTTGAGTTGTATCGCTAGTTGAGTGATTTTACTTGATCAATTCATTCCTTGAGTTAGATAAGTTTGATTCTCCCTTATGAGTACTCAATATCAAAAAATAAATAAGATTTTATAATTTAATTTCGTGAAAAGATTGTGTTGTGAAACAGAAATCTTGATAATATATGTGATGGTTTGTGTATTATAAGCGTCTGGTGGTTGGTTCAGGCTCACTTATGGTTGTAATCCGTATTGATTCAAAAGATTATCGTGGATATGTGAGAAAAGATTAGCCATGGTAACTGTGTGATTGTTCATAAGATGGTTCATAATGAATTCATGTGTTAGTCTGTGGCTTGGTAATAACTCCTGATTTGTATGTCTGCCAAAGCTTGATTCGAAAGTTTAATTCTTAGTAATTGATCTTGATTAAATAGTCTTAAAGAAGAATTCACTTAGAGAGATGAACATCCACCTAGTAGGTCATAACTTAAGCTTTTAGTATACGTCAGCTATTCTTCCTCTTCTTCTTCCTTATGTTCGAGGACGAACATGATTTTTAGTGGTGGATAATGTAATGATCCAGATGGTCATTTTTGAAAATTTCAAATATTTATTTAACTAGAGCAATTAATTAAAAGTTAATTATTAAATAGTTAATTTTTGTTAAAGATTAATGGATCAGGTTTTTAATTTATTTAATACCACTTGACTATATATAAGAAAATAAATTATTAGGGTTAAAATAATTTATAGAAGAAAAGAAAAGAGGAGAAGAGAAGAACAAAGTGGGAGCGACGACGACAAAATCAAACGGTGATCTTTATTGATACACTTCCTTGTGAGTTACTATCTAATTTAGAGAATATAATATTGTTATAGCATAAAGTACATAGAATGGATAAATTGTATAGTTGGTTGTTCTAGAAGAATATGGGGTACATAATATATATAATTCTTTGAAGTATGAGGATAAAGGCTAACATTACTAAGTACCTATTGATTTCTAAGAATTAATATAAAAATCTAGAGCTAATA
Source organism: Solanum peruvianum (assembly GCA_027705065.1). Classification (NCBI taxonomy): domain Eukaryota; kingdom Viridiplantae; phylum Streptophyta; class Magnoliopsida; order Solanales; family Solanaceae; genus Solanum; species Solanum peruvianum. The sequence continues at coordinate 49,502,975 of JAKWJD010001764.1, forward strand.
TTAGTAGGAAACAAGGATACAGAATGATGGCATGTCTCTGCATATCACGTGTAGTAGGGTGGTTGTTAGTATGTATGCTGTTGGTTTTGTGACCAATGGCTTCCACCCTAATATATTAAAATATCTAGTTTTCACGTTATAAATTATATTTTGATATATTAAAATAGGTAATTAATTATTTGGTGTATTGAATGATTTAAATTTCCTTAAGGATATGCTAATAGAAAGAATTGGGACTTACCCATAGATTTAAACTTTAGGAAATTGATTATAGGATTGTGTGAGCTTTTGAGTCTAGGCTTAACCTATAGTATTGTGGGTGTTGTTAGTTTCAAAACCTTATTATGAATATATACTTGAATAGATTGCATCGATTTGGAAGGTCAACAGAAAGGAAAGGCTCAAGTCCCAGAGTGATTATTCGATTGGTTAAGGCAAGTGGATTTCTAAACTCTTGTTAAGTGTATGAAATGCGTGTATTTCCTTGTGGTATATGTTGGGAGTAACGGGATTGGTGATGGGTTGACTTGTCCACATTGATTAATTCTAATGATGAAAAGAATGAGGATAACAAAGGCAATGGATTAATTGTTTATGTCTGTTGTGTTGAGAAAGGGTTGAAGACTTGTTGAATCATTGTTGATGTAACTTCATGTTTGTGTGGTTGTGAACTGTGCGATGTTATGAAAATGGTCATCTCCTCATTATATGTGTGAACTTGTCATCTGCATTATTCTGAGGCATTTGTTGTGACAAGTGTTATGTGCATTGAGAAAGAATGGGTACTTAAGAGGATGTACCATTTCGAGGGACGTATCGCGCGCCGCGATGGATACTATATTTCGAGGGACGTATCGCGCGCCGCGATGGTTACTATTATCGAGGGTCGTGTCGTGCGCCGCGATAGATGCATGGACAGATATGTCCCCCATGGTCCCGGACTGAGAGACAGCGGTGTGTATCACTAGGTCAGACATGCATCATTATACTTGACATTGCATCCCATTACATTGCACATACTTATCATTAGTGAACTGATATTGTGTTTTTGCTGATCTAGTGATTGCCTTTTTGCGGAACTTGTGATTGTTGAATACTGAGCTTGTTATTGAGGATATACAATTTGTTGAAGTGTTGTTGTTGAGGATATGTAATTTGTTGAAGTGTGTTATTGAGGAATGTAAATTTGTGGAAGTGTTTGCTATTGAGGATATTTAATTTGTTAAGTGTTGATGTTGAGGATATAATTTGTTAAAGTGTTGTTGTGGAGGATATGAAATTTGTTAAGTGTTGTTGTGGAGGATGTAATTTGTCTAAATGTTTTTGTTGAGTTACGTTCTATGTAAACTGTGAGTTGTTAGGTTGGGCTGATGTTTATGCAGGTTGTAGTTGTGGAGATTCGGTTGGGGGTGGTAGGAGTACCCGTATTTCATCCCCTTAGCTTGTGTTTAGAGGTTTACTTGCTGAGTACCGTGTGGTTTGGTACTCACCCCGCTTCTACAAATTTTTGTAGGTTACTAGCCCGGACGTTTATGATATATTCTCTTCTTTTCCGAGGCTTCCTGGAGATTTTGTGAGGTAGTTGTTGGTCATCTCAGCATCCCTCCTTACTCTTGTTTTGATTTTGTTCTACTCTAGAAACAATATCATTTGAGACTTATATTTTCTTTTGATCGATTGTAATACTTTAGAGGCTTGTACACGTGACAACCAGGTTTTGGGGTATAATGTAAGTTCATAGTAAATTTTCCGCATTTTTATTGTAATGGTTGAGTTTTAGGCTGACTTGTCTTGGTGGGATAAGACGAGTGCCATCACGTCCATTTTTGGGTCGTGACAGATATTTGTTTACTTTTTCAGGGGGGAGATATCATGGCAGTCAAAGTTGCAGAATGTGTTTGCACTATCTACAACTGAAGCTGAGTATATTGCGGCTACTGAAGCCGGCAAGGAGATGATATGGCTAAAGCGATTTCTTCAAGAGCTTGGTTTGAATCAGATGGAGTATATTGTCTATTGTGACAGCAGAGTGCAATAGACTTGAGCAAGAACTCCATGTACCATGCAAGAACAAAACACATTGACGTCAGATATCATTGGATTCGTGAGAAAGTGGAGAATGAATCATTTCACGTCAAAAGATTCACACAAGTGAAAATCCTGCAGATATGCTGACCAAGATGATACCGAAAGACAAGTTCGAGTTATGCAAAGAACTTGTGGGTATGAGCTCTCTCTAAAGAAGTTGAAGATACCTTCTTCCAGTAAATGGGACTGGAGGGGGAGATTTGTTGAATCCATCCCATTGTTTAGTCCCTTTAGCGATTCAATTGGTACAAACAATTGTTAAAAAGGAATAGTAATTGGAGTTGAAAAGAAAAGATTTGGTAGTTGGCAAATTGGTAAGATTGCAACCATTTTTGACTTTGCTATGTTTAGATATGTCATTAGTGACATAGGCATGGTTTTATCCTTCTATAATAGAGCATTCTTGCTCATTGTAGAACACCCAAGTTAGAGAGAAAAAACCATTTTGAGAGCAAAGTGAGGTATTCCTATACTATATAAGAAAATAGTCTGTTGAAGAAAAATAGAGTGTGATCGATATTTTAGTAAGACGGAAACCAAAAGAGTGTTGTTCCTTTTGAGTGTGTAGTAGTCACTTTGAGTTTTGTATTCGTGACTACACAGTGTAAAATTCCTTACTATAGTAATATCAGTTGCTCCTCTTGGCCCGTGGTTTTTTCCTTATTCAGAAGGGTTTCCACGTAAAATTCTTGGTGTCGTTATATCCCATTTTATTTCCATTACTTTTACCATATATATTTTTGTGTTTGTCCGCGTTTTCCCAACACCCAGGAGGTGTGCTTTAAGATAGAATTGTTATATTTTTTATAGTAACATAAAATATGATTTTGGAACTTTACTATTGTAGTTTACACAAATTGATTATTGGCCAGAAAATTGTAGTTATGAAATAATGATTTAAAATGACTGCTGGGGCGCATTTTTAACACGGAAGGAATTTTCAAGTTCTTTTATTATGTTTTTTGGTAATAAAGAAAGTACATCATGTGCTTACCTCTCATGTTGTTATCGCTTCTGCAGGTCTATCCATTGCCTCAATAATGTTCGCTCCTCGGAGACAGCTAAATTTCAAAGAGGCACTGACTGGGTAGGTAAAGCAAGTAGTATTACATAGCCATAGCATTTCGGATGCATATGTTTTCTTATTGTAGGTAGCAAAGCTGAAATCTTTCACCTTTCTATATTTAGGTGTCGAATGAACAGTGTACTGGTCTGTGTCTCATTTACGGAAAAGAAGATCTATGGGTGACACCTATTTGGGATTTACAAGTGAAACGTTAGTTCCCTAAAGCTCCATATAATCATATTAGTCTCACCACCCCCATGATGAAGTCCCAGAGGTACGCATCTTACTTAGCTACGCATATGCTTTTGACATTCGATCTTGTCCGTAAATGTGCTTTCTCATTGCTACCATCTCTTCACTTTGTGTTCAAACTATGTACACATATGCAAAAAAGTTTAAACATGATATGGGATTACCTCTTTATTAGAGCTTTCAATACTTTGTCCTTAATACACAAAAGCTATTAGGATGTGTCCAATTTTTATTTTGGTGAAGTTGATTCTTTTAACAAGAAGATATCTCTTATTTCAAGTTTGTTTTTGTGCCTTTAGTTTGCTTTGTGAAAGTTAGAAATTGAAATGTTGCAAATTTGTGACTGCATTGGGAGGTAGTGATTGATTTTACATATAGGAAAGGAAGAATACAAAATTGTGTCCCTGCTCTTCTTAAAACTGCTCTTTCAACAGAAGTGGAAGGCTAAAAATAAAAATATCGCTAATAAAAGGAAAGAGATTCTTTTTGAAAGGAATTAAAAAGTAAAAGTAAATCCTTTTTTTTTTTTTAAATAATAAAAAATCGAGAGAGTATTAAAAAATGTACTATATATTAAAAGAAAAGGCATTTTTTGAGTAAAAAAAATAATTAAAAATCTGGAATTCACCATAGCTGCCTACCATCAACACCATACCTATCATTTCCTCAGTCTCACTAATCTCTTCCTCAATTAAGAGTTGTTGATAGTGGAGGAGTACTCATATCATTTGCTATGCCTTATGTTTTATTTTCTTTATAATTTTTCAGTGAAATATTGTGGAAGGATCATGTATGCAGACTATGCAAGCTGACTGTCCTACCTTCACTAGTTGTAGTTACAAGGATGAGATGAAATTGAGAAAAAAGAATTAAAAAAAATCAAGCAAATCACCTTTTTATCCATAGTGTTTATACTCTGTATAACATTTTTGATATTTGTATTAGCATTTAGACATGATACAAATATACTAAATTTGATTTATTGCAGCGTCCTCTTCCTGTTGACCTTACGGGAGAGACAATACCACTATGTTGCCATTTGAATTTGAATGCTTGACCTGCTTGAAAGTGAGATAAGAATGAACTTTATACTCATATTAACCAAGGTAATCAATTATTCAATTCTTTGGTAAACTATAAGAAACTTTTTAATTTCTTCATCAAAAAGTAACTTTTATGATTACTTTAATTGGCATGCTACTTCAATTGTCAATGAGCTAGATTAACATATAACTTCTCAAAAGAAAAAGGTGTAGGGTATATATTAATCTATTAGTTTATGATTAGGCATTTCCTTTATGAAGTTTTCAAAAACAGGAGCAAGTACATGCTTCATTCCAGTGCAAAACATACGAAGAGACTGAAGCCTAATCTTGTAACTTATTATATACTTTGAAATCAGCCATAGGAATTAGGATATGTCTGGATACTTACAACTTTATATTGAATACAACTCGGGCATTTAAGAAAATTTTCTTTTGTTTTTTTAGGACAGATTTGGCTTTTGATTTTGGGTCATTAAAATATATTTGAGGACGAAGACTAGGTATTGTTTTGAAGAAAAAGAATATTTTAAAAATTTTCATGTGTCAATAATTTTTCAGTACAAGTTATGTTACAAATTGATATCTTTTACTTTGTCATGATGTTGTTTCTAATTATCCACTTCGAAACTTTGTAATGTATCATTGCATGTTAGTTATTGCAGGAGGAAAATCAAACTCATCTTCAAAGTTTTCGTCAAGTATTTTGACATTTTAAGCAGAAGTTAGTTCTAGATATATGTAAATAGGATTGTAATAAAATTACAAGATATATTTGATTTCTTTTCTTTGTTTATGTTATGACTTTTAATGTTGTACATATTACTATAGTTCTGTAGCCTCTTCAGTCCCTTTATTATAGAAAGATTCAGCTAACTGCTTGAAAATATAAAATGTTGCGCCGTGCCTATCTAGTATAATATATTTTACTATAAACAATTCATATTCGGTGTATGAGTGGTTTGATTTGTTTGATCCTTCAAAACATTTTTTCAAAAAATTGGTTTATTAATTAATAAAAATAAATATGTAAACTAGATAGTACCATTCTAGGAAATTTTTATTAAGAATTATATTTAAAGACAAGTATCTATTATCTTTTCTATTTCTATCTTCGAGGAAGATTAAGAAAAACTATTGATTCCACGAGGAATGAGAACACTATTTGAATTACTTAATAAATACAAAAGACATATTGTATCATATAAAATTAAACAAATATAGAACATACTGTTATAAATAATTTGTATTATAGTGAATGTCTAATTATGTGGAGTCCTTGTACGATATGGTTAGGAATCCTATTTGGGGATCAAGTAAAATTTTCCCTATAATAAAGGGTTTTCTTTTATTGTAAAGAAGATTTATGAAAGATCAATGAATCCTGAATATACTTATGAATAAGAAATCTTTCTCCTCTCCCTACTTTCTTCTTCTTCTAAATTTCATATAGTTTCATAACACGTTATCAACACAATTGTTCTATTCTTAAAGAATTATGAAGAAGACGGGAAAAGTGCAAAAAAGATCTTGCATAAGTTATGCAATAAGGTTCTTATATTTTCAAGGTCTGATTTATCTTTACGTTATAATTATTTATGTGACAAACCTGGAGTTACCATTTGGAGTAAGTATTTAAAGTTTTATACGTTTAATTTAAACGGATGAGAAGAGAATTCCTTAATTTATTTTAATAATTGAATAAACACAATTTAGTGAAAGATATGTTTTCAACCTTTATATGAGGTATGTGATCTATTAAGCTATATTTATTAACTACTAATGTTGATTATAAGAAATCAATAATCTCAATTCTGTGTGTAATTATAATGTACGATCATATTAATGATCATCAAAAGTGATAAAATTAAATTATTTTGAAGGCTTGAGGTTGAGCCTCATTGTGGGTAAGACGATAGATTTAAGTTTTATCGTACCAAAAGAATAAGACGATGGATTTATGTCTAATCGCACAAAGAGGGTAAGACATTGGGTTAAACTCCTGATGCACTATGATTATAAGATGTTGGATTCAAGTCCCTCATTGATTTATGACATAAGACGTTGGGTTTGAGTCTCAATACACCATATTGATGATATTATGATGACTAAGGGAAATAATGAGTTTTTGATAAAATTAGTCATGAAATACATCTCGTTGAAGCAGATCCATTCCCCAAAGTGAATGTAGCAGTGCATAAATGTCTAAAAGAAGACAATTGATTAAACGATGTACATGAATATGAAATGAGGTACAAAATTATCAAAATTTGATGTACTTAGATGATTGTGTTCCATTCATGAAGAATGAGAGTCTTTGATAAATGGTAAAAATACAGATCCATTCTTTAAAGGGAATGTTGTGATAAGCCACCATGCTACACGTGAATTTTCTTGTACTGCTTGTTAACAAGGCGAATTAATTGTGAGACCATCATAAATGAAAGTTGAGATTGAATTCTCTGCGTTCTAGGAACGTATACAGATATTTGTGGACCTAGTCATCCACCCAGCGGGTTGTTTAGATATTTAATTGTCCTAATAAAAGTTTCTTCTATATGGTCTCATATGTGCCTATTATTATCTCGCAACTTGATGTTTGCAAAAATGTTGGCACAAATAATATGTTAGATGCACAATTTTCTTTAGATAAGTTCATTCAATGATGGGATCATGACTCACCTAAAGGGTGAAGTAATTGAAAAAAAAAATCTGAAAATTACTCATATAATCGTCAATCAGAAATTTACAAAACCAAAAGACACATGATGTAGTAAACTTGAAGTTTACGAGTACTAATAATTTTATTAGTTGGCATGAATAATTTGGTCATCCCAAAGATATGCATACTGAGTAATTAACATACATTGAAAAACTAGAAGATTCTTCAAGAATTCTTTTGTTGTTTGTTCTCATGACAAGTTGATTGGATCAACTAATGTTGAGATTAAATCTCTAAATTCTGAAAAGTAAAAAAGGTGAATTTGCGCCCGTTCACCTATCACGTGGCATGATAAAAAGATGTATAAAAAGATAATCACATGTGCATTTATTGTCAACTTGCAGTTTGACATTCACAAAATTGTTTGTGCAAAAATAATTGAGTTAACAATATAATTTCAGAATATGTAATCAAAATAATTTATCTTGGTAATATTGATAATTACTCAAGATGATGTGACACTAAATGTCTCAAATAGTAAAATTATTGTTTATGAAAATAAAATTTCATATGTTGATATGAAATATGGTATTACATACAAACATAATTGTATGATCAATTTTTCTGTTAATTGGTTTATTGTCAGAGACCAAATAATTTTCATCTGATAATTTTGATGTGCAATATATGATAAATGAATATACTATGATGCACAAAGATAGATTCTCCAAAAGATTGAGCTATATGTTAGTTTGTCTAACATAAAGGGGGAGATTAGAAGCAACACAAAAGTTGTAAATACTCCTATTGAATGTCCCTTAAGGATAATGTCTATAACATGCATGAAGCATGATAGACTAATCAATTCTAAATAAAATAATCTTTGAAAAAGGGGGAGGATCAAAGAATCAAAATGATCTTAATAAGGAGAGAATGTGCTCTTGGAGAGCCTACGATATAACACTTTATGAAACCTCATGAGAGGGGTAGCTACCTAAAAATAATGAAGTGATGAGATCTCAATAAGTTTTGTCGTATTGTGAATCGATACAAAATGATATATCATTGACAATATCTTTAATACAATAGCGCGCAATATTGTAAAAAAATTATGAGGATATGAATTCTACATTTATTAAAGCATGCTTGTGTAGAAATAATTATCAAGTAAAAAGTTGAATGATGCATCTTGGTAAGCGTAAAGCTTATTTAACTTGCAATCTAGGCACTAGAAGATGTCATACATCTAATATTGAATGTTGTTACTTGACAAAATTGATATGAAAATATCCAATGGGTTCAAAATCTTAAGCATATACAAATGTTTGGAAAACTTGTTTATCATCCTCATAAGGATTAAATAGATTCAAAATGCATAGAGCATATTATGCAAGTTGATGAATAGAATTGAAATTCTTGAAGAGTTTTCAAAAGGCAATAGATTATTTGCATAAAGAACTTAAAGGAACTTGCAGAAATCTTTAATCCTGAGGGAAGATTCATAAAAGCAGATAGAAGAAAGCATATTTCGTCAAGGTTTTTTCTACACTCATCAGCTCCCAAGAATAGTGATATCAACATGCAACATGTTTGTTCAAGCAATTGATATATCTACCAAGTCTCTACCAACTACAACTTTCAAGAAGATGATGCTTAAGATTGGAAAACGAAAAATCCAAGTCTCTTGATGTTTTCATGAGGGGGAGTTAATACGTGATGTACTCTTTTTTCCTCACAAGGTTTTGTCACATTGGGTTTTCCCTGTAAGGTTTTTAATGAGGCATCCATAAAGCGTATTATTAGATATGTGTACTCTTTTTCCTTCACTAGATTTTTTATACTGGATTTTATCTAGTAAGGTTTTAACGAGGCACATAATATACCGACATTCAAGGGGGAATAAACAATTTGTATTATAGTGAATGTCTAATTATGTGGAGTACTTGTAGGATATGGTTAGGAATCCTACTTGGGGACCAAGTAAAATTTTCCTTATAAATAAAGAGTTTTCTTTCATTGTAAAAAAGATTTATGAAAGATCAATGAGTCCTGAATATACTTATGAATAAGAAATCTTTCTCTTCTCCCTACTTTCTTCTTCTTCTAAATTTCATATGGTTTCATAACACATACTTTATTTTAAAAAAAATAATTCATATTCTTTCATGAAATCTTTGATTATATTTTCATCCTTCAAAGCATAAAAATGCAAATTAATTAAGAGAAATAAATACATTGACTAGATACATTTCAGTCAAATATAATCTTGACCTTCATTTTAGGATGAACATTTATTATTTTCTCTTTCTATCTTAGATGCTAATTAGGAAAAATTATTAATTTCACAATATATTAGAAGGAAAAAAAATACTATTTTGATTATCAAACAAGATTGACCATAAAAGGTAATTTTGTTGAAATTTTAGTAACAAAAGTCAAATATGGCTTGATTTTTGTTCAAGATACTTGTCCACTATAAATACAAATTTATGCTTTGAGACACTTTCAAACTATAACATAAAAACATTTAGGTTCATTCTCTTATCTTTCCTTGTATTAGCAACTTTTCTTCTTTTTGAATGAATTTTTTATTAAGATGAAAAAAAAATTATACTTGCGATCAACAACATGCCAATCAAATGGTAACGATTTTGAATTCATTAGAAACAAAACATTTTGAATGATTTTGGTGTGTATGCTTAAGTTTGCAGTTTGTTACTTTGTTTGTTGTTAGGGTTTTGTGCTGGCAACCAAATGCAGGTACAACAATCAATCGTCAAATACTGATAGAAGTATCTAATTGTGTTGAGAGAATTAATGGTGTTAAAGAAGGAGGATGGAACAATACTTTTTGCTTCTATAAGCCCATACTCAAAGGTATTTCATCATTACTTAATAAATTATGTCTGTAAACACAATTTAAAGAGGTGATCTCCCTTTTTTTCTCCTCTCGATGCATTATAAAGATTGGACTTGGGAAGTTTTTTTTGTAAGATAATGTATAAAAAAGTGAAGAAGTATTGAAATTTTTTGGATCAAGAGTAGATCTAAATGTAAGATCGATAATCTATATATCTCGCATTTCTAACTTACACATCATGTCATTTTTAAGAGTACTTTTGTACCCATATACGATATTTTATTGTTGATTGATTTTTTTCTTTTACTAGAACAAGAAAATGAATCAGAAATTCCCCAAATTCTTTTAGGGGTTTCACTTCAAGAACAACCCAACAAGTTTTACATGACACTTATTAGGCAACGACTGATTGTGGAAGCAAAATCATCAATGCAGATAATAATAGAGAACTTACAATCTTACAGAATGAAGCTTGCCGTTAATTGTGAGGTCTGTATTATATTAGATCTGCAAATTATTGTTCGTATTGAGGATGATATACTTATATAACACCATCAAATTAAAAATCTTGTCTTCATAAATACTCATTAATTAAAATATTTGTATGACATAGGGGTTTCATTATCGACTCGGTGACTTCCGGGTGCGAGTAGGCAAAGTTGCTCCAATAAATTCTGAGAACTTGAGGGGAATAGTTATATACTTTTAGAGATTTATTCTTAGTTGAAGCTTTTTATGTGGTTAAGCCTTTTATTTTTTAAAAAATATAGTTACGTTGTAAAATATTATTTTTTTTACACTTCACGCAGAAGAATTCAATTATTGTACCTTACCTAATTAAAAAAATAATTACTATTATGAGACTGCTTGCCTCATAGGATGTTTGTTTCTTTTGTAGATGGAGTATCTTCCGATTTCCTCCTGGGAAACATCATATTTGATTATGAGCGAATTCTTCGAGATATTGAAGGACACTCTTGGGAAAAAATCATTACCAGGTCATTTTGTGCAGACTGAACCAAAATTTTCAAAGTTTGGCCTCTCTGATCAATACACTCCACAACATATTGTCGTACAATATGCTAGCATCTTGGCTCAAATGAAAGCAACATCTCAATCATCACAAGCAATGAGAAATTAGAATGTTTTATTGATTTTATAAGATTTTTCCTCAGCTTCAGAAATGAGTTTGTTATTTTCATAAATAAATTGGGAATATGCACATCAATAGTAAGCAATCTTAAAGATACCAGATGATTTCAGATCAATGTAATTTCTTTTCTTTTTTAGTGGGTGATATGGAAATTAAATGATTTCTTTTGTTTGAAGAATTGTTCTTTAAGATTATATAGACTTTTAAGTTTTGGAGAGTAACTTTTTTGCTCAAAAGAAAATATGGTATATATGTTAATATTACTATATAGGAAAATAAAGCATGTAGATAGTTCATTTAGAGAGGAATTTTGTTAAGTGTAGTTGGTTGGCTACATGAACTTTTATCATGATTCCACATCTCGTAATCTCCTTTTCAATTTTTTTTTGTGAAAAGCAAATCACCACAAGTATAATGTTACAAGTTATAAAGCACCATTATAACCCCACCTCGTATTCCTAATCACCCCAAGTATAATGTTACAATTTATAAAGCACCATTGTAACCCCCCCCCCCATATTCCTAATCACCACAAGTATAATGGTACAAAGCCTTTTCCTAGAGGATAGTTAATATGAAGCTAGACGAAGCAAATCTAGATCACGATCATTTTTGAACTCAAATTGTATAATTATCAAAACATATAAGAGAAGTTCAAACCAATAAGTATAATATAGGTTTGCACCAAACATCGAGTACAATAAGTATTCTATATTACAGAACGTGTAATGATATTTGCCTTCGAATGAGCTTGTATAAAGTGTGGTTGTCAATGGTGGTCATGATAACAAAGGTGTTTGGTGATTGACAACGATAATGGTGATGGTTAGTGATTGTGGATAGAGTGTAAATTATCTACACAAGATATTTAGACTTTGTTCAACATCTTAATGATTAATTAAATGTATAAATCTTAATTATAACAAATGCACTTGATGGCCTAAGGTCTAAACCATTCATATTCAAACTTTCATCTAGTGTTGCAAAATGATGCGAAATCGGTCATTTCATTTTACATGGTGATGAGTATGAGATTTAAAAATATAGGAGACAAATCAATATTGAAGACATAAACTGAGTGTTAGATGTTATTTGGTGAAATGCAATCAATAGCTTGCATTCTACAAAAGGAATATCAAATAATTATGTAATACCAAGATATTTACAAAGTCTCAAGTTCACAAAATATATATTTCATATTCAGAGTTAAATTCCAAGAAGATGCTTCGAGTAGTTATGATGAAAGAAGTGGTTAATGGTCGTGGTTGGTGAGTGTGGCATTGAATATTATCCACAAAGGAATAAATCTTAATGATTCTAAGAATTTGTTCAAGATCTTAATGATTAAAGACATATTCAGACTAATTAAATGCTTAAATCTTATAATAAAATTTGATAGGTAATATAGTCTCACTTCCTTCTCCTCTTAATGGAATACATTCGTGAGAATCAGAAAACCCCATTTATTATAAGATGCATGCTGAAAAATTTGCTAATATAGAAGTCTATAGCATAAACTTTCGTTGGAAACTAGACAATACAAGTCGAAAGCATGGATGGTTTGTCGATAATAAGGTAGAGAATTAAGGTACTAATAGCTCTGAGACTATTATGCTGCAAGTACCAAAATTGTCTACTACCTTTCCCTTTCCAGAATTAGGAAGAAAGATGTGACTTCCATCTAAGTTGAATGCCTTTAAGCGTCATAAAAATGATATAAAGACGATTCAATGGCTAAGTAAAACTGTGGCAATATTTTCAACATATCTTCTGGTAGCACAAAATAAAAAATTATTTCACTGTCATACCTATTTATATTTGTTCGCCTTTCTAATCCGAGAGATCATCAATTGTTTCAACCTAGGTTCCTTTATATTTTTTAAGTAAGAATTAGTATATTTATTCAAATAAGAGGGAAAAATTTAAAATTTTGTAATTTTTAAATTTTATATTGCTAACTAGTTCAAAGAAATGCATAATTTAGATTATAAAATCATTACCTCAGTATGATAATTTAAATTTAGCTTATGTGCAATGAACTTCTGACTAAAGTTACAGTAATGGTACTGTCCCTGCAAATGATGCACAATCACTCATTACATTTTACATTGTGATGAGCATGAGTTTTACAAATATAGGGGACAATCAATGTTGCGTGTGGAAAATCTCACTTGAGATGGATATTAGGCCTGTCAAGGGGAGGCAATCTAAGTCCCGTCCTGCCAAGAGTAAAAGAAAAAAATTATGTCAAATCAATGAGACAACTACCTTAGGAGCGATGTGCCCGGTATATTGGTACTTACTTGCCTCCCTGTGGTACAAGTTTAACTATTTCATGTATCAAAAAGACAACACCTCTGTCTACGTGATGTTTTGACCGAAATCAACCGTAGAAATTTCAAAAGCTCCAGAACACAAAAAATCTTATAATAATTAAATGAACGACAGATGAACGAACTATTAGTCCGAGTAAGTTATAAATGACTCAGGATCAATATATGAAAACTCGTAGTGTCAAAAAGAACACAATAAAGAGGAATTGACATGAAGGGTCATTAAAATGTGATATATGCTTTAACTATTTCATGTCACTATATTTCTTAGGAAGATAATGATGAAGAGAGCATAAATAAACACGCAATATGAAAAATTTCAATAAAACTAGTTGTTTAAACACAACTTATTTGAAACATTTGATAGTCGATGGACACAAAATAGATCATTTATGCTTTAGAGATATATGGAAGGCTTTACAAGTTGATTTTACATTTTAAAACTAGACACAACTGCCTTGTAGTCTTGCAATATTCATCTTCCAACTATGCATAAATCTCTTCGATTTTTTCTAATGTCCTATCAAACATTTCATCTCGAATGTTACTTCCAAAATGTATGGTGAACATTTCTTCAAAATCCAGCTCCTACGTGATTGATGAAACTATTTGCATCAATGTAGGACTGCGGACTTGTCAACTCCATTCTTTAAATGCTAAAACATTCATTATTCTCCACAGCTTTAGTCATCTCTTTAGTAGACGGATAATATACTGGAAAAGTGAATGAGTCAACAAGAGATTCTTCGACATTCCCTGTATGAAAAAGAAAATGTGTCACGTAAAATGAAATAGAGATGGTGACAAAGCTAAATGAGGGGGTTCAATCGAATCCCCTTATCGAATTTGCAATTATTTGAATTGAGTTATTATGAGTGTTTGACTCCACAATTATATATAGGATCCAAGACATGCAAGATATGAGATTTGAAAGTCAAGATCCAAGATACTTAACATATACTCTCTAGTTCTTTCGTTTAAAGTGTCTTACCTTGATTATGACAAAAGAGTTTAAGAAAGTAACTTAAACTTTTGAATCTTACAATTTTAAGCTAAAAATACGCATAAATATACCAAAATTTCATAGTATGATCTTAACCATGCCATATAAAATGTTATAACAGAAAAATTTACTAGATTTAGATGATGCGTTTTTTTTAGACAAAAAAACAATGAAAATAAGATGACACATATGTTGAGTGAGAGAGAGAGAGGAGAGAGAGAGAGAGAGGAGAGAGAGAAGAGAGAGAGAGAGAGAGAGAGAGAGAGAGAGAGAGAGAGAGAGAGAGAGAGAGAGTATAAGCTTATGAGTATCTCACCTTATTGACCATATTAATAAGACTAGATCAAGAAATTTGAGCATCATCATAATTACAAAATTACTAAATTTAGAAAAAGTAACATAACATTGACTATAAAGGAAGTAGGATATAAATAAATTGAAATAGAGAGAATATAAGGTTTTGAGTGGCTGACCTCATTGACCATATCAATAAGACTATACTCAAGAAATGTGAATATCCTCTATCCAATTTTGGAGTAGTGTATTTCACTTGGAATAGATGGCAAAACAAGAACAATTATGCATCCAGGAACAATTTCCTCTGACCTTGCACTCAACAATACTTCCATATCTTTGTGAAATTGAGCAACATAAGCATTCCATACTTCGATAGAAGCACCATCATAATGAATTCTTCTTTTATTCTGCATATCTTTTGGCACTTGGGACAACCATTGTAACGCGTAACGAGAATAGACGATATGAAGAGAGCACGAGGGGAACATCGTCCATAGAAAGAACCCGGAACTGCAGCTGCAAAATATGGCTTCTGCTCGAAATATAGTGATTTGAATAAGATATTGAAATCGTTCGTGATATGATCATTGAAGAAAACTTGAAATTCGATTTCAAGACTTGTAGAATGGTACTTATCTTTTATGGCCTCTACTATATTTTGCATTGCAAAAAATGTGTTTGGTCCAACTGAACATCCCATATCTACAATACAAAATGTTTTGGTTTGTATATCAAAATTTTCAATAATTGCCTCTCTGACCATAACTTTTGCATTATTTGCAGCATTTCTCTACAAAAATAAATAAATAAATAAGATAAAAAATTTGTACCATTGCAAAAAGTAATTAATACTTGATGACTTTTATGCGTAATATATAATTTTTCGATAAATAATTTAATTCACTCAAGTCTTTAGGTGATTAATAAGAATTTAATTTAGACACATCATGCTACATTAGTTCAACACAAACTTTGTAACATATAGGCGAGTTTAGACACCTAATATAGCTCAAACTAATTACTTCATGTGTCGTGGCATACTTTCTGTTTAATTTTAAAATCGATCTTGATACTGTTCAATTTTGTTCAAAGGAGAAGCGTGAGGCTAATAATAAAGCAACAACTGGTACTATAGAAAAACGGTTAAAACTAAGAGTCTTGACTGATTTGCAGTTCATATAATGTATCTAAAAATGAAATAATTGGAATTTTGAGATGTTCCTTCAAATAAGAAAAACTGATTGGAATTCATAAATGTCTTTATTTCCCCCCCCTCATTTTTCCTCCAAAAGGAATAATACCGTTATATATAAATAATTTAACTTAAATTTAAAAATCTCCTTAATGAAAAAATATATAGCCACAAAAAAAGTGTACCTAAAATGGTTATTTAATATTCATAATAATTTGTAACTTTTTATCATTGTCAAATTTTTATTTGATACGTCTATTAAGAAAATAAAGGTTGGTACAGTGAGTTTATCATTACACCCCATTAATTGATAAGATCCCAATTATCTTTACTTATAAACGCTCTTATACTAATGACACCAATTCTTGGATGGTATTTTAGTTTTCCGCATTTCATACTCATGAAAAATTTAACATTTGAGATTTTCTATTTGTCGTTTATCTTTTCTCCTTATTTAGTAAATTAATTGATAAAACTAGTGAATTGACTTACCTATTGATTGAGAACATATGTGTCATCACGACTTGTGGATTTGGATCGTAACAATTAGTATAATCTTCCTAAAATTATATTAAATGTAGGGGTTAGTTTAGGCCCAATAAATTTTTATTAAGTTGCAAGGGGTCATAACCCCAACTATTTTTTTTAAAAATGCCTACAATTGCTGAATAACTCCATCCTTTTGATCAAAGATTTTCCAAGTAAAATTTGGGGAAAAATTTAACAAATAAATTTTCAGATACTAGAAAAAATTAGAATTTGATCTACATCTCAATATTTGGAAGCTTTTTTAAAAATTAAAATTCCATACAAAATTTTTATTATTGACAAAATCATCCTCTATAGTAGATTTTTCTATGAACACCAAAGGAGTGATAAAATATTCAGTGAACACTATAATAAAAGTATGATTTAGTGGCACTTATTTAGAGGCAATAATATAATTGCCATTAAATAGTGTTTTAAAGCTCCTGTTTACAAGCAATTAATCTTAAGCCACTAAAAGTTAATCCTTAGTAACAATTAGTTTTAAAGCCAATAGAAAAAAATATCCTCGCTTACCCTCGTATACCCAAATTCTCTTAGTCAATTTTCAGTTAATTCTCAAGTTCTGAAAGTCTCGATGGCTGCGATATGGATTTGAGATTTGAAGCCTCGGTGATTTGAAGCTTCCTTCAATGGTTTCGATGGATCTGAGCTGAAGAAGGCATCAATTTTTTTCTTTTTGCTCAAACTGAACCGCACTAAGAGGTAATCTCTCTTTCTCTTTCTTTCCGCTCGATTTCTCTTTCTCAATCTCTCATTCTCGATCCGTGAATCTCTCATTCTAGTTGTTAATCCTCATTTTCTCTTTGTTTTTCTTATAATTCTTACATACATATGCTATCAACTTATAATTATGTTTTTTATCTTTAATTTCCTTTTGATTTTGTTTCTTTTATTTAAATTCATTTATTAGTGAAACTTGGGTTCTGTTCTCATCTAGATTTAACTTGTAGCTTGAGAAATCGATGTGAAATTCTCTATCTTAGGATCAATAGTTTTGGTGAGGTAAGTACAAATCATTGTTTGAAACTTGTGTGTTGTAGGAAAAAAGTATAATTTGACTTGGTTTTCCAGCTTTTAATTAATTACTGAATTGTTGATTCATGATTGATTCCTTCATTTGTCGATTGATTTGAAAATCTTCAACTATAACTCATTGAATAGGATTTTGATGTCAAACCTAAATTAACCCAATAAGGTGCTCTATACTACTATAAATTGTGTTTGTTATAATGACTTAATTCATGAAATTTTCTATAAAACTGGAAGACGAGGAAAACTGACCATTTTTATACCGAAAGGTAGCTTGTGAGATCAGTCGAGGTGCAAAAGTTGGGACGGACACGATGATCATAATAATCAATCGTTTGGGGTTGGTTAACATGAGAGGTGCTAGTTTAAGGGACTGTGTGTGAGAAATCAAGAGGGTTTGGGGAAGTCGTAGCTTCGGGCTTCGCATTTCTCATGCATGCGTGCATGAGACAATAGGCAGTTTGATAATGATCGAGTGACCATTGGCTAATTTTATTGTAGTTTAACGAGAATTAGAAAGCACATAAGTAGTTGGTTTGAGTTTGCTAGTTCCTACAGGACCAAGTACTTTATAAAACTATAAAGTTTGGAGTAAGAGACTTTTTTTTATGACTAATTCTCAGATGATCAACTTTAGTTTGCTATGTCTTGGGAGGGTGTGAGTCCCACCTTTTTATCTTGGTTATTCACTTCCTAAATAGGATGTTATTGGATATACCACAATAGTTTTGTTATCCAAATCATGTCTTGTGTATGTTTTCACTATAACTACTAGATCCTCTCTCTTCTTTACTCTATCTTCTAAATCTGCACTCCTGGTTTTCTTCTATAGGTTTGAAAAATTTAGAGAAGTAATTAATTTTGAAGAACAAAAATGCGAAATAGAGTTGGTATTAGATTGTTAACTGAACAACGTTATGATGAAGAAGTACGGCCATAGGTTCAACAATTATGAAAGCTCAGAGCTTCTCTCAAGCCTAAACATCAGAGGATAACAATTCTATTGACACTGATGTTGAGCTGAACTATGAGCCAGATTCTTTCTTGAAACTTGAATTTATAAATTATGTGCATAAAATACATGAGAATATGTATTCTTTCTAGTTTGCTTCAAGTCTTCATTTTTTCAACCCCCCTTTTCTCTTATTGTGACATAGGAATAAGCCGTAGTTACTAAAGATGGGTTTTAACCAACTGGTTTTTTCTAGTGAAAAAAGCTTATATACCCGCATACAAGAAACCAAAACTCTCTCAGAACAAGCACCGTTCCTCTCTTAATCCGTCAAAACATCAAATATCTTGCTCAGGTTTTTTTCAGTTTCATAATCTGTAACTATTAGACTGCCTAGAGTGTTGATTCTTCTTCTTAGTTTGGGCTGTTCGTTAAGTTAAAACAAGAAAACAGTTTCTCCAATTAAAAATTTAAAGAAGACAGTTTAATTAACTTGGTTTCATAATTGGAGCCCCTACACCGTTTAGATTTGCCCTACACTATTTAGATTTTCCCTGTACATAAAAGATGTTTGAAATTTACCACTTCGGAAGAGATAATTGTTGAGTCATTTAATATTCGTAATCAATCAATTGGAAAAGAGGGACCATAACCTTGCTAGCTTTCTAGGCATCATTTCTAGAACCCCTGATTTGACACCGCTAAATGTGAATGATTGGCGAGTGTTTGATGATGAAGAAAAGAAAAAGTTGGTGGAGTTTGTGTAGGTATAAAGTTATTATTCTTAACAAGTATCATTTATTTTTATACATGATATTATGTTGTTAACTTTTTTCTATCTTTTCAGAAAAAGTTCTGCATTCCGATATGTGAGAAGAGTTTGTGAAAAAGTCAATAGGAAGAAAGTGGAGAGACTATAAATGCGACTTGAAGGATTTGTATGTGACTAAATATAAGACCAGAGATAACTTGATGATAAATAGACCAAGTCACATACCAAGGGATCAATGGATGAGAAAGAATCAAGAAAAGCTAGTTTCATAATTATCATGGATGAGACAAGTCATGTGGAAATATTCTCCTGCTGAATTAAGCAAGCCTCAAAATAATGGAAATCTTACTAGACAGGTTATCCGATTTCAAAGTTTTAAGCTTTTGTTCTTAAATTTTAGGTTTACACTAAATTTGTCATCTGGTGTGTTGATTTATACTAGGTTTTGATGCCAATAGTGGCAATGAACAAGCAATATAAGCACTGCTCAAGTCGTCAAGTGGTGACAAGTACTTTTTTCTCACAAGTAATATTTTTTATCATCATGAGTATGTATTAAGTATTTTTTTCTTTTGGTAAATCCTCCCATCCGATTCTTTTGTTTTCTTGCAATTACTGTTACCCAAACTCTTGTATGTCTGAGAATGTGATGCACATAAATAAGTTTTATCATACTTAATTTACTAGAATGCTTATTTCAAAGCTTATGCTTACATTTGCTTGATAAAATATTTTCATTTGTTAATTCATAAGTTTTCTGGTACTTGCAACTTGTATAGAATGTATCATACATGATGAGGATTTTGTTCGTGCTATTTACTTGAGTAGATTTTTATTTGATTGTTATATCACTTTATGTTTCTTCTTTGTTTCTGACCATAACTTTTGCATTATCTGCACCATTTATTTGCAAATAAAAAAAATAAAAATAAAGTTGTGTACCATTGCAAGAAGTAATTAATACTTGATGACATTTATACGTAATATATAATTTTTCGTTAAACAATTCAATTCACTCAAGTCTATACGTGATTAATCAACAAGAATTTAATTGAGACACATCATTCTACTTAAGTTCAGTACAATTTATGTAACATAGGCGAGTTTGGACACCTAATATAGGTCAAAATAATTACTTCACATGTCTCAATTTTTGTGGCATACTTTTCTGTTTAATTTGAAGATCGATCTTGATACCTTTTTATTATGTTCAAAGTAGAAGCGTGAGGCTAATAATAGAGAGTCTTGATCAATTTGCAGATCATATAATGTATCTAAAAATGAAATAACTGGAATTTTAAGTTGTTCGTTCAAATAAGAAAAACATAATGGAATTCATGAATGTCTTAATTTTATTTTTTCCCTCATTTTTCCTCCAAAAAGAATAATACAGTTATATATTAAGAAATAATTTAACTTTAAAATTTTAAATATCTCCTTAATTAAAAAATATATGGCCACAAACTATATATTACCAGTAATAAGGAGCTTTTAATGTAGCTATATATACACACCTTCACCACCCTTCATGGGGAAAAATTGTCACGCCCAGAGCTACCCCCGAGACGCGGACACAGAACCTAGGACCACAAGTGATCCCAAGCTAACCCTGCTGGCACGATCATGAGCGTACTAAATATAATAAACTGATGCAGAAGCTAAATCATAACTTAAAATGAAAAGATGGGAATACCCATATGCTAAAACTCAGATATATGAAAAACCGATGAGTTTAATACAAAGAAATATTAACTCACTACTAAGCTGAAACTACTGGACTAGAAATACTGGGACAAGCCCCAGCTAAATCTAGAAAAAACTGAAACTAAATGAGTAAAGACTGAAATGAAACTCATGACTGCTGTCCTCAGAGAATGAGGACTCACCATTGAATCTGCTGAACTTGAGATTGGAATTCGATCTATGCTTGATCTGAATGCTGAGAATCTGAACCTACATAACGAGAAGATATAACGCACGTATGCGTCAGCGCTTGAAAGGTACTGAGCATGTAGTATAGAGTAAAGATGAAATAAAACATAACTGAACAAGCAAAATAGCAAGTATAATAATCTGACATGATAAACTGAATTCTGAGCTAACTGGATGCAATGACCAATTTATAACATGCTAAAACTGAATATTGAATATATTGATATATAGTCAATGCAGAGAGTCTGACTGATATGTAGGAGCTACTAATAACCAATAATAAAACCACATGAGCTAAATGTGGAGTCTGATGTATACACCCCATCGAGAGGACCCAATATACCTTGACAAAGGTATAAAGGCCTGCTGGCGTGATCACTAACCTGATTGCACACAAAGGGGACTTACAACCTACTTGGCTAGTAGTTTTGGGACTATTGGGTACGCTAAACCCTAGTCCAACTCGCTATTATGCTACTCCCAATGAATTCATTAAATTTACTATTTATGTCAGAATTTCTGTAAATACTTGATAGCTCGAAACTGAACATGCAAACTGAGAATGCAACAATTAATCTAGTAACTCAAGAACTAAAGAAATACAAAGATAGGGTTCTGAAATTAGCACGATAATCTAAGTAATAACATGATAATCTGATTTGGAACATATAGTTAACTTAATCATGAAATTATATCAAAGTTCTATAAATATTAGGTTGAATCATGATAAGGAATAAAAAATCTGACAAAAAACTAGGGACCCAATGGGTGAAAGGAACCGACTAGTGAAATCCCACAAACGTAGTGATGAAATCCACGAAAAAATACTTCAGTTTCGAGACTGGAACTGTTTGAGCTTGTGGCTTTTTTTGAACTAGGGTTCTTATGCTTTTTCTCCTCTCTTGCTTCTAATTTTTAGGTTTTTATTTAATGATTTGACTTGGATATGTTTTAATTATTTTTGTAGGCTCAAACTGACTAAAATATGATGATTTAGGGTCAAAATGATGTAAGTTAGAGTTTAAATGGAGTGGGAAAGGTCGAAAATACCCCTGGGAAAGTTGCTGTCAGGCCAAACGATAGCCAAGACTGATGGTCCGTTGTCTACCCAACACCCTGTCGTTGGGTCCGTCGTCAGGGCTTTTTCGACAAACCTTTACTAAAATGGGCATAACGTTTTACTCGGAGGTCTGATTTTAGCAAGGTCGGTGGATAAGAAAAGATAATTCCATTATTTATATGTGGGTAGGTCATGGGACACCTTATTCATTTTGTTCATACAGTTATTATCATTTGAAGTTGACCCAACTGAATTTTCCCTTAATTGTCTGCAAATTTTCCACCTACGGTCAGACCTATGGACCGTTCTAGTCATCCGCAGCTCTTGTCAGAGAGTGGGTGAATGGGGGTCTCGATCGACGGTCACGAACGACGTACCATCGTCTGATCTACGGACTGTAAGTCCGTCTGTCTTCCAAGACTTAACCAATTTTTCTGGGCTGAAATTTTTTTGGGTGTTTCCGATCCCATCGACGGTTGTGCAGGATGGACCGTGGGTTAGGCTACGGTCCGTCGATGCCACCGTTGGTTGCACTTGGAGATTTTTCTCTAAAGCTGGTTGTTGGTTTGTTTTGGCTACGGGGTTTTACATTATCTCCCCCTTGGGAACATTCGTCCTCGAATGTAGACTATACTAGCTAAAATAGAGGGAGAGAGATGCAAACCCTACTACTACTGAATTGAGTTTTGAGTACATGCAATTACGCTGAAAATGCAAGTACAAACTGAGGGAACATAATTCAAAAACTGAATTCATACATGCATGACTAGAAAACTGAAGAGGAACTATTACATCAAGCTGGAGAGGAATCGAAAGGAAAGAGGTGAGTATACTTGGGTTTTATGGCTGCTTCTGCTTCCCAAGTAGCTCCCTCTATAGATTGACTCCTCCACAAAACCTTGACTGAAGTTACTTCTTTGTTTCTCAACCTTCTGACCTGACGGTCAAGAATCTCAACTGGTATTTACTCATAAGAAAGACTATCTTTCACTGCCACACTCTTTAATGGCACTGCACAGGCTGGATCACCCACACACTTCTTCAAGAGTGAGATGTGGAAGACCAGATGCACTGCTGCTAATTTTGATGGCAACCCGAACTCATATGGCACCGTGCAACCCTTTTCAAGATCTTGTAAGGGCATATATCTAGTACTGAGCTTCCCTTTCTTTCCAAATCTCATCACCCCTTTCATAGGTGAGACTTTCAGAAAAACCCGATCATCTACTTGGAACTCTAGTTCCCGTGTCCTTATATCTACATAAGATTTCTGACGACTTTGGGTTGTCTTAAGTCTATCTCTAATCAGTTGCATTTTCTCCATAGCATAAAGGACTAAATATGGCCCTATCAAAGCTGCTTCACCTACTTCAAACCAACCAACAGGAGATCTACATCTATGCCTATATAAATTCTCATAAGGGTCCATTGGAATGCTGGAATGATAGCTATTATTGTAGGCAAAATCAATAAGAGGAAGGTGATCATCCCAACTACCTTTGAAATAGATGACACAAGCTCTTAACATATCCTCTAAGGTCTGAATGGTACGCTCTGCTTGCCCATCTGTCTGTGGATGAAATGCTGTACTAAGGTTAACTTGAGTACCAAGACCTTTCTGAAATGACTTCGAGAAATGAGAGGTAAACTGAGGACCTCTATCTGATATGGTAGACAAAGGGACCCCATGTAACCTTACAATCTCATTAATATGTAAAGACTTGAATAGTCTTCTGCCCAATATGTAGTCTTGACTGTCAAGAAGCAGGTTAACTTAGTCATCCTATAAACTATCACAGAAATGGAGTCATGCTGTCTATGAGTACGCGGTAATCTTGTGATGAAATCCATATTGATCACATCCCACTTCCAAGTAGGAATATCGATCTCTTGAGTCATACCTCTGCTTTCTGATGTTCTACCTTGACTTGTTGGCAATTGGGGCACTTACTCACAAAGTCTTCATATCCCTCTTCATGCCATTCCACCAATAGACTTCTCTCAGATCGCGATACATCTTAGTGGCACCTGGGTGAATAAAATATCTGGAGTTATGGGCTTCTGCAATAATATGCTTTCTCAACTCGCCCACATCAGGAACTCACAATCTACCCTGGTAGCAAAGTACACCATCTCCCACTTGGGAGAAAACCTCCACTCTCTGATCATGGACTGCACCCTTAAGTTCAAGCTAGATTGGATCACTGTCTTGCTTTTCCTTAACCTCCACTACCAAAGACGATTCTGCCCCATTTTGAACTGTTACACCGCTGTCTGATATGCTCATAAGGTGAACTCCCAAGCGAGCAATCCTGTGAACATCCTTCACTAGCTCCTTCCTTTCTTCCTCAACATAGGCTACACTACCAATAGATAATCTACTAAGATCATCTGCTACTATATACGCTTTACCAGGATGGTAATGCACACTAATATCATAATCCTTAAGGAACTCAAGCCATGTCCTCTGTCAAAGATTCAACTCCTTCTGGGTGAACACATACTGAAGACTCTTATGGTCAGTGAACACATCTATGTGAACACCATACAAGTATTGTCTCCAGATCTTGAGTGGAAACACCACTGCTGCAAGCTCGAGGTGATGAGTTGGATAGTTCTTCTTATGAATATTAAGTTGTCTAGAGAAATAAGCTATCACCTTACCTCGTTGCATCAACGCACAACCTATGCAAACTCTGGATGCATCACAATAGATCACATAACCAGTGAACCCTCTGGTAAAGTCAAGACAGGAGCTGTAGTCAATCGTGTTTTCAATTCTGCAAAGCTTTTCTCACAATCATCTGACCATTGAAATTTCACCATCTTTTGAGTCAACCTAGTAAATGGTGAGGCTATGGATGTAAATCCTTCCACAAACCTTCTGTGATATCCCGCTAGACCTAAGAAACTTCTGATATCTATAGCAAAGGTAGGTTTGGCCCACTGTTTCACTGCTTCTATCTTCTGCGAATCCACACGGATCCCTTCGCTAGATACAATGTGACCAAGGGAAGGAACATATTGCAACCAAAACTCACATTTACTGAATTTAGTGAATAACTGGCGATCCTTGAGAGTCTGTAAAACAATTCTAAAGTGACTTGCATGTTCTTCCTCACTCCTAGAGTAAATGCATATATCATCAATAAAGACAATAACGAATAAGTCCAAGTACTCTTTGAAAACTCTATTAATCAAATCCATGAAAGTTGCATGAGCATTAGTTAGTCCAAACGACATAACTACAAATTCATAATGACCATACTGATTTCTAAAGGCTATTTTCGGAATGTCACTATCTCTGACTCTAAGCTGATGATAACCCGATCTGAGGTCTATCTTTGAGAAACGACTAGCACCCTTAAGCTGGTCAAACGAGTCATCAATCTTGGGGATGGGATACTTATTCTTGATTGTGACCTTGTTCAACTTTCTATAGTCAATACACATTCTGAGAGAACCATCTTTCTTCCATACGAACAACACTGGTGCACCCCATGGTGAAATACTAGGTCTGGTGAAGCCCTTATGTAGAAGGTCTTTCAAATGATCCTTCAATTCCTTAAGTTTGCTGGAGCCATTCTGTAAGGTTGAATAGAAATAGGCTGGGTATCTTGAAGGAAATCAATTCCAAGGTCGATTTCCCTTTCGGGAGGGACTCCGGGAAGATCTTCTGGAAATACTTCTAGAAATTCACAGACTACTGGAACTGACTCAAGAGTTAATGTTTCAAGGCTATAATCGTTAACTCGAACTAGATGATAAAGATTTAGATATCATCTTTCTGGACTTAAGGTAAGAAATAAATCGACCCATAGGCGCTAAGCTACTACCTTTCTATTCTAAGATTGGTTCATCTGGAAATTGAAAACGAACAATCCTAGTTCTACAATCGACTGAGATATAACATGAGCGTAACCAATATATGCCTAGAATGACATCGAAGTCTACCATTTATAACTCTACTAGATCTGCTGAGGTGACTTTCTGAGAGATTGTGACAGGGCAATTTCTGTATACTCATCCAGCTATATAAGTGGGTCACTGACTGGAGTGGAGACTGAGAAAGGTTTTGAGAGTTTTTGGATTGACATTGAATTGGACTGCTATGTAAAGAGTTACAAAATACAAAGTCATGCCTGTTGTCTTTCCACTGAGTGAACCCATATGTGAGTCACATCCTTGAGTTGGTAGGATGCCAATCTCACCAATCACTACCAGTTACTAACATCACACCAAATATTTTCTTGACCTCATCAATGAACTCCTGTGGGTCCTAGCCAACATGCGACCCTAGAAACACAGATGGATTCATCCTAAAAAAGTCACAAACTCTTGATGCCACTAATCAATCATTTCTAGTATTAGGGATTACAACCCGATGATTGTTCTGGTTGGTCATACTTTGAGCCAAAAGTTGAATTGGCATTCTGAAACTCTCCATTTGAACTTCCTTATCTAGTACTAGAGGAACTGCGTGAGCATTGCATGCATTAGCATTCCATGCCTAAGCTCTACAAGAAGGGATGATTTTGATCATACCTTATGCACGATAAAAGTAACAAGAAAGTGAAGTTTTTCCTAAAACACTTCATAGCCTCCCTCTCATTATATGTGGTGTACTTCACACCTATGAAAAAAATTCTACTTAGTGCGGCTTTTCAGACATCCGAGGACACTTAAACCTAGCGCTCTGATACCAAGTTTTGTCACATCCTGAGCTATCCCCGAGACGCAGACATGGAACCTAGGACCACAAGTGATCCCAAGCTAACCCTACTAGTATGATCATGAGCATAATAAATATAATAAACTGATGCGAAAGCTAAATCATAACTTATAGTGAAATGATGGGGAATATATATGAAAAACCGATGAGTTTAATACAAAGAAATATTAACTCACTACTAAGCTAAAACTAACTATGTCTGAAAATAGCCTCTAAACTAGACTAGAAATACTAGGACAAGCCCCAGCTAAATCTAGCAAAAACTTAAACTAAATGACTAAAGACTGAAATGAAACTCATGATTGTTCTCCTCAGAGAATGAGGACTCACCACTGAATCTGTTAATGTGGAGATCGGAAATCGATCTATGCGTTATCTGGATGTTGAGAACCTGAACCTACATTACGAGAAGATGTAGCGCAAGTATGCATCAGCATTTGAAAGGTACTGAGCATGTATAACAGAGTAAAGCTAAAATAGAACATAAATAAACAAGCAAAATAACAAGTATAATAATCGAACATGATAAACTGAAAATCTAAGCTAACTGGATGCAATGACGAATTTATAACATGCTAAAACTGAATATTGAATATACTGATAGATGGTCAATTTAGAGAGTCTGACTTATGTGTGGGAGCTACTAATAAGCGATAATAAAATCACATGAGCTAAATGTGGAGTTTGATGTATACGCCCCATCGGGAGGACCCAATATACCCTGCCAAAGGTATAAAGGCATGCTGACGTGATCACTAAACTGATTGCCCACAAAAGGTACTTATAGTAGTTCTGGGACTATTGGGTACGTTAAACCCTAGTCCAACTCGGTATTATGCTACTCCCAACGAATTCAGTAAATTAACTGTTTATGTCTGAATTTCTGTAAATACTTGATATTTCAAAACTGAACATGCAAACTGAGAATGCAACAATTAATCTGGTAATTATGCATTTATAACTGAGGCATATTTATTTGAAGTGTCTTAAATATCTGACCTAAACTGTGTAATTCAAGAACTAAAGAAATACAAAGCTAGGGTTCTTAATTTCATGCGATAATCTGAGTAATAACATGATAATCTGATTTGGAACATATATTTAACTAAATCATTAAGTTCTATTAAAGTTCTAGAAACCCTAGGTTTAAGCATGATAAGAGAATCAAGAATCTGACTGAAAACTAGGGACCCAATGGGTGAAAGGAACCCACCAGTGAAATCCCACATACCTGGTGATCAAACCCACGAAAAAATATTTAAGTTTTGGGGATGGAACTCCTGGATCTTGTGGCGTTTTTGAACTAGGGTTCTTGAGCTTTTTCTCCTTTCTTGCTTCTAATTTTCTAGGTTTTGATTTAATGATTTGACTTAGATATGTTTTCATTATGTGTCTAGGCTTAAAGTAACTAAAATATGATGATTTAGGGTCAAAACAACATAAGTTAGGGTTTAAACAGAGTGGGAAAGGTCAAAAAGACCCCAGGGAAAGTTGCTGTCGGGCCAAACGACGGCCAGGACTGACAGTCCGTCGTCTGCCCGACGGCCCGTCGTTGGGTCTGTCATCAGGGCCTGTTCGACAGACCTTTACTAAAATGGGCATAAACTTTTATTCGGAGGTCTGATTTTAGCAAGGTCGGTGTCTATGGAAAGATAATTCCATTATCTATATGTGGGTAGGTCATGGGACACGTAATTCATTTTGTGCTAAGAGTTATTGTCATTTGAAGTTGACCCAACAGCATTTCCCCTTAACCGTCGGCAAATTTTTTATCTATGGTCAGACCTACGGACCGTGTTGGTAATCCGTAGCTCTTGTTAGAGAGTGGGTGAATGGGGGTATCGATCGACAGTCAAAGACTACGAACCATCATTTGACCTACGTATCGTAAGTCCGTCCCTCGTTCAAGACTTAACCAATTTTTCTGGGCTAAATTTTTTTTGGGAGTTTCTGATCCCATCGACGGTTGTGCAAGACGGACCGTGGGTCATGCTATGATCCATTGACACCACCGTTGGTTGCGCCTGCATATTTTTCTATAAAGCTGGTTTTGGTTTGTTTTGGCTAATGGGGTGTTACAAAAATCGTGTTATTGAGGAATTTAAGATCGTTTAATTTTTTGTTTACATACTTGATTTGCCCAAAGAAACTGTCAATATGTATATAACAATTTTGCAAGAATAGCCTTATTTATGAGCAATTAAAAACAACAATTTTGTTAAAGACATAAGATCTTATTATTGATATGTTTAATTAGTAGATTACTTAATTATATTGATATATTTTCTTACAAAAATATATGTGATTACATGATGGTTAAAATGATATACCCATAATCAATATTTAAATGTCACAATAATATAATATAACCACCCAACTTATTGTGCTAATTACTATATATCCATCATCAATATTTAAATGTAACAATAAATATAATACAACCACACTTATTGCACTAATATACCATATATATAATATGTTATTACAATTGTATCTGGTAGTTGTTTTTTCTAGTTACAGTTATTTTCATATAAAAGTAGTTTTTCATTTTAATTATGTCAGAAAGTAATGTCCTGCTTCTTAGGGGTAGCTCTCTTATAAGTTTTGTACTTAAACTCTATATTAATGCCAGAAAATGTAAGTAGAATATAATTCAACTACTTTATATCAAGAAATTGTAGGCTTTCTGTCAACTTAGGTCATAGAATGTATAAATTTTAGGAATCACATAGTTTTATCATGAAAGTACAATCTATCCCTCTTTAGTTTGTAATTATATTAATTCCTTAAGAAGTACCACAAATCGGATCCATAATATGTAGCTCGAATATATTAAAGAGTATCCCGGATACATTATAATATATATTGGATACATAATATGTAGTTCAGATACATTAATAATTAGCTCGGATACATAGTACTAGCTTGGATACATTAAAAACTTGCTCGGGTACATTATGAAATAAACCAGATACATAATATGTAGCTCGAATACATTAAATATTGACTCGAAAACATTAATATGTAGCTCAAATACATTAAAGAAAATGATATTTTAGAGGTTTTTAAAAATAGAAGAGAATAGTGAAAACAAAGGAAATATAAAATATGTATTTCAGTAATTTTTCTAAAATTAATCAAAAGGATAAGAGTGATTTGAAAATGTTATATAGAAACTAGATGCAAATTAATTAGGTAAGATCTTAAATTGTGAAAGGTTAAGACCCCTTTTTAATAATCAAAGGAGTTGTTTGATTTGGAATCTTGATATTATAGATTCACATTTAATATGTGAAAGATTATGACAAGATTTTCTACAATCTACATATTGTAACATTGGTAACTACCCATAATTAAAAATTCTAATGAACATGTGCAGACAAAAAAAAAAAAAAAACAGTGAACCTAAAATGGTTATTTAATATTCACAATGATTTGTGTTTGTTTCTACTTGTCAAATTTATATTTGATATATCTATCATGAAAAAAATTGTTAGGTGTAGTGAGTTTATCATTATGCCTCATTAATTGATAAGATTCTGATTATTTTTACTGATAGACGCTCTTATACTTATGACACCAATTCTTGATGGTATTTTAGTTTTCCATATTTCATATTCATGAAATATATAACATTTGAGGTTTTCTACTTGTCATTTATCTTTTCTCGTTATTTATTAAATTAAATTGATAAAACTTGTGGAGTAACTTACACATTGGTTGGGAACATAGGCTCCGTCACGACTTGTGAATTTTAATGGTAATAGTTATTATAATCCTCCTAAAATTATATGAAATGTAAGGGTTAGTTTAGGCCCCACAATTTTTTATTCAGTTGCAAGGGGTCATAACCCCAACTATTTTTAGAAAAAATGCTTATAATTGCTGAATAACTTCACTAGTTCAGGATCCATTTGAACATAGATTTTCCAAGTAAGCAATAGTGTTTGGACATACAATTATTTTTCCATTATTTGACATACAACCCAAATCCTCAGATACTAGAAAAAATTATTATTTGGGGTAAATCTCATTATTTTGGAGCTTTTGACAATTAAAATTCTACATCAAACTTTTATCATTTACAAAAAAATATTCTTTATAGTAGTTGTTTGTGTTGTATTACATAATTTTTATGTGAACACCAAAACATTGATGAAATATTCAGTAGTGAATATAAAAGTGATGATATGGTTGTTGATGAAAATGATGAACAACCGGTTCATGGTAAAAAAAGTCATGTGCTTTATCTACTTTAAATATATGGAATGATGCTTGTTGTACTCACTTTGAACTACCACATTGCTCTAGTGTCATGAACATTAGTTGTAATTTGTTGCAACGAAGATCTAATATATTTATTGTGAAAGTATTGATAGTTTTTAAAACTTTTGGGTATAAGCAATATTTCTTAAAAAAATGAAATATGTTTCCCAAATACTATGATCATGCACATGATGAAATTTCACCCAAATAATATTTGGTTAAGATATTACGAATCTATACTCAAAAGCTAGCTTATTTACAAACCCATTTATCTCTCTAAGCTAACAGTCCCATTTCTCTCTCACTCTCTAAGCTCACTCTAGCTCTTCTCTCTTACTCTCTCACTTTGTAGTTCTCATTTTTCACTGTCGCATTTAGTGAGATTTAGGTTTTGACATACAAATTGTTTTGGAACAGTTTTCATTTAAAATTTATTAAATATAAATTTATAAAATGATTAGAATTATATTAATTTCATAAATATATTAATCCAAATAGATTTGAGCTACAATAGAGGAGACCAATTTGTTAAGCCCAATTTCATCTCATTCTAGAGGCCCATCTTGGCGCTACATGGGCAAATGATGTGGCAACTCAAGCGAAATAAGAAACCAATAGAATCCTGGCATATATCAAAGATGACAAGACCGCTCCATAAAGTCCATATATCATGTCACTTAAATCTGATTGGTTGAAAGGAATCCTATTCCAATTGCAACTCCAATATTCTAAAACTATAAATAGGGTCCTCGTAATTTAGAAAACAGACAAAAAAATTCTAAACTAAAATCTGGAGAAATTCGTGGTACAAATGTCATAAAATTCAATATAAAGCTACAAGTTTTAGAATTCAAACATTCAAGTTCACGAACTATCAAGATCAAGACCATCGAATTCAAGATCAAGTTCGAAGTCCTTGAATTCAAGTAAAAGTTAAGATCAATATAAAGTTCAAAGTTCAAGTTCATCGGAGATTCAAGAACAAGCTTTAAAGCGCTTGAATTTTTATTTGAAAAGGCAAATTCAAAGGAATCATAAAGATTGTAACACTCGTACTTTGAAATAATAAATACGATTGTTGCATAATTTTCCGTTCTTAAATATTATTTTTTCGATGCGAATTTTACTATCTACAAATTTTGGCACGCCCAATGGGACAATATCTACCTCTCATCTCAACTTTTCAAGCATCAAAGAATATCGAGATGACTTCCATGAAGAACAACTCTTGATCAATTTCCTCTAAGGTCCCTAGCTCCAAGTTCTCTATTGAAGTTGAAGACATTCTTGGTGTTACCTTTAGAAGTTTTAAAGCTGTTACGAGAAGAGAGACTGCTACACTAGGACAACAAAAACTTCAAGTGTCATCCGCATCAACTCCTGTTTTTGGGTCTTTGACTCCAAAAAGGAAAAAGTTCCTCCACAAGTGCTTTAGAAGGAGGAAACAATGTTGCTGAAAAGATAAAAAAGACATTGACTCTACTTGAGCAATCTGGTTCAAAGAACTCTACCACGAGGGATAACTACGATTCAACTAATAGATCATCTCCTCCTGCAACGTGTACACGAGTTGCTAAACATTATTTTGGTCCATTTGAATAATAAGCTGCCATGCAACATCAAACTGGTGGACTTTGCATAAAATGTCGATGAGGAGATTGAAAGCAGTGGTGGTAAGGTGTTGGAATGGGGTTGGAATTGGGAATAGTGAAAGATGGAAAGGGTGAATTTAGAAGAGTTTTTGTGTTGGATGAGAGTTTGATGAACAAGATAACGGGTGAAGGAAATGCCATGGAGCTGAACAGAAGATTCCATCGCGTGAGATGGATTGTGGTGTTGGAGAAGTAGCTGAGAAATCAAGTTGGCGTCGTTTGAGGTTCAAATTGTGGAAGTTACGGCGGCGTTGGCTGGATTTGTAAGAGCAGAAGAAGCGAGAAAATGGAAAGGGAGTTTAGGGAAGAAGAGAGAACGGAAATCAAATCGGACAAGCATTTCGATCGTGCATAGGAAGAAGATAACATAAAACACATAGTCAAAAATTATCAAGCGGGTTATACAAGTTTCAAAATTGACAAAGATGACAATTTTAACCATGCTTCTTAAAATTTGAACTAATACTAAATAAGAGTTGTAAAAAAGGGTCGGATTAGAGTTGTCAAAAAAGGGTCGGCCCAAGTCTTGCTTGATCCATGCCTCGCGGGCTAAGATGTTTGAAGTGCTGGGGCAGGTCTGTCCTTCATTTGGAAGGACCTAAAAAATCCTCAACCCAACCCAACCCAACCCTAGAAGAGCCGAGGGTTAAGGTGGACTAGTCCTTTTTTTTTTTTTCAAACTTAAAATTCTATAATATCAAAAAAATGAGAAGATTTTCAAATCAAATATGGTAAACAATGTGTTGTTTGAATATCACTAGTAGAAAATCTAGTGTAATTAGCATGTATTTAAAATACTAGATATGCGAGATACCCGCATCTTTTGTGATACATTTCAGATACGCGAGCGAGATAAGAGAGTGACCAACGAGATGAGAGGGAGACAAGGGCACATGATTTCTCTACATATCCTAGACATATACGAATCCACATAGGTAAAATGTATCTACAATAAATTAACCTAATTTTGAGCACATGTATCGTGAGATCCAAGTATTTATTTGAACATACTAAAATCTAATAAAATTCATAATATTACAACATTATGTGCATTTATGTAATTATCTCATATACTGATAGGATTATTGTAAGTTACCCTTAGATAAATGAGTAACTTTCACATGCAACAAACATGAAATTCATATTTGTATGCTATAGCTAAGTTTGCATAATTGCACTCCATAACAAATATAAATATGTATAATTCGCTATACATATACAAAGAAATCAATTGTATTATTCGCTATACAAATACAAAAGAAAACATTTGTATACAAATCAATTGTATAATTTGTTTATTTATGAAACGAGAAAGACAAAAGAAAATTGAGCAGGGAAATATTTGTATTGTATAATTATAAGAGAATAGGACAATAATATATGTATTTGCAAGTGTATATACAATTTTCTCTCGCTTTATACAAACAGAAACACAATTTCTACATCTCTTTCTTTTTCTATAAGCGATAGAGGCGAAGGTGGTGAGCGAGATTTAGGAGAGTGAGAAGCCATATCTGTGATAGAGGAGAGAGCGGAACAAAAAGTATATGTATATATACAATTTTTTCTCACTTTATACAAACAAAAACACATTTATACACTTGTGTTTGTATAAAAGTAAGACGGAGCGAACGAGACATGGAGCGAGAGAGAGAGAATGGCAAGCAAGAGTTTGAGGGAGAGGTGATCGGGAAACAGTTTGCTACAGGGTATAATTATATTTAAGTGTGACTATAGCATTTAATTTGATTTATTAGTTTGCCAATATATACAATTTTCCCTAAATAAATAGTCATGTCTCATGGGCCGACTCCAGCCAACCCCGATCAAGCCTCAAAGACTTTCATTGATCGGGCTTATAAGCCCTAATTTAATTGAACTTGAAAAATCATATCCCAACCTTGACCTAATAACATGTTGGGTTGGGTCGTCCCCATGGACTAAGCCTATTTTAACGGCTTTGTATAAAATTATCATTCATCCATTTATCAGACTCCAAGTATTCCACAAATGTCTAATTTAATTGAATCAAATTTTAATCTTTCTCAAATAAATTTTAAAAAGGAAAACTTACATAAATCTCATTAGTGTAAGAGTTAATTACTTAGTTACGCTCTAGTGTGCACTATTACACATTTTATCAGATT
The DNA here is from genome assembly GCA_027705065.1 of Solanum peruvianum. NCBI lineage: Eukaryota > Viridiplantae > Streptophyta > Magnoliopsida > Solanales > Solanaceae > Solanum > Solanum peruvianum. The sequence continues at coordinate 49,538,015 of JAKWJD010001764.1, forward strand.
TTGATTGGCCTAGATATATTAGATATATGTATCTAAGGACACATGTAGTGATTCACATACATTTGAGATACATAACAAATTTCACTCTCATCTCACTTCCCTCTCTCTCATCTCACTAACTACTCTCCTATGGATACCAACTACATGCAAATTGCAACAAGTTCATACATATACATGTAGCTAGTGGGATTCACATTTATCTAAGATACATAACAAAATATTGCTCACCTCTCTTCCTATTTTATTGTATCTAGTAGCAAAAAGACATGTATCTAAGTGTATATTTCTCAATATATGATAGAAAGCTCTTAATGAGTGGTAAGATACTTAATATTTTTAAAGTATATATATATATATATATATATATATATATATCAGTGAAGCATCGAATTTCACTTAGAAAGTTTAATTGAGCGATGTTTATTTTAGACAACTCATGTAGGTTTCATTGTGTCATTTTCATACTTTTTGCTGACATATCAAAAGTGAATGTGATATACTCAACAATAGCGCGCGAAAGGCTTAATTTAGCCAATTTTTTATTTTATTCTATACTTCATCTCCAATTTTGAAGTCACCGCCTTCTACCATTTTTTCAAGCTTAAACTCATTCAATGGAAGTCAATTTTCTTTATTTTGATTGGTTTCTAAGTCATTTTTTTTCTTCATTGTGTTACTTTTCTAAGTTTATACTATTCTAAGTTTACTATCACCTCTCTCTACTTTTTTTGCCGGATAAATGGATATGAACACCATATTTCATATTTTATCTCTCCTTATTCTCTTACCACAAAAGAAAAAACACAAAAGAGATATAGAGTGTATGAAAAGAAGATGATTTCAATTTCACCTTTTTTGCTGGTAAAAATGGATATGAATACTCATGTTTGATTATTTTTCTTTGTCACCTTGTCTCTCTCCCCCTCCTCTTTTTTTTTTCTTCTAAAAACAACACTAAGATAGAAAGAAAAAATGACTCTAATACATTTTTAAAGAGCAAATTAAGAGAATTGTTGGGTATAGTAGAGAAGACAACTACCATGTGGTGTGTGTGTATGTGTGTGGGGTGTGTGTGTGTGTGTGGGTGGTTAAATTTATACTTTTAGAATAATATTTTTATTTTATTTACTTAATTGATTTTAAAATATTTTTTAACTTAAAAAAACACAAGTAATCATTTAATTCGTTATTTGCCATGTCATCGATGAGTATATTTCACTCTCCTTCACCTTTTTAGTTTTTGTAAAAAAACTGTCAAAAGTATATAACGGGGCCCTACATGAGGTGTCTAAATTGAACATAACACCGTTGAAGAGTTGATGTGTCTATGTGAAATTTGCTGCGAACTTTAAGGGGCTACCAATGGATTTACCCTTAGATATATGTATCTAAGGATACATGTAGTGGATTCATATATATTTGGGATACATAAAAAATTTCACTCGCATCTCACTTCCCTCTCTCTCATCTCACTCACTCACTACTCTCCTATGGATACCAAATACATGCAAATTTCAACAAGTTCATACATATACATTATCTAGTGTGCTTCACATGTTTATGAGATACATAGAAAAATATCGCTCAAGTAGGTTGCCGTTGTGTCATATTGATACTTCTTTCTGACATTTCAAAGTGAGTGTAATAATTCAATAATAGCGCTTGAAAAGCTTAATTTAGTCATTTTTTTTTAAAATTATTTTCTCTTCTTCTTTTTCAATTTTTATGTCACCACCTTTCCACATTTTTTCAATCTTAAATTCTTTCAATGGAGGTCAATTTTATTTTTTCAAATCCGTTTTAAGTCATTTTTTTCTTCTTCATTGTATTACTTTTCCAAATTTACCATCACATTCCTCTACCTCTTTTGCCGGATAAATGGATATGAACACCCATAAATCATATTTGGTCTTTGCTTATTCTATTCCCACCAAAAAATACCAAAAAGAAAGAAAAATAGTAAAATAAAAGAAAAAAAGCACAAAAGAGATAAAGAGTATATGAAAAAAAGACAATTTTAGATTTCACGTTTTTTGCCGGAAAAAATGGATATGAGTACTCATATTTGATATTTTTTATTTCTCTCCTTGTCTCCCTACCCCTCCTCTCTTTCTCACTCAAAACAACACTAGCATAGAAGAAAACAAGAATTTAAAACATTTTTAAAGAGCAAATTAAGAAAATTGTTAGGTATAGTAGAGAAGACAACTACCATGGGGGGGGGGGGTAAATCAATCTTTATAGAATAATATTTTTATTTTATTTAATAAATTGATTTTAGCATATTTTTTTTAACTTAGATAACACATCTAATCATTTAATTCGTTGTTTGTCATGTCATCAACGAGTGTGTTACACTCTTGAAGTGTCTATGTGAAATTTGGTGCCAACTCTAAGGGGCCACCAATGAGTTTGTCCTTAGATATATGTTCGAAGGATATATGTAGTGCATTCACATATATTTGGGATACATAACAAATTTAACTTGTATCTCACTTGCCTCTCTCTCATCTCACTCACTACTCTCATATGGATACCATATACATGCAAATTGCAACAAATTGATACATATTCATGTATCTAGTGTGATTCTATATGTATCACCTCTCTTCCTATTTTAGTGTATCTAGTAGCAAAAAGACACTTATTTAAGTGTATATTTCTCAATACATGGTAGGAAGCTCTAAAATAGTGGTAAGATATTTAATATTTTTAAAGTGTAGGTAATTATATATATATAATATATATATATATATATATATATATATATATATTTATATTTATATATATATATATATATATATATTTATCAGTGAAGCATCAAATTTCACATTGACAATTTAATTGACCGATGTTTATTTAGACACCTCATGTAGGGTTCCGTTGTGTCATTTTGATAATTTTTATTGACATGTCAATTTGAGTGCGATATACTCAACAATAGCGCGTGAAAGACTTAATTTAGCCAATTTTTAATTTTAGTTTCCCTTCTTATTCTTCAATTTTCAAGTCACCACCTTCCACCATTTTTTCAATCTTAAACCTTCAATGGAGGTCAATTTTCTTTATTCAAATCCGATATTAAATCATTTTATCTTCTTCATTGTATTACTTTTCTAAATTTACCATCACCTCCCTCTACCTTTTTTGCCGGATAAATGGATATGAACACCCATATTTCATATTTGATTATATCCTTATTCTCTTCCCACAAAAAACACCAAAAAGAACGAAAAATAGTAAAGTAAAAGAAAAAAAGCACAAAAGAGATATAGAATGTATGAAAAAAGACAATTTTTTATTTCACCTTTTTCGCCGGAAAAAATTGATATGAAAACTCATATTTGATAATTTTTCTCTCCTTGTCTCCCTCCCCCTCCTCTCTTTTTCTCTAAAAACAACACTAATATAGAAATAGAAAAAGAATCTAAAACATTTTTAAAGAGCAAATTAAGAAAATTGTTGGGTATAGTCAGGGGCGGATCCAGCAGTGGTAAGCGGGTTCACCTGAACCCCCTTTGGTGAAAAATCTTACTATTTATACATGGTTAAAATTATTTTTTATGTATATATAGTAGATGTCGACCTCCCTTTGATTATTTTGTATGCTTACCTTCTTCAAATTTTGAACCCCCTTATTCAAAATTCTAGCTCCGCCACCGGGTATAGTAGAGAAGACATCTACCATGGGTGAGGGGGTTAAATTGATTTTTTTAAAACAATATTTTTATTTTATTTACTAATTTGATTTTAAAATAGTTTTAAACTTAAAATAACACATGTAATCATATAAATCATCGTTTGTCACATCATCGACGAGTGTATTACACTCTCCTTCACCTTTTTACTTATTGTAAGAAAATTGTCAAAAGAATATAACGGGACCCTCCATGAGGTGTCTAAAATGAACATAACACAGTTGAAGAGTTGAAGTGCCTATGTGAAATTTGGTGCCAACTTTAAGGGGTCACTAATAGGTTTATCCTTAGATATATGTATCTAAGGATACATGTACTGGATTCATGTATATTTGGGATACATAAAAGCTTTCACTCGCATCTTACTTCCATCTCTCTTTTCTAACTCACTACTCTCCTATTGATACCAAATACATGAAACTGCCACAAATTCATACATATACAGGTATCTAGTGTGATTCACATGTATATGAGATACATATCGCTTACCTCTTTCCCTATTTTAATGTCTCTAGTATCAAAAAGACAACTGACCTTCTCTAAGGCCTCATGAATGATATCTGGACCCAAAATGGATGACTCTCCAACATCGAACCACCCAACTGGAGACCTACACCTCCTACCATACAGTGCCTCAAACGGTGCCATCCCAATGCTAGAGTGATAGCTATTATTATACGATAACTCTATCAAAGGTAGATGGCCGTACACACTACCCTTGAAGTCAATCACACACGCCCTCAGCTTGTCCTCCTATGTCTGAATCATGCGCTCTGCCTGCCCATCAGTTTGAGGATGAAAGGTAGTACTAAGCTTCACTTGCGTGACTAAGCACTTCCGGAAGGATCTCCAAAAATGTGAAGTGAACTGAGCTTCTCTATCTTAAATGATAGACAAAGGAATTCCATGCCATATAACAATCTCATCAATGTAGAGTTTAGCATAATCCTTGTCTCTGTAAGTAGACTTCACAGGGATAAAGTGGGCAGACTTAGTCATCCTATCCACAATAACCCATATAGAGTCATGCTGTAACCTAGTCTCCGGAAGACCAACACGAAGTCCATATTAATGGACTCCCATTTCCAAGTCAAAACCTCAATAATCTGAGTAAGACCGCCAGACTTAAGATGCTCTGCCTTAACCTATTGTCAATTAGGACACTTGGTCACATAATCTGAAATGTCCTTCTTAATGCTATCCCACCAATATATCTGTTTAAGATCATGATACATCTTGGTGGAACTTGGATGTATCGAGAATCTGGAAGCATGGGCCTCTGCAATGATCCTGGTCCGCAAATCATCCACATCTGGTACACACAACCTGTCCTGGTACCTAAGCATGCCGTCATCTCCCAAAACAAAAGACTCATTCATCTTAACCAACATTGAGTCCTTCAGCTCCATCAACACAGGATCAAGATGCTGACCCTCTTTGACTTCAACTACTAAGGATGATTCAGAACTAGGATGAACTGAAACACCCCTACTAGTAGAGTCAACTAACTGCACACCCAGTCTTTCCAGTCTATTTACATCTTTCACTAACTCCTTCTTCCCATCCTCAACGTGAGCTGTACTTCCCATGCTCATCCTACTGAAAGCATTAGCTACAACATTATCTTTACCTTGATGGTAGTGAAAGTTCATGTCCGCTGACGTAGATTTAACTCTCTCTGTGTGAACACGTATTAGATACTCTTGTGGTTTGTGAACACATCCACATGCACTCCATAAAAGTAGTGCCTCCACAATTTCAGTGCAAACACCACAGCTGCCAACTCCAGGTCATGAGTGGGATAATTCTTCTCATGAACCTTGAGCTGTCTGGACGCATAAGCTATCACCTGACCACCGTGCATAAGAACACAATAAATAGTGAAATTCTTACCACACTTAGGCAAAGTAAGCACCGGGGCTAAAGTGAGTCTGTCCTTGAGCTCCTAAAAACTCTTCTCACAAGCCTCCGTCCATTCAAACTTGGCCTTCTTCTTAGTCAAAGCTATCAGTGAGGCAGCAATTAAATAAAAACCCTCCACAAACCTGCGATAATAACCAACCAATTCAAAGAAGCTATGAATATCTGTGGGAGTAAGAGGTTTTCCCAGTTCTTAACAGCTTCAGTCTTCCTGGGATCTACCTCCACACCTTTGTCGGACACAGCATGATCCATGAGGTCACTAATCTAAGCCAGAATTCACACTTGCTGAATTTGGCATACAACTGATGTTGCATAAGTACCTGCAAGGTTAGTCTTAAATGTTGTTCATGCTCTTCCTTGGTCTTAGAGTAGATGAGAATGTCATAAATGAATACTATAACGAAGGAGTCAAGGTTTTCAAGGAAGAACCTATTCATGAGATCCATAAATGCGGCAGGGGCATTCGTGAGACCAAATGACATAACTAAAAACTCGTAATGACCATAACGGGTACGAAAGGCTGTCTTTGGAGCATCTTCATCCCTAACCCTGAGCTGATGGTTCCCTGAACGATGATCGTTCTTCGAGAAGAAGCTAGACCCTTGGAGTTGGCCGAACATGTCATTTATTGTGGGAAGTGGATGCTTATTCTTTATAGTGACTTTGTTGATATGTCGATAATCGATACACATTCTAAAGGTTCCATCTTTCTTTTTCACAAACACTGGATCGCCCCAAGGGGATATGCTCGGCTGAATGAAACCCTTATAAGTGAGAACTTTTAACTGCAACTTCAACTCTTTGAGTTCTGTTGGAGCCATTCGGTAAGGAGGAATTGAAATTGGTTTTGTGTCGGGTTCTAAGTCGATACCAAAGTCAATATCTCGAGGGGGAGGAACTCCAGGCAAATCAGTAGGAAATACATCTTGGAACTCATTCACTACAGGCAATGAGTCTATGGAAGGAATGTCATGATCTAAATCATTACTCATAATATGACATAATAACCCATTGGACATCATTTTATTGGCCTTAAGATTCGAAATCAAGGGATTAGGACGACTCGAGTTGTACCTCTCCCAGACTAGATCTTCTTCATTAGGGAAACAAGATCTCACAACCCTACTAGGACAATCCATGCAAGCATAACAACTATAAAGCCAGTCCATGCCAAGAATAATATCAAAATCATGCATTGGTAACTCAACCAAGTCCGCACACATAGTCTTACCACGTACAACTAATGGGAAATCCTTGTATACTCTATCAGTTCTTAAATTTTCTCCTAAAGGTGTACTAACCACTATAGGATCATGCAAAACTTCAGGAAATATCTCAAAAGTGAGAGCAAGAAAAGGAGTTACAAAGGAAAGTGAAATCCCTTGATCAAGTAATACATAAAAAAAGTTGAGAATACTTGCAGCATACCAGTGACCACATCAGCAGACTTCTCCTGCTCCTCCTTACCATTCAGGGCATAGAACCTGTTCCTCCTGTGAGGCTCAGCTGCTACTGTATCCTGAAGATCAGACCTAGGCTGAGCATTACCTCTAGCCTGAACTCTTACCCGTGGGCAGTCTCTAAACATGTTTCCACTCTTACTGCAATCGAATCAGGCATTAGTGCCCTGTCTGCACTCTCCACTGTGAACACGGCCACACTTAGCACAATTCTTTCTAGGTTGCTGCGTCTCACCTCCATTGCCCTTCATGGGTTCAGGTCTGCCCCCTCTAGGTGTTGTACTTCTTTTGAGAATTAGAGTTCCCAGAATTCTTTTGCCCCTTTTTGAACCTGGGCTGCTCACGGACGCCAAAATTGTTTCTGTGGCATCCATGGCTGGGAACTGCCTGATCTTGAGGCTTAGGCCTCCTAGCATCACGAAAGCCCCTCGTTGGAAGTGTGTATGGAGGAGTTCTTTGGTCAGCAAGTCGAGATTTGAACGTCAAAAAGGTATGGGTTCTCTTCTCTCTTGGTCCCTTTTCCAAGAGACCCGTTAAGGTTCAGAATATTCAGTCCGAAAACAAGGGTTGTTCCCCGTTGCATGTCCCTATCACTAGCTCCCAATGATTCTTACGTTGGGTATGTTTGCTGGTAGATATTAGGTGTGTGTTGTGTTTTCGTGATGAATATGTTCATGAATGTATGTTTGAAATTGTATGAATGACAACCATGTTTCTGAACTATGTGAAAGTGTCTGCAAAATGTGAACTATGGCCCATAGCCCTCGGGTTTAAGGCTAAAAAATGATGTTTTATGGTTGGATTTTTACGTGCACAAACTTAAGTAAATGGTGATGTTCATATGAAATGTTATGTGGCTGAATTGAGTGAGAAACTCTTGGATAAACAAATCCATGAAAATGCACCTAAAATGTTAGAAATGAACCATGAAGTTTCCCTAAGAACTAGTTTGTAACTTGTTGAAAAAGATGCTGAAATAATTTACAAAAATTTCCAGCCGCAATTGATGAATTTTTGTCAAGTTAAAATGGTTTAAAATGTTATGAAAAATGAAGAAAAAAAGTGAGGTCACTGAGGGTCGAACCCATGACCTCACCATGTTAAAAATCATGACATAAAGAAGTAAAAAGAAATGTAGTGAAGGGTATACGAACCATGGTTTTGGGATGGAAAATAATGTATGAAAATAAGAAATGAGATGAGTGGGATTCGAACCCACAACCTCTTGGTTAAGCTTAAGGAAAGAAGAGAAGAAAATAAATGTGAGGCGTGGGAATCGAACCCATGACCTCTAGGTAGTCAAGGAGAATTACAAGAAAAATAAAGTGAGGTTGTGGGGGTTTGATCCCACAACCTCATGGTCAACTCGAGATAGTCAAGGAAAATAAATAAAAAAATAAAAGGGGCTGTGAGGGTTCGAACCCACAACCCTTCGAGCAAGAAAGAGAATTTTCATAGATAGAAATAAAAAGGAAATGTTGATGTTGGGGCTTGATCTAGGGTCCCAATGTCATGTCAACTGAAATTAAATAAAAAGAAAAATGTAAAGTGTTGTCCAAGGGATTTGAAACCGGGTTCTCTTACCCAAATTTTGTATTAATACATAAGTCATACGAGAATTAAATATTCAAGAATAATGTTTCCTACTTAGATCAAAATCGAGATCTTGGTATACATGCAAGATTCATAAGTATTGTACCACATAATCTTTGGAAGATATGAATCACTTAAATGAACTATGAATGAAGCCTAATGGTTTGTATGTATAGACCCATAAGTCTAGCATACGTTTAAAAATAAGTTAATCTAAGATGTATGTAATGAAATGATGTAACCCTAGAAGAGTTAAGTAAGAGTGTAAAACACACTAAATGGCCAAGTGCATTGGCACATGAAGAAATGAATAATGAAATGATGAAATGAACAATGAAATGATGAAATGAACCATGAATTTATGAAACCCTAGAAGGGTTAAGTAAAAGTGTGAAACACACTAAATGGCCAACTGCATTGGCATATGATGTAATGAACATTCATGTAAAAAGGGGTGAGTAATTATGAAGAACAAATGTGCTAATGTTAATGAATATGGTGACAACATGATATGAGGCTAATGTAAAAGGTGAGAGCAATCTCAAATGAGCGTAAGTAAGTGTTACCAAAACATACTCACCTATGAGAGTGTAAAGTTAATGAAGAGACCAGTCTCTATGAACACTCTAATGAAAGTATTGAGATTAACACACTTAATACTAATGATGAGATGAGAAATCATCTATTGAGCTATGATTTCCTCATACTAGAAGCCAGATTCCATGACGTATGAGTTAAATATAATGGAACTTTATACTGAGCACCGATAGACTAGCTATGAGTGGTGATGCCTTCTTTCGGAAAGGGCGGAGGTTCACGTAACTCTCATAAATGAGACTGTCTGGCATCAGGTATTGGTCTCCTTATATCTCCTAGTCTTTGAACCTGTACTACCAATATATGGATCTGGCGGGGTTCAATTTGCATGTATGCTAGCACATTTTGGGTCACTTTGGCCGGTGATTCTACCTCTTTTCGATGTGGGGGAGACACTAGATTTTATGATGCTCACATGATCTATGTCGGTTAAAGTTACCCATGAATGAATGAGGCCAGCTTCAAATGATGCACATAATTAAATGAATGATACCAAAGGTGTTAGGATAGGATAATTAAGTGAGCTAGACTTAAGTAATGACACTAGGTAATTCTTGATCATTGCACAACAAACCCGATTAAAGTCTTAAACTACATCCTAGGTATAGTTGGTGTTCACACTAGCCTATGAATGAAATGAAATAAAGTACGTATGAATTAATGAAGCAGACTATGTGTTTGCTAAAGAATACTCCCTATTTGAGATCCAATATGTTGAGCCCTCATTTTTGGGAAGTCTTGATGTCAAGTCCATGATTCCAAGGTCTCATGGCAGATGAACGAATGATATGAAAAATGTTATGTGCTATATCCAATATGTTATGTGCTATGTGCAAGATTCTATGTGCTTTGTGCAATTTTATAAGTATGATGATGAATGTTACTCTCATGGCATGACTTTCCTTATCAAAATTTGGAAAGTTCACTCTCTTTCCTAATCATAATTTGGAAAGTTCACTCACTTCCTAATCCAATTGATGGTATAAATGCTACTAAGTGCATGTTGTCCGACAAGTTCGATATGAAGGACTTAGGTGTTGCTGAATTGATCTTAGAGGTCAGGTGTAACAACCCTAAAAATGGATAAGATAAGTAATGTTTAATGTGTCTAGAATGCCTACGTTGAGACCAGGATTCACACGGATTGATGCGCGTAGAACCAGACCTCGAAACCCTTGCTACAACCAAGCTAGCTAACTTGGGGAGTTATTTGAGCTTAGAAAGGTTGAGTCCAACCATGTAGGGCTCTCGAATACGAAGATTTACTGGAATGAGTCTTTACCAGACTTAAAAAAGGAAAATCATAGTTTTTGAGGGTCTAGGGGTAAAATGATTTTTTTTTCAGGATAAGGGTAGTATCATTATTACCCTAAATATATAATTAATTATTTAACTAATAATATGGAGGGGCATTTTGGGGAGAGAGGGCCGAAAATGGGCTCTTGAAGTGAAGTATTGCTCCACCGGGTTCGAACTTAGGTGAAAGCAATGAATTAAAGTTGTTTTATTGAAGTTGTTAAATTAATGTAATTAATTAATATTTATTATTCATTAGCTGATTTAAAATAAAAGGGAAATCAGATTTTTTATCTACTAAAACCTTATTTGACTAAGTCCTAAATTAGACTCCTAAGCCTAATAAAACTCCCACTCTTTCATGTCTATCTCTCAACTCACACGTTCAATATCTCTTCTTTTTCACGATTCTATCTGCCAAATAACTTCAAATACAGTACATAAACCAAAGTTCTTCACAGTTGAAGAACTCACAAACAAAAATTTTAAACAAACAACTAATCAATCACATAAGCAAAGAGAAGGTTTTCCGTCGAGTTTGGTGTTGAACTTTTGGTCGGTGCAACATCCCTAAGTTGATAGGAAGACAACTCTGCTTTCTCAGTATCTGTGTCCCCCATAGCCACCAAGATCTTATGCACCTTATCCACAAACTCCTGAGGATCATCCGAAGTCTTAGACGATGTGAAAATAGGAGGATTCATCCTTGTTAAGTCTCTTAGCCTGTCATCCATACTGCAAACTGGTGGGTTCTCCCTCTGAACATTCTACCGGTTCATTTTTAATGTAAACACATTTATCACATTTGTTGATCTTGAATCCATTTGTCAACATAATTTGGTCAAATTTAGCATGCCATTGTTTGGGTGCTTGCTTGAGTCCATAAAGTGACTTCACAAGTGTTCACACTTTTTTTTCTCTACCAGGAACTACAAATCCTTCAGGTTGTTCCATGTAGATTTCTTCCTCCAACTCTCTATTTAAGAACAATGTGTTGAAATCCATTTGGTGGATTTTAAGATCATGCACTGCTGCTAGTGCTATTAACATCCTAATTGATGTTATCCTCTTATTGGAGAGCATGTGTCAAATTAGTACAAACCTTCCTTTTGTCTGTATCCTTTGATTACCAGTCTAGCGTTATATAGCCGAAGCCGAGCCGAGCGAGCGACGACGATGACGACGATGCAAAGGGGGTCCCTCTTTCCAAGCCTTTTAACAATTAATAGGGGTTTTTTGATATTTGAACTCTCCTTCCACCACCGATGAAGAACAAATGCCTTTTCATTAAAGCATAAGAGGAATTTTCAAGTTCCCAACTCCTCAAGTTCTCAAATTTTCAAGTTCCTCTCTTTCTATCTATTTCCCATCATTTCTTGCTACATACCCAACACTTTGACTAACGTTATAGTAATGCTACTGTCCCCTAGAAGTGATACACAATCACTCATTACATTTTACATTGTGATGAGCATGAGTTTTACAAATATAGGGGACAAATCAATGTTGTGTGTGGAAAATCTTACTCAAGATGGATATTAGGCATGTCAAGGGGAGGCAATTTAAGTCCCATCATGCCAAGAGTAAAAGAAAAAATTTATGTCAAATCAATTAGACAAAAACCTTCGGAGCAATATGCCTAGTATATTGGTACTTACTTGCCTCCCTGTGGTACAAGTTTAACTATTTCATGTATTAAAAAGACAACAGCTCCGTCTACGTGATGTTTTGACCGAAATCAACTGTAGAAGTTTCAAAAGCTCCAGAACACAAAAACTCTTATAATAATTAAATAAACGACACATGAACAAACTATTAGTCCGAGTAAGTTATAAATATCTTAGGATCACTATATGAAAACTCGTAACGTAAAAAAGAACACAATAAAGAGGAATCGACATGAAAGTTCATTAAAATGAGATATATGCTTTAACTATTTCATGTCACTATATTTATTAGGAAGATAATGATGAAGATAACATAAATAAAACACGCAATATGAAACATTTCAATAAAACTAGTTGTTTAAATACAACTTATTTGAAACAATTGATAGTCCATGGACACAAAATAGATCATTGATGCTTTAGATATATGTGGAACGCTTTACAAGTTTATTTTACATTTTAACACTAGACACAACTGCCTTGTAGTCTTGCATTATTCATCTTCCACAGTCCAGAATTTCTCTTCGATTTTTTCCAAAGTTCTCTCAAGCATTTCATCTGCAATTTTACTTCCAAAATGTATGGTGAACATTTCTTTAAAACCAGCTCTTATGTGATTGATGAAACTATTCGCCTCAATGCAGGACTTCAGACTTGTCAGCTTCATTCTTTCAATGCTAAAACATCTATTATTCTCCACATCTTTAGTCATCTCTTTAGTAGATGGATAATATACTTGAAAAGTGAATGAGTCAACAAGAGATTATTCGATAATTTCCTGTAGGAAAAAAAAACGTGTCACATAAAATGGAATAGAGATAGTGACAGAGCTAAATGAGAAGTTCAATCGAATCCCTTTATCGAATTTGCAATTATTTGAGTTTAGTTAGTAGAAGTGTTTGACTCCGCAATTGGATAGAGGATCTAAGATATTCAAGATATGAGATTTGAATTTTCAAGATCCAAGATACTTAACATATACTCTCTAGTTCTTTAATTTAAAGTGTCTTACCTTGACTACAACAAAAGAGTTTAAGAAACTAAGATAAACTTTTGAATCTTACAATTTTAAACTAAAAATATGCATAAGTATACCAAAATTTCATATTGTGATCTTAACTATGCCTTATAAAATGTTATAACAAATAAGTTTACTAGATTTAACCGATGTCTTTTTTAGACAAAAAATAAATGAAAATAATGACACATAAGTTGAAAGAGAGAGAGAGAGAGAGAGAAAGTATAAGCTTAGGAGTCTCTCACCTCATTGATCATATTAATAAGACTACATAAAGAAATTTGAGCATCCTATATGTCAACTTATCATGTGATCGATATCGTAATTATAAAATTACTAAATTTAGAGAAAGTAACATAACATTGACTATAAAGGAAGTAGGCTATAAAAATATTGAAATAGAGAGATTGTTAGGTTATGAGTGTCTGACTTCATTGACCATATCAATAAGACTATACTCAAGAAATATGAATATCCTATATCCAATTTTGGTGCAGTGTATTTCACTTGGAATAGATGGCAAAACAATAACAATTAAGCCTCCAGGAACAATTTCCTCTGCCGTTGCACTCAAGAATACTTCCATATCTTTGTGAAATTGAGCAGCATAAAAATTCCATACTTCGATAGAAGCACCATCATAATGAATTCTTCTTTTATTCAGCGTATCTTTTGGCACTTGGGATAACCATTGTTACGCGTAACAAGAATACACGATATGAAGAGAGCACGAGGGGAACAATCGTCCATAGAAAGAACCCGGAATTGCAGCTTCAAAATATGGCTTCTGATCAGAATATAGTGATTTGAATAAGATATTGAAATCGTTCGTGATATGATCGTTGAAGAAAACTTGAAATTCGATTTCAGGACTTGTAGAATGGTATTTATCTTTTATGGCCTCTACAATATTTTGCATCGCAAAAAATGTGTTTGGTACAACTAAACATCCCATATATACAATACAAAATGTTTTGGTTTGCATATCAAAATTTTCAATAATTGCCTCTCTGACCATAACTTTTGCATTATATGCAACATTTCTCTACAAAAAATAAAATAAAATAAAATAAAAATTGTGTACCATTGCAAAAAGTAATTAATACTTGATGACTTTTATGCGTAATATATAATTTTTTGATAAATAATTCAATTCACTCAAGTCTATAGGTGATTAACAAGAATTTAATTTAGACATATCATTCTACATTAGTTGAGCATAAATTTATGTAACATATTGGCGAGTTTGGACACCTAATATAGCTCAAAAAAATTACTTCATGTGACGTGGCATACTATTCTGTTTAATTTGAAAATCGATCTTGATACTCTTCAATTATGTCCAAAGTAGAAGCGTGAGTCTAATAATAACGCAACAACTGGTAATATAGAGAAGCGGTCAAAACTAGAGAGTCTTGAATGATTTGCAATTCATATAATGTATCTAAAAATGAAATAATTGAAATTCTGAGATGTTCGTTCAAATAAGAAAAACAGATTGGAATTCATAAATATCTTTATTTTTTCCCGTCATTTTCCTCCAAAAAGAATAAAACCGTTATATATTAAGAAATAATTGAACTTTAAATTTAAAAATCTCCTTAATGTAAAAATATATAGACACAAGCTATATATTACCTGTAATATGGAGTTTTTAGTGTAGCTATACACACATTCACCACCCTTCATAGGGAAAAATCGTGCCATTGAGGAATTCAAATCTTAATATTTGCTTACATTGTTAATTTGCCAAAAGAAACTGGAAATATATGTATATATAACACTTTTGCAAGAAAAGCCTTATTTATGTGCAATTAAAGACTATAATTTAGATATAGGCATAAGATATTAGTCTTGATATGTTCAATTATATGGATATATTTTCTTACAAAAATATATGTGATTACATGATGATTAAAATAATACACCCATAATCAATATTAAGTCACAATAATATAACACAACCACCAAACTTATTCTGCTAATTTACTATATATCCATCATTAATTTTTAAATGTAACAATAAATATAATAAACCAACTTATTACACTAATATACAATAATATGTTATTACAGTAGTATTTGTTTGTTGTTTTTCCACTACTTGTTATTTTTATGTAGTGGTTCAATTTTTCGTTTTAATAACGTCAGGAAGTCATGTCCTACTTTTTAGCGGTAACTCTCTTGTAAGTTTTTGCACTTAAACTCTATATTAAAGCCTGGAGATCTAAGTAGAAAATAATTCAAGTTTATGAGTACTTTTACTCTGTAGCCAAAACAGACCAAAAATTATTTTTTCAGAAAAATCTGCAGGTGCTACAAATGGTGGCATCGACGGACCGTAGCCTAAACCACGGTCTTCCTGCACAACCGTCGATGGGATCAGAAACTCTCAAAAATTTAAGCCTATAAAAATTGGTTAAGTCACGATGGACGGACTTACGGTCCGTAGGTCAAACGATGGTCCATAGTCCATGACCGTCGATGAATACTCCCTTCAACCACTATCTGACAAGATATGAATCACCAGCATGGTTCCTAGGTGGAAAATTTGTAGCCAGTTAAGGGGAAATGCAGTTGGGTCAACTTAAAATGATCATAACTCTTAGCGCAAAATGAATTAGGTCTCCCATGACCTACCCACATATAGATTATTGAATTATCTTCCATAGCCCCCGACCTTGCTAAAATCAGACCTCCGAGTAAAAGGTTATGCCCATTTAAGTAACGGCGTGTACAATAGACCCTCAGGACAGACCCAACGACGGGGCGTCGGGCGCACTACGGACCGTCAGTCCTGGCCGTCGTGAGGCCCAACAGCAACCTTCCCAGGTGTCTTTTTGACCTTTCTCACTCCGTTTAAACCCAAAATATGTCATTTTGACCCTAAATAATCAGATTTTAGTCAGTTTAAGGCTAGAAACATGATTAAAACATATCCAAGTCAAATAATTAAATCAAAACTTAGAAAATTAGAAGCAAGAGAGGAGAAAAAAGATCAAGAACCCTAATTCAAGAACGCCACAAGCTCCAGCAGTTCCATCCCCGAAACTTTAAGTATTTTTCCGTGGATTTCATCACCAGGTATGTGGGATTTCAATAGTGGGTTCCTTTCACCCATTAGGTCCTAGTTTTAGTCAGTTCTTGTGTCTCTTATCATGATTAAACATAGTGTTTCTAGAACTTTGATATAACTTCATCAATTTATTAAATATATGTTTCGAATCGCATTATCATGTTATTACTCAGATTATCGCATGAATTTCAGAACCCTAGCTTTGTATTTCTTTAGTTCTTGAATTACACATGCTAGGTCATATATTTCAGATATAGATGCCTCAGTTATAAATGCATAATTACCAGATTAATTGTTGCATTCTCAGCTTGCATGTTTAGTTTCGAGCTATCCAACATTTAGACAAATTCAGATATAATCAGTTAATTTACAGAATTCATTGGGAGTAGCATAATACCGAGTTGGACTAGGGTTTAGATTACCCAATAGTCCTAGAACTACTAGCCGAGTAGGTTGTAAGTCCCCTTTGTGGGCAATCAGTTAGTGATAATGCCAGCATGCCTTTATTCCTTTGGCAGGGTATGTTGGGTCCTCTCGATGGGGTGTATACATCCGACTCCACATTTAAATCATGTGGTTTTATTATGGGTTATTAGTAGCTCTCACCGTTCAGTCAGACTCTCTGTATTGACCATTTATCAATATATTCAGTATTAAGTTTCAGCATGTTATAAATTGGTCATTCAATCCAGTTAGCTTAAAAATCAGCACATCACGTTTAGATTATTATACTTGTTTTTGTGCTTGTTCAGTTATGTTTTATTTCAGTTTTACTCTATCCTACATGCTCAGTACCTTTCATGTACTGACGCATACGTGCGCTACATCTTCTCGTGATGTAGGTTCAGGTTCTCAGCATCCAGATCACGCATAGGTCGATTTCCCCATCTCCAGTTCAGCAGATTCAGTGGTGAGTCCTCATTATCCGAGGACAACAATATGAGTTTCATTTTAGTCTTTAGTCATTTAGTTTTAGTTTTTGCTAGATTTAGTTGGGCTTGTCTCATTATTTCTAGTCTAGTTTATAGAATATTTTCAGACATAGTTAGATTCAGCTTA
This sequence comes from Solanum peruvianum, assembly GCA_027705065.1. Lineage (NCBI taxonomy): Eukaryota > Viridiplantae > Streptophyta > Magnoliopsida > Solanales > Solanaceae > Solanum > Solanum peruvianum. Next base: position 49,555,402 of record JAKWJD010001764.1, read on the forward strand.
GTATTGAGTTAATATTTCTTTTGTATTAAATTAACTGTTTTCAAATATCTCAGTTATGTAATACGGGTATTCCCCATCTTTTCATTTTAAGTATGATTTTGCTTCCGCAACAATTTATTATCTTTAGTATGCTCATGATCATGCCAGCAGGGTTAGCTTGGGATAACTTGTGGTCCTAGTTTTTGTGTCCGCATCTCGGGGGTAGATCGGGGCGTGAAAAAACTTGGTATCAGAGCACTAGGTTCAAGAGTTCTAAGAGGTCTGAAAAAGTCGCACTAAGTAGGGTCCTTTTCATGGGTTTGAAGTGTTGGGAATTAAACACACAACACACACAAATAATCTAGAGAAAAGAGAAAAGGAACACAAACGAGACACACAAGAATTTAACGTGGTTCGGTTTCCCTACTCCACGACTGTAACAGGAGGATTTTATTTCACTTGTGCTACTACAGAATTACAAATACAAGGATCATATTTATAGGAAAACCAATGGTTAACCTAGGGTTTCAGTAATGGGTCGGGCCGGCTCACAAGGCCCACAAAGCCCAACAATCTCCCACTGGAGGCTTGAAGAATTTCAACTGTCATCCACTTAGAACACTTGTATGTCTAGTAATCTTTTTCAACTCTCTCCTGCTAAAGCGGCCTTCTCATCAGTCAACTGAAAGGCCCGTTGAAGCTCCGAAGCTTCAAACACATCAGTCACGGCTGAAACTGCCCTTGACTCGTCCTGGTCCCTACCGGCTCCCACTTGAGACACGAACTGCCGGATCCTAGAACTCCCTGAGAACAAACACTCTCCATACTCAGCAAGAAATTTTCTGGAGACGTATCAACAGCTGGAATACTGGTTCTCTTGACCCACTGTCTTCTAGGAGCCTTGGCTGAAGCACGGCCGGTGCTCCCACTGCCACAAACGCCTCTGACTGGTCTTCCTGAACCTTTCCTTGCTCGTTCATCCTGAATTGACCTGTGGCTCTGGGTTCTTTCTTGCAAAGACAACCTTCTTCTGCCCACAAGATTCTGTGAACCGGACTTTGTTTTTCTTCTGAACTGGGACGGTCACTCCCTTAGACGGTAATCCGACAATATACAACGATCCTCTTTTTGTTCCACGAGCCATGACAAGATTGCCCCTCACGACCTTCCACTGCCCATTTCCGAACTTCACATGATGTCCCTGTTCATCCAACTGCCTAACAGAAATCAACTTTTCGTCAAGCTTGGAACAAACTCTGAATCCTTCAAGGTCCAGAAACCGACTGGCGTCTTCAGCACTATGTCACCCATGCCCGTAACATCATGAGCTCTATCGTCTGCAAGCCTTACCTTTCCAAAGTCTCCAATAACCAGATTCTGCAATGCTTCACTGCTGGGGTAGCGTGAAAGAAGCACCAGAATCCATGACCCAGGAATCCACATTGCTCTCCGCGCAAACAGATAACAAATCCTCGTTGGCGCTGTCTTCTGCAATGTTGACTTGTTTGTCTTTCTGGCATTGATTCATGAAATACCCCACCTCCTTGCAGTTCCAACATGTTACACCTGAGCCATCCGAGCCTTCGACTGACTCCTTCTTCGGTTCCTGCTCCCACTACCTCTGTTATTTCCTCTGCCTTTGACGACGCTTAGCATATCACCTGATGATTCTCCAGAACTCCTTCTTCTGACATCCTCGCCAAGAACGAGATCACGAATCATCTCAAAGGTGAATCCATTAGGTCCCACTGAACTGGCAACTGTTGTAACCGTTCCGGACCAACTGTCAGGCAATGATGAAATAGTAGTAAAGCTTGAACTTCATCATCGAACTTAATGCCAATGACAAAAGTCTGGCTAAGATCGAATTCAATGAGTTGATGTGCTCGGTAACTGAACTGCCTTCCTTCATCTTTGTGTTCACCAACTCTCTAATCAGAAAAATTTTGTTTGCTGCAGATGGCTTCTCGTACATGTTAGACAAGGCTTCCAAGATGCCTTTCGCTGTCTTATCCTTAAGAATGTTGAACGCAACATTCTTGGTCAACGAGAGTCGGATAACTGACATAGCTTTCCGATCCAAAACTGCCCACTCTGCATCAGACAATTTTTCTTGCTGTCACCCAACACTACGTCCAAATCTTTCTGAACTAGCAAATCTTCAATCTGCATCTTCCACCAACTGAAATCTGTACCATCGAACTTCTCAATTCGGAACTTCCATCTTCTGCCATCTCAAAGGACTAAATGAGATACTCGGTACAACTAATTTCAGATCTTGGTAATTTCGTCAGAAATATTGCACCACAAAAAAACTGCACCTTCGGCAATTCCCTTAACGGCGTTTTCAGACAGCGGGCGGCGATTTGGACGATGCTCACCTCTGGACGCTCGCGGCTGGATCTGAGGCTCCTCGACACGGCGGCCACTGGACGGCAGCGGCGTTCTCTGCCTCGCTACTGCTGCGCGGCTTTCTCCCTCGCTGGGCTACGATCTGCGGCAGATCTCCTTCGATCTGGGCTGCCTGGTTCGCGGCGGCTGCTGCTCGCGAATGGCGGTTCAGATCCTCGGCGTCTTGCACGGCTGTAGTTTGCGAAACGGCGGCGGCACACTCCTTCCCGACGCGGCGGCCAACGGAACGGCGCGACGGACAGCACACGGACGACGGCTGTTCGCACCCTGCGCGGTTCTCCTAGCCGGCTGCTGCTTGAGGTTACCCACACCGGTAACGGCGGCTCTCCTCCCTGCACACAGTTCTTCACACAAGAACCCTAGGTGACAATTCTCACAGTTTGTGTTACAGTGTTGTGGAAACCTCGCTCTGATACCAATTGTTGGGAATTAAACACACAACACACACAAATAATCTAGAGAAAGAGAAACGGAACACAAACGGGACACACAAGAATTAACGTGGTTCGGTTTCCCTACTCCACGACTGTAACAGGAGGATTTTATTTCACTTGTGCTACTACAGAATTACAAATACAAGGATCATATTTATAGGAAAACCAAATGGTTAACCTAGGGTTTTAGTAATGGGTCGGGCCGGCTCACAAGCCTCCACAAAGCCCAACAATTGGGAATTAAACACACAACACACACAAATAATCTAGAGAAAAGAGAAACGGAACACAAACGAGACACACAAGAATTTAACGTGGTTCGGTTTCCCTACTCCACGACTGTAACAGGAGGATTTTATTTCACTTGTGCTACTACAGAATTACAAATACAAGGATCATATTTATAGGAAAACCAAATGGTTAACCTAGGGTTTCAGTAATGGGTCGGGCCGGCTCACAAGCCTCCACAAAGCCCAACATGAAGTGCACCACATCTAATGTTAGGGAGGCTATAAAGTGTTTTAGGAAAAACTTCACTTTCTTGTTACTCTTATCGTGCGTAAGGTATGATCTTATTCCATTGCAACTTGACATTCTACGTTTCAGATCGTGCATTCTCATAGAGCTTAGGCATGGAATTCTAATGCACGCAATGCTAACGCAATTCCTCTAATACCAGATAAGAAAGTTCAAAGGTAGAGTTTCAGAATGCCAATTTAGCTTTTGGCTCTGAGTTTTAACAACAAGAACAATCAACAGGTTTGAGTTCCTACTAATAGAAATGATCGATTAGTGGCAGCCAGAGTTTGTGATTTTGTTAAGATGAATCCGCCTAAGTTTTCAGGGTCACAAATTGGTAAGGACCCACAGAAGTTCATTGACGAGGTCAAGAAAATATTTGATGTGATATCAATAACTGGTAGTTATATGTGAGATTGGCATCCTACCAACTCAAGGATGTGACTCACATATGGTTCACTCATACAACGGACATGACTTTGTCTTTTGTAACTCAGTATAGTAGTCTGATTCAGTGCTAGTCAGAAACTTTCTCAGAACCTTTGTCAGTCTCTACGCCAGTCGGTGACCTAGTTACAGTTAGACAGGTATACAGAAATTACCCTGTTACAATCTCTCAGAAAGTCACCTCAGCAGATCTAGTAGAGTTAGAAATGGTAGACTTCGATGTCATTCTAGCCATGGATTGGTTACATTCATGTTATGCCTCAGTCGATTGTAGATTTAGGATTGTTCGTTTTCAGTTTCCAGACAAACCAATCTTAGAATGGAAGGGTAGTAGCCTAGCGCCTATGGGTGAATTTATTTCTTACCTTAAGGCCAGAAAGATGATATCTAAGGGTTATATCTATCATCTAGTTTAGGTTAAGGATTCTATCCTTGAAACCCCATCTGTTGAGTCAGTTCCAATAGTCTGTGAATTTTCAGAAGATCTTCCCAAAGTCCCTTCCGAAAGGGGAATTGACTTTAAAATTGATCTCCTTCCAGATACCCAACCTATTTCTATTCCTCCTTACAGAATGGCTCCAACAGAGCTTAATGAATTGAAAGACCAATTGAATGAACTTCTAGATAAGGGTTTCATTAGACCTAGTATTTCACCATGGGGTAAACCAGTATTGTTCGTAAAAGAAGAAAGATGGTTCTCTCAGAATGTGCATTGACTATAGACAGTTGAACAAGGTCACAATCAAATATAAGTATCCCATCCCTAGGATTGATGACTTGTTTGACCAACTTCAGGGTGCTAGTCATTTCTCAAATATAGACCTCAAATTGGGTTATCATCACCTCAGAGTCAGAGATAGTGGCATTCTGAAAATAGCCTTCAGAACTTAGTATGGTCATTATGAATTTGTAGTTATGTCATTTGGACTAACCAATGCTCCTGCAACTTTCATGGATTTGATGAATAGAGTATTCAAACAGTACTTAGAGTTGTTCGTTATCGTCTTCATTGATGATATCCTCATTTACTCTAGGAGTGAGGAAGAACATGCAAGTTATTTGAGAGTTGTTCTGCAGACTCTCAAAGATTGCCAGTTATTAGCTAAGTTTAGTAAATGTGGGTTTTGGTTGCAATTGGTTTCTTTCCTTGTTCACATTGTATCGAGCAAAGGGATCCGACGTAGATTCACAAAAGATAGAAGCACTGAAATAATGGCCTAGAGCTACCTCTGCTGTAGATATCAGAAGTTTCTTAGGTCTAGCAGGTTATTACAGAAGGTTCGTAGAAGGATTTTCATCCGTAGCCTCACCATTGACTAGGTTGACTCAGAAGATGGTCAAGTTCCAATGGTCAAATGATTGAGAGAAAAGCTTCGCAGAATTGAAAACTAGATTGACTACAGCTCCTGTCTTGACTCTACCAAAGGGTTCAAATGGTTATGTGATCTATTGCGATGCATCTAGAGTTGGCCTTGGTTGTGTGTTGATGCAAAGAGATAAGGTTATATTTTATGCCTCTAGAAAGCTTAAGGTGCATGAGAAGAACTATCCAACTCACGACCTCAAGCTTGCAGCACTGGTGTTGCACTCAAGAAATGAAGAAACTACTTGTATGGTGTTCATGTAGATGTGTTCACCGATCATAAGAGCCTTCATTATGTGTTCACCTAGAAAGAGTTTAATCTTCTCCAGAGGAGATGGATTGAGTTCCTTAAGTATTATGATATGAGTGTGCATTATCATCCTGGAAAGGCGAATGTAGTGGCTGATACTCTTAGTAGATTATATATGGGTAGTGTTGCCCATGTTGAGGAAGAAAAAAGAGTTAGTGAAGGATGTTCACAGGCTTGCTCGCTTGGGAGTTCGCCTTATGAGCATATCAGACAGTGGTGTAACAGTTCAGAATGGGGAAGAATCGTCTTTGGTAGTGTAGGTTAAGGAAAAGCAAGAGAGTGATCCGATCTTTCTTGAACTAAAGGGTGCAGTCAACAATCAGAGAGTGGAGGTTTTATCCCAAGGGGGAGATGGTGTACTTTGCTACCAAGGTAGATTCTGTGTTCCTGGTGTGGGAGAGTTGAGGCAGCATATTCTTGCAGAAGCTCATAACTCCTGGTATTCTATTCATCCAGGTACCACTAAGATGTACAGCGATCTGCTAGAAGTCTATTGGTGGAATGGGATGAAGAGGGATATAGCAGACTTTGTGAGTAAGTGCCCCAATTGCTAGCAAGTCAAGGTAAAACATCAGAAACCAGGAGGTATGACTCAAGAGATCGATATTTCTACCTAGAAGTGGGATGTGATCAATATGGATTTCATCACAGGGTTACCTAATACTCGCAGACAACATGACTCAATTTGGGTGATAGTTGATCAAGATGACTAAGTCTTCTCTCTTTTTGGCGGTCAAGACTACATATTCGGCAGAGGACTATCCCAAGATTTACCTTACTGAAATTGTGAGGTTTCCTTTGTCTATCATCTCAGATAGAAGTTGATATACCGTGGTTTCACGGTATTTTTAATGCTTTTTACTTAAGTTTAGTGTGTGTCCAAAAGCCTTTTTGTATTGATTTTTATGTAAGTTTCCTTTATTTGAAGAAAATTTTCTACAGATGAACGCGGAATTTTTTGAGCAAGAAATGCAGAAAAGTTACCACCTATGGAGCTTGTGACGGTCTCTCGTCCCTGTGACATTTCGTAGGTGGCATCGTAGTGAAGCTGCTGAAGGAAGATGGAGAAGTCTGACCAAGTGTGGGGTAACGAAGTGCATGACGGACCGTCGTAGCCATGACGGTCTGTCCTGCTAGTTCAACGTGATGATCAAAGAAGTAGTCCCAGTACCCTAATTCCAAGAAGTTTAAATGTTATAGAATGGAGACCCTCGACGGACCTTCGTTCTTGAAATGGTCCGTCATATTTGTTCGTAGAGGGTAATGAAGAAAGCAACAGAAGGTTTTGTAAAGTATAGGATGACGGAGTCCATGACGGCCCGTCGTGACCACGAAGGCCCGTCAATCCAGCGGGGTTTTGATAGATTTTTAGCAATTTGAGTCCTTCTTTTATTCGGTTTTTGTTTTTTATAAATAGTTGTAAAAACCTTGTTTTTGGGGGTTAGAATCTTTGTTATTATACCCTTTTATGTTAGATTCTTTGTTAGTAGATTTTTTTGGATATTAGACTCTGGATTGTTACACTTTTCTCTGGAGTTAATTGTTGGTGATTTTGTCGATTAATCAAATAATTTCTGGATTTTATTCCTTCTCGTTGAAGTAAGTGCATGAATTCTTACATTACATATGTGAATATTGTGATTATTATTATGGTAACTAAGCTCCATAACTAGGGTTGTGGGAATCATGGGTGTATAATGAGGTAAAATCTAACTAAAATAAAAATTCTAGAATAGTATCTTGCATGTATTGATAATTCTTTCGCTTAGAAGTATTTTTAACGGATGATCAACGTTAGAACTCGCCTTAATGCTACTTGCCAGACAAAGGAGGTAGATAATTGGAAAAGAATTATCAACATAGATTCAGTGTATACTATCTAATAGGCTAGTATTGATTGGTACGAGGTAATAACTTAGTCAAATATTGAATACAATGCTTAATATGAGGTAAAGGTAAGGGTTAGTATAGCAACACACGTAGCCGGACCAAGGTGCGGAGTGAAATTTTCCAGATGCCGAACCAACGATTTAGAAATACATAACTTATCACTTTACATGCAAGATACTAGGAAAGAATTGTTATAGTTAGAATTATCAAGTTAGGAACCTGTGGGGAACACGTAAACCCTAGTTACTTTTATTAATTGATTAAATTTCAACATTTGAATCTGTTAGGTGTCTACTTTAATTTAGTTAGTTATTTTCATCATTTAGAAATAAAAAACCCCCCTTTTATTGTTTTTGTTTTCTAAGGAAATAATTGACTAAATAATAGTAATAGTAGATTGAAGTTAAGTCTTAACTATTTTCCTCGTGGGAACGATCCCAACCTCATTTGTTGGGTTCTTACTTGATACGACCGCTTTAGTTCTTATTTGAGAAGTAAGTTTGAGCGTATCAAATTTGGTGCCGATGCCGGGGAAAGTAGCTTTTAGATTAACTTAAACTTATTACTATAGTTTAGTCGATATTTTCTTAATTTTACTTTGTTTATTGTTTTTGTTTCTTGCAGAACTATCTTCCTTGTATGCCAAATACACGGAGAGGAAGAGAACTCTTGTTTCCCTACGAACATGAATTAGAGAATACACTATGCAACATGAATCTAAACTTGGGTATTAATGATAATGATTCAAACCAGAACATCCCAGCTCCGGTTGTTGTTTATGGTCATTTATTACCCGATGCTCCTGGTGAAAATCAACAGAGGGGCAAAATCCTTCTCCACGTCCTCCAGAATACTACAGAGGCTATGACAATATAGAAGATTCCAATGGGCCACTTTTCTTGCCCCCTCTACCACCAAGACACACCATTGTGGTAACTAGTAGTCTGATGCAAATGCTCACTACCAGAGGTTTGTTTTCGGGGCTACCTTTTGAGGACCCACATGCCCATATAGCCAAGGTAAGGGCAATGTGTAAAGGTTGTGTAGGGAGGCCTGATTTGGTTCACTAAGCTCCCTTATAACTCAATTTTCACTTGGAACCAACTAAGGGACATTTTCTTGGCACGCTACTATCCGGTCTCAAAGAAACTAAACCACAAAGACAGATTGAACAACTTTGTGGCACTACCAGGAGAGTCAGTTATTAGTTCTTGGGATAGGTTCACCTCATTTTTTGGAAGCGTCCCCAATCACCACATAGATGATGAGTCACTAAAGGAATATTTCTATCGAGGCCAGGATGATAATAATAAAGCGGTGTTGGATACTTTAGCGGGTGGTTCTTATGGGGAGTGTCCTTATGCTGAGATTGCTGAAAAGTTAGAGAACATCTCCCGAAACAATAAAGCTTGGAGTACTAGGAAGTCAGATACTGGAAGAAATACCTTCGCAGTGCAATCCACTCACAACCAGCCACAGATGAGATTCGTGAAGAGATGGCTCAGATGAGAACTGAGCTTGGGTTGGTATTTGAACATGTCACTAGGGGTGCAGAAAAGATAGATGCAGTCAACTACTTGTATAAACCACCACCATCAAATAATGAATGATATTATGAGGAGGATTTCTATGCGGTAAATGAGCAGACGGGGGTTTCCGACCGAGTACTTAAGGCTCTAATCAGGAGAATTGGTGCCAAGGTCAAGAAAACCAAGGTCGGATCTATGGTAACTATAACCGTGAGGGTCATTATGTTCGAGAAGGAAATTACAGCCACGACAACAACTTTAACAGGGGTAACTATGGTAATAGAAATGATAGGAATGGGCCCTATTTTCCTACTCAAAATCGTGAAGTTACTCCTAGGGATGGTGGAGGTAGTATGGCGCGAGTTGAGGATATGTTGCATAAAATGATGAGGAGGTTCGATGCTAGTGATGAGCATACTAAAGAGTTGAGGAGTGATTTAGCGGGTATTGGGCAAAAAGTCGATACACATGCAATATTGATTAATCATCTTGAGTTACAATTGACCCAATTATCTGCGACTGTGAACACACGGCAACCGGGCACTCTTCCTAGCAACACTGTCTAAAATCCAAAAAATGATGGACATTGTATGGCAATCACTACTCGCGGTGGTAAGAAAACCATTGACCCACCTATGCCGTCTAATGAGAAAAAGGTGACAAAAGATACTGATAAAGTGGTAAAGGTTAATGGTGAAATAGAAGATAACACTGAAAAAGATGCTGAAGTTCCTAAAAAGGTAACTCCCATGCCTAGACCACCACCCCCATTTCCTCAAAGATTAGTGAAAAAGACCGAGGATGGTAAATATTGGCGTTTTATAACAATGTTGAAGCATCTTTTTATCAATGTTCCTTTGGTAGAAGCTTTTGAACAAATGCCGATTATGCTAAGTTTATGAAAGATCTGGTTACAAAGAAAATATCGGTCACTTTTGAGGATGGTGATAGAATGCAACATTGTAGTGCTATTGATACAAGATCTCTGGTACAAAAGAAAGAAGATCCCGGTGTGTTCACTATTCCTTGTACAATCGGGTTATTACATTTTGCGAAAGCATTATGTGATCTAGAGGAAGGCATAAATCTCTGGGTTATTACATTTTTGCGAAAGCATTATGTGATATAGAGGCAAGCATAAATCTCATGCCCCTCTCGATTTATAAGAAGTTGGGTTTGGGTTATCCAAAGCCCACTGCGATGCGGCTACTGATGGCCGATCGAACAATAAAAAGGCCTATAGGGATACTCTACGATGTGCTAGTAAAAGTGGAGTCGTTCATATTTCCGGAAGATTTTGTTATTCTTGATTGAGAAGTCGATTTTGAAGTGCCCATTATTCTTACGATGCCATTTCTTGCTACGGGTAGAGCCTTAGTTGATATGGAAAAAGTGCAGATGAAATTTCGGTTGAACAATGAAAAGCTACCTATAACATTTGTAGGTCCATGAGGCAGAGTGGTGAGCTCCAATCGGTATCTGCTATATCCTACAAAGAGAAGATGAAGAAGGACCATGACCTAAAAAGTGAATAACGAGAGTTTATAGTTGGGAATTTGGTGATTTTAGACAATTCTAGGTTGAGTTAGTTTCAGGGCAAGCTCAAGTCCAAATGGACTGGCCTTACTTGATTACCCAACTATTCCCTCATGGAGCAGTTGAGTTAGAAACCAAGAAGGGTGTGCGTTTTAAAGTAAATGGACAACGAATAAAACTCTATTTGGGCATGCTAAATCGGTGAATGAAGTGATCGAGGCATACCATCTTGATGAAGGCTGAGTAATCAAGTGTCCTCAGTCGTGCCGCGACGTTAAATCAGGCGATGGTTGGAGGCAACCCAATACTTATAGTTTTTCTTTTTAGTAATGGTAGCATTTTTACTAATGGGTTTTAAATTTGCAGGCACATCACCAGGAAATTCTGCAGAAAATCACTCTGCGACAGTCACTGACGGTCACATCAATGGTACGTCACGCATGCGATGAACCGTCGCACCAGGTACGTCTTTCTTCTACTTTAAAAACTAGGGCACACGTGACGAAACCAATGACGGACAGTCGCATCTACAACGTACCGTCATCGGGGACTCGTTGCGTCATTAATGAGCGTACCCGACCCGACCCAGTTGGGGTAATTTAAAAAATTGGCAACCTTTAAAATCTCCACCCCTCATTTCACCCATTTCCTTCCCTCTTTCTCCCATTTTCCCTCCCTTTTCAACTTCCAACTTCCTACCCCCTTCTCTATCAACCGATCGCTTCCCCAAATTCCCTAATTCCGGATTTCTCCTTTCTAATGTTCGAAAGTCGATTGCTGTGGTTCTGTTCTTGATCACCAAGTACCTCCTTTGATTGTTTTTCTCAAATTCTCAGGTATGTGTCTCTGATCTCTACCTATTAAAATTGCATTTTTGTTTTTTTTATTCGTATTAGCCTATTTCTTTTTGGTCGGTCTTCATGCTTTGATCCAATTTTGTCAGACCTAGGTTAAGAATCCTTAAATTGTATTATTAAAACTCTAGAAATAGGTTCTTTAGCATTGCTAGTTTGCTAGGTATTTCGGTTAGACACATGTAGGTTAACACTAAAAATTCCATTTGAGTCATAGGGGATGATTGTGGCATCCCCAGTTCTGTCACTAAATGACAGAACGAGACCCCGATGATGGACCTTCGTACCCACAATGGACCGTCATAGGGTCTGTTCCAACATCCCACTGTACATTTTCTCCAAGTGTCCATCAACGGATACATGCGACGGACCGTCGTTCCCACGATGGTCCGTCCTGCAAAACCGTTCTGGTTGTCAGAGACCCTTTTTCTAAGGGTCTCCTACTTTTTTAAAGTGTCCTATGACGGACATCTACGATGGACCGTCATACCCTAGACGGTCCGTCCCGCACAACCTTCGTGACGGTCATAGACCCATCTCTCGAGGGTCTCTATACTTTTTCTAAGTGTCCTCTCACGGACATCTGCGACAGACCGTCGTTACCACGACGGTCCGTCCAGCAAAACCGTCGTGGTTGTCAGAGACCCTTGTCCTAAGGGTCTCCCACTTTTTCTAAGTGTCCTCTGACTGACATCTATGACGGACCGTCACACCCTCGACGGTCTATCCTGCACAACCACCGTGACAGTCAGAGACCCCTCTCCTAAGGGTCTCCACGATGGACATTCACGACGGACCGTCATTGTCACAACGGTCCGTCCTGCTTATCCGTCATACTTGTCAGAGACATTCTTTCAGGGGTCTCCACATCAACTAGTTAAAGTAAGACATGAAGTACCGCATGACGGTCCATCGTACTCACGACGAGCCGTCGCCTGGTCCGTCGTGTTTCACTGTTACTGCAGAAAAGTCATTACAACTTAGCTCTTCTATTTATTTTGTGTCATTTTTGCTCGTCTTGTTTGCTCCTTCTAGTACTAATTTTGATTCTTTATAGGTACCATCTCGAATGGCACCAAAACATGATCGAGTTTACGCACGTGGGCTTTCAAAGTGTGTCGCCCCGTCTGTCCGCCTGGTCATAGGCTCTGATAATGAGCATGACCCTTAGTACGTGCCCCCAAGCACTGCCACTCCATCACGAGCTGCACGTTCTACCAGAGCTACGCCCAAAAAGGTACCGTCCGGCATAGTCACTGCCTCCCAGTTTGATGAGGAGCGCACACTGACTGGCACACCTTCTGGGTAAGCTACACATGAAGAAGGAGCATCTGGCTCCTTAGGAGTTTCGTGGTCGGAGTAAGCCTCAGTGTCCGTTGAAGTCCCTGCACCCACCACAGCGGCAAGTCGTCCTCGTGTGATGAGGCTGACAGTTTTTGTTCCATTCCCGGTCATCGACTCATGCTCTTACCCCGGTTGCCAACCAGCCCAACCGCTGCTGTGTCGATGGGCAATATCAAGTTTATTCAGACGCCAAGTTTCTGAATGATAAAGGATTCATGACACAGACCCTTACATTGGAGAGGCGGGTCCTTACGGGTAGTCTCCCCACCATTCCAGAGATCCACAATCTCTTCACCAGACACTGACTGGAGCGGACAGCGCGTTCTTTGGGCCTTTATAGTGAGGAGTTGTTCTAAGAGTTCTATGCCTCTTACGTGGCTACTCTCAAATCACAGATAGGTAGATGGAATGCCCCCGCCAAATAGGCCCCACTTTAGCATGTCCGAGTACGTTGGTATCTCCCTGCCTGCCATCCACCGGTATATTTACGGCGAGGATGTTGATGCTAACCAGACCCCTCTCACTGCTGAGTTCGACTTCCGATGGCAAAATGTAAAAGATGGCTAATTCTTGAGTGAGCAATCGCTGAGAGAAACCATCATGAGGTGGATGGCCCTGCACATTTCTATTGATGGAGAGGGTGTCGACTGGGTAACGGAGCCGAATGGAGCCATCAAGAAGGCTAACTTGACCTTCACAACTAAGTTCTTATGGTTGATTTCCCGCCACTACCTTTCCCTCACGGCCGCTGATAATATAGTAACATGGGATTGTGCAGTTCTGATGGCGATGATGATAGCCGGGTTTGAGGTGGACTTCACTTGGCTTGTACAGGCGGTCATGCACGAGAGGACTTTCAAGGTCACAACTACTTACCCTTTTCCGTGCATGATATTTTCCTTATGATCAGCAAGCGGTGGGTCCGGTTCCCCAGAACCCACCACCTCTGTAGTATGGACACCCTTAGTAGTGTCCTCATCAGGAACAACACTATCAGCAGTACCTCCCGCAATCGCCACATCTCTTAGACAAATGAAGAAAAAAGAGAGTCACTTAGACAAATGAAGAAAAAAGGGAAAATAGCAAGGTGATACATATGAGAAATTGGGCGAAATAAAATGATAAAAAGTGGTATGTTTAGTCAATATGTCAAGGAGGGCAAAAAGTCACTAAAGTATACCTGAATATACCCTACCTGAACCTTAGCCTATCATACAATCTAAGAAAGTGCTATCGTGATCCTAAAAGTTGTATAGTGAACTTAAAGCAGTGAAAATAAGGGCAAGCTTATGGCAATATGCATGAATGAGTTGTGAATTTGTTCTTAGACTGAGTGTTGAAAAGTAATTCTTATATTCAAACTGAAATCATTGTGAGAAAAATGAGGATGTTGTTTTGAAGTGAGGACACTAGTTACAATACCGGAAATATTAGCACTTCGGTGAGAAATTGAAGAGGATAGTTGTTAGTGTGTGGTGAGTCTGTGTCATGGTCTGATTCCACATAATTCAAGCCTAATAGTGATAACATGCATAAATATGATGAGACTGATTGGGATTGATAGCCAAATGATTGCAAAAGCTAAAACATGGATACTATTGTACAAAGATTTTTGTAGTGAGTCATAGTGTGTCGCTTGAGGACAAACAACGAAATTAAGTTGAGGGTGTTGATATACCGTGGTTTCACGGTATTTTTAATGTTTTTTTCCTAAAGTTCAGTGTGTGTCCAAAAGCCTTTTTGTATTGATTTTTATGTAAGTTTCCTGTATTTGCAGGAAATCTGTCTACAGATGAACGCTGACGTTTTTGAGCAAGAAATGCAGAAAAGTTACCACCTATAGAGCTTGTGACGGTCCGTAGGTGGCATCATAGTGAAGTTGCTGAAGGAAGAAAGGGAAGTTTGACCAAGTGTGGGGTTAATAAGTGCATGACGTACCGTCGTATCCATGACGGTCCGTCCTGCTGGTTCATCGTGATGATCAGATAAATAGTCCAGTACCCAAATTCCAAGAAGCTTAAGTGTTATGGAACGGAAACCCTCGATGGACCATCGTGCTTGAAAACAGTCTGTCATACCTTTTCATCGAGGGTAATGAAAAAAGCAGCCGAAGAATTTGTAAAGAATAGGATGACGGAGTCCATGATGGACCGTCGTGACCATGATGTCCCGTTACGAGGTCCGTCAACCCAGCCGCGTTTTGACAGATTTTCAGCAATCAGAGTCCTTCTTTTATTAGGTTTTTGTTTTTTATAAATAGTTGTAAAAACCTTGTTTTGGGGGGTTAGAATCTTTGTTATTAGACACTTTTATGTTATGTTCTTTGTTAGTAGATTTGTTTGGATATTAGACTATGGATTGTTACACTTTTCTCTGGAGTTGATTGTTGGTGATTTTGTCGATTAATCAAATAAATTTCTGGATTTTATTCTTTCTCGTTGAAGCAAGTGCATGAATTCTTACATTACATATATGAATATTGTGATTATGACTATGAGTAACTAAACTTCATAACTAGGGTTGTGGGAACCATGGGTGAATAATGAGGTAAAATCTAACTAAAATAAAAATTCTATAATAGTGTCTTGCATGTATTGATAATTCTTTCGCTTAGAAGTCTTTTTAACAGATGACCAACATTAGAACTCGTCTTAATGCTACTTGTCGGACCAAAGAGGTAGATAATAGGAAAAGAATTATCAACATAGATTCAGTGTATACTATCTAATAGGCTAGTATTGATTGGTACAAGGTAATAACTTAGTCAAATATCCAATACAATGCTTAATATGAGGTAAAGGTAAGGGTTAGTATAGCAACACACGTAGTCGGACCAAGGTGCACAGTGAAATTTTCTACATGCCGGACAAAGGATTTATAAATACATAACTTATCACTTTACATGAAAGATACTAGGAAAGAATTGTTATAGTTAGAATTATCAAGTTAGGAACCTGTGGGGAACACGTAAACCTAGTTACTTTTATTAATTGATTAAACATCAACATTTGAATCTGTTAGGTGTCTACTTTAATTTAGTTAGTTATTTTCATCATTTAGAAATAAAAACCCCCCTTTTATTGTTTTTGTTTTCTAAGGAAATAATTGACTAAATAATAGTAATAATAGATTTAAGTTAAGTCTGAACTATTTTCCTCGTGGGAACGATCCCAACTTCATTAGTTGGGTTCTTTACTTGATAAGACTGCTTTACTTGTTATTTTAGAAGTAAGTTTGAGTGTATCAGAGGTCCTCAATATTCCTCTCATTTCTAGAAGTCATTTTAAAAAGGTCTTGGTACTCAAGTTAACCTTAGTACAACATTTGATCCACAGATAGATGGGCAGGCAGAGCGTATCATTCAGACCTTAGAGGATATGTTGAGAGCTTGTGTGATCGATTTCAAAGGTAGTTGGGATGATCAAATTCCTCTAATTGAGTTTTCCTACAATAATAGCTACCATTCCAGCATTTAGATGGCCCTTACGAGGCTTTATATGGGCGTAGATGTAGATCTCCTGTCGGTTGGTTGTTGAAGTATGAGAAGCAGCTTTGATAGAGCCAGATTCAGTCCTTTACGCTATGGAGAAAGTGAAACTCATTAGAGATAGACTTAAGACAGCCCAAAGTCGTCAGAAATCTTATGCAGATGTAAGGAGAAGGGAACTAGAGTTCCAAGTTGATTGTTGGGTTTTTCTGAAAGTCTTACCTATGAAAGGGGTGATGAGATTTGGAAAGAAAGGGAAGCTCAAACCTAGATATGTAGGCCCTTACAATATCTTGAAAAGGATTGATAAGGTGACATATGAGTTAGAGTTGCCAGCAAAATTAGCAAGCAGTGCATCCGGTCTTCCACATCTCACTCTTGAAGAAGTGCGTGGGTGACCCAACCTCTATAGTACCATTAGAGAGTGTGGCGGTGAAAGATAGTCTTTCTTATGAGGATGTACTGTTGAGGTTATTGACAGTCAGGTTAGAAGGTTGAGAAACAAAGAAGTCTCTTCAGTCAAGGTTTTGTGGAGGAGTCAACCCGTAGAGGGAGCTAGTTGGGAAGCAGAAGCAGCCATGAAAGCCAAGTATCCTTACCTTTTTCCTTCCGATTCCACTCCAGCTTGAGGTAATAGTTCCTCTTCAGTTTTACAGTCATTCATGTGTAAATTCAGTTTTAGAATCATGTTCCCTGAGTTTGTACTTACATTTTTAGCGTAATTGCATGTACTCAGAACTCAATTCAGTAAGAACTCAGTTCTCATTGTTTAGTAGTGGGGTTTGCATCTTTCTTCCTCTATTTCAGCTAGTTTAGTCTTCATTCGAGGATGAATGTTCCCAAGGGGGAGACAATGTAACACCCCGTAGCCAAAACAGACCAAAAATTAGTTTTTTAGAAAAATCTGCAGGTGCTACCAACGGTGGCATCGACGGACCGTAGCCTGAACCACGGTCCGTCCTGCACAACCGTCGATGGGATCAGAAACTCTCAAAAATTTAAGCCTAGAAAAATTGGTTAAGTCTTGGACGACGGAGGGACTTACGGTCCTAGGTCAAAGGATGGTCCGTAGTCCATGACCGTCGATCAATACTCCCTTCAACCACTCTCTGACAAGAGATATGAATGACCAACATGGTTCCTAGGTGGACCTACGGTTCGTAGGTGGAAAGTTTGCAGCCAGTTAAGGGGAAATGCAGTTGGGTCAACATAAAATGAATATAAATCTTAGAACAAAATGAATTAGGTCTCAAATTATCTACCCACAGATGCATAATAGAATTATCTTTCCATAGCCACCGTCCTTGTAAAAATGAAACCTCCGAGTAAAAATTTATGACCATTTTAGTAAAGGCCTGTCGAAAAGGCACTCACGACGGACACAACGACGGGGCGTCGGGCGCACGAAAGACCTTCAGTCCTGGCCGTTGTGAGGCCCGACAGCAACCTTCCCAATGGTCTTTTTGACCTTTTTCCCACTCCGTTTAAACCCTAAGTTATGTCGTTTTGACCCTAAATCATCAGATTTTAGTAAGTTCAAGCCTAGAAACATGATTAAAACATATCCAAGTCAAATTATTAAATCAAAACATAGAAAACTTAAAGCAAGAGAGGAGAAAAAAGCTCAAGAACCCTAGTTCAAGAACGCCACAAGCTCCAGCAGTTCCAGCCCGAAATTGAGTATTTTTCCGTGGATTTTCATCACCATGTATGTGGGATTTCACTAGTGCGTTCCTTTCACCCATTGGGTCCTTAGTTTCAGTCAGTTCTTGATTCTCTTATTCATGATTAAACCTAGGGTTTAATCATGAATATAACTTTTATATAACTTCTTGAATTTATTAAATATATGTTCCAAATCAGATTATAATGTTGTTACTCAGATTATAGCATGAATTTCAAAACCCTACCTTTGTATTTCTTTAGTTCTTGAATTACACATGCTAGGTCATATATTTCAGACACTTCAGATATACATGCCTCAGTTATAAATGCATAATTACCAGATTAATTGCTGCATTCGCAGCTTGCATGTTCATTTTCGAGCTATCCAGTATTTACAGAAATTCAGATATAATTAGTTAATTTACAGAATTTATAGGGAGTAGCATAATACCGAGTTGGACTAGGGTTTAGCGTACCCAATAGTCCCAGAACTACTAGCTGAGTAGGTTGTAAGTCCCCTCTGTAGGCAATTAGTTTAGTGATCACGCCAGCATGCCTTTATACCTTTGGCAGGGTATATTGGGTCCTCTCGATGGGGCGTATACATCAGACTCCACATTTAGCTTATGTGGTTTTATTATCGGTTATTAGTAGCTCCCACATTTCAGTCAGACTCTCTGCATTGACCATTTATCATTATATTCAGTATTAAGTTTCAGCATGTTATAAATTGGTCATTGCATCCAGTTAGCTCAGAAATCAGTACATCACGTTTAGATTATTATACTTGTTTTGTGCTTGTTCAGTTATGTTTTAATACAGCTTTACTCTATCGTACATGCTTAGTACCTTTCAAGTACTGACTCATACGTGCGCTACATCTTCTCGTGATGTAGGTTCAGGTTCTCAGCATCCAGGTCACGCGTAGATCGATTTCCCGATCTCCAGTTCAACAGATTCAGTGGTGAGTCCTCATTCTCCGAGGAAACAGTCATGAGTTTCATTTCTGTCTTTAGTCATTTAATTTAAGTTTTTGCTAGATTTAGCTGGGGCTTGTCCTAGTATTTCTAGTCTAGTTTGGAGGCTATTTTCAGACATAGTTAGATTCAGCTTAGTATTGAGTTAATATTTCTTTTGTATTAAACTCATTGTTTTCAAATATCTGAGTTATAGAATATGGGTATTCCCCATCTTTTCATTTTAAGCATGATTTTGCCTCCCCAACAGTTTATTATCTTTAGTCTGCTCATGATCATGCAACAGGGTTAGCTTGGGATCACTTGTAGTCATAGGTTCCGTGTCCGCGTCTCGGGGGTAGCTCGGGGCATGACAGAAAGGATACGTTTTAGGATTCACATAGTTTTAACATGAAATTACAATATACCCCTCTTTAGGTTGTAATTAAATAAAACCTTTAAAAAGTAACACAAACTGGATACATAATATGTAGCTCAGCTACATTAAAGATATCTCGGATACATTATAACATAAATTAGATAGATAATATGTAGCTCAGAATCATTAAAAACTAGCTCAGATACATAATATGTAGCTCGGATACATTATAAAAAAATTTGAATACATAATATATAGCCCAGATGTATTAAATACTGGCTCCTAGACATTAATGTATGGCTCGGATACATTACAGAAATATGAGATTTTAGAGATTTTTAGAAATAGAGGAAAATATTAAAAATAAGAAAAATATAAGAGATGTATTTGAGTATTTTTTGCTAAAATATATCAAAAGGATAAGAGTGATTTGCAGATGTTATATATAAACTAGAAAAAAATTAATTTGGTAAGATCTTAAATTGTGAAAGTCTAAGGCCCTTGTTTAAAATCAAATGAGTCGTTTGATTCTGAATCTTGACATTATAGATTCACATTTAATATGTGAAAGATTATAACAAGATTTTCTACAATCTACATATTATAGCATTAGTAATTACCCATTATTAAAAATCCTAACGAACACCTACACACACATTAAAAAAAAGTTGAACCTAAAATGGTTATTTAATATTCATAATAATTTGTTTCTCATTTTACTGGTCAATTTTTTATTTGTTATGTCTATTAAGAAAAAATTGTTTGGTATGGTGAGTTTAGCATTATACTCCATTAATTGATGAGATTAGAATTATCTTTACTCATAAACACTCTTGTATTTATGACACAACTTCTTGAATGATATTTTAGTTTTCCACATTTCATACTCATGAAAGATTTAGCATTTGAGATTTTCTACTTGTCGTTAATTTTTCTCCTTATTTATTGAATTTAATTGATAAGGTTAGTGGATTGACTTACCTATTGGTTGGGAACATAGGTGTCATCACAACTTGTGTAATTGAATCGTAATAGTTATTATAATCTCCCTAAAATTATATTAAAATGTAGGGGTTAGTTTAGGTCCCACAAATTTTTATTAAGTTGCAAGGGGTCATAACCCCAACTATTTTTTTAAAACGTCTCGAATTAATGAATAACTCCACTAATTCAGGTTTTGTTTGACCATAGATTTTCAACTAAAATTTGGAAAATTTTTTAACAAATAGTGTTTGTCCATAGAACTTATCATTATTTGGTAAATAATCCAAATTCTCAGATACTAGAAAAAGTAAGTATTTGGGCTACATCTCATTAGTTGAGAGCTTTTAAAAATTAAAATTCTACACCAAACTTTTATCATTTTCAAAAACATCCACTATTAGTTGTTTGCGTTGTATTACATAATTTTATATGAACACCAAAGTAGTGATGAAATATTCAGTGAATATGAAAGTGATGATTTGTTTTGTTAATGAAAATGATGAACAATCGGTTAATGGTAACAAAGTCATGTGTTTTATGTACTTTATGATATAGATAATGATAATTGTTGCACTCACTCTGAACTACCACATTGCTCTAGTGTCATGAAGACCACTTGTAATTTTTTGGAAAGAAGATCCAATAAAATTTTGTTGTGGAAGTACCGATAGTTTTTAAAAATTTTGGACATAAACAATATTTCTTATAAAGGTCAAATATGTTCTCCGAGTACTATGATCAAATACATGGTAAAACTTCATCCAAATAATATTTGGTAAAAATACTAGGAAATCTATGCCCAAGACCTATCATATTTTCCCTATAAGCTCACTCAAACAAAGCCATTTATCTCTCTAAGATAGCACTCCCATTTAAATGTCACAATAATATAATACAACCACCCAAATTATTGTGCTAATTAATTTACTATATATCCATCATTAATATTTAAATGTAACAATAAATATAATACAACAACACTTATTGCACTAATAATATACAATAATATGTTTTATTACAATAATATTTGTTTGTTGTTTATTCTAGTAGTAGTTATTTTATGTAGTAGTGCAGTTCTTCATTTTGATAATGTCCAAAAGTCATATACTACTTTTTAGGTGTAACTTTCTTATAAGTTATGTACTTAAACTCTAAATTAATGTCAGGAAATCTAAGTATAATTCAAGTTTATGAGTACGTTACCTCAAGAAATTACAGGTTTCTATCAAGTTAGGTCATAGAAAGGATAAGTTTTAGGAATCACTTAGTTTTAATATTAAATTCAACTCTATCCCTCTTTAGTTTGTAATTACATTAATCCCTTAAAAACTAACATAAAGTGGATACATAATATGTAGTCAGATACATTAAAGAGTATCTCGAATACATTATAACATATACTGGATATATAATATGTAGCTCGGAAACATTAAAAACTAGCTCGGATACATAATATGTAGCTCAGATATATTAAAACTAGCTCGGATACATAATCTGTCGCTCAGATACATTATAAAATAAATTGGATACATAATATATAGCTCGGATAAATTAATTACTGACTCCGATACATTAAGATGTATCTTGAATACATTAAAGAAATATAAGATTATAGAAGCTTTAGAAATAGAAGGAAATATTAAATATAAGAAAAATATAAAACGTGTGTTTCAGTAATTTTTTTAAAATAAATCAAAAGGATAAGAGTTATTTGCACATGTTATATAGAAACTAGAAGCAAATTAATTTGATAAGATCTTAAATTGTGAAAGTTTAAGGCCCTTTTTAATAATAAAAGGAGTCATTTGATTCGGAATCTTGATATTATAGATTCACATTTAGTATGTGAAAGATTATAACAAGATTTTCTACAATCTATATATTGTAGCATTAGTAATTACCCATAATTAAAAATCCTAAAGAACACGTACACACACAGAAAAAAAAGTGAATCTAAAATGGTTATCTAATATCATAATAATTTGTGATTTTTTTTACTTGTCAAATTTTTATTTGGTACGTCTATTAAGAAAAAAATGGTTGGTATAATGAGTTTATCATTACACTCTATTAATTGATAACATCCCAATTATCTTTACTCATAGAATCTCCTATACTTATGACACCCATTCTTGGATGATAGTTTAGTTTTCCGCATTTCATACTCATTAAGATTTAACATTTGAGATTTTCTAGTTGTCAATTTCTCTTTTCTCCTTATTTATTGAATTAATCAGTAAAACTAGTGAATTGACTTACCTATTGATTGGGAACATATGTGTCATCACAACTTGTGAATTTGAATCATAACAATTATTATAATCTCCCTAAAATTATATTGAATGTATGGGTTAGTTTAGGCCCAACATTTTATTATTAAGTTGCAAGGGGTCATAACACCAACTATTTTTTTAAAACTAAATACCTGCAATTACTAAATAACTCCACTAATTCAGGACCCTTTTGATCAAAGATTTTTCAAGTAAAATTTTGGAAAAATTTAACAAATAGTATTTGTTTATAGACTTTGTCTTTATTTGACAAATAACCCAAATTTTCAGATACTAGAAAAAATTAGTATTTGAGCTACATCTCATTATTTGGGAAAATTCCACACCAAATTTTTATGATTGACAAAAACATCCTCCATAGTAGATTTTTATATGAACACCAAAGTAGTGATGAAACAATAGCTTCATAGTAACTGTTTTATCTTCTTTACAACATATGGAATGATAATTGTTGCACTCACTCGAACTACCACATTGCTCTAGTGTCATGAACACTACTTGTAATTTGTTGCAATGAAGATCTACTAAATTTGTTGTGGAAGTACTGATAGTTTTAAAACTTTTGCATATAAAAATATTTCTTAAAAAAGTGAAATTCGCTTCCTAAATACTATGATCAAACACATGGTGAAATTTCATCCAAATTTTAACCCATGTAAAAATATTAGGATGTTTATGGCCAAACTCTAGCTTATTTTCCCTCTAAGCTCACTCAAACAAACCCATTTATCTCTCTAAGCTAGCAGCCCCATTTCTTTCTCACTCTCTAAGATCACTCTAGCCCTTCTCTCTCACCCTCTTACTTTGCAGTTCTCATTTCTCACTGTCGCAATTCCCTGCTCCCACTTTAGTAAGATTTAGGATTTTGCATACAAAGTGTTTTGGAACAAGCATAGCTCTTCATCTCGTTGATCTCTCTTAATTTCAATTTTGTCAAGTTTTGGGACGCGGATCTTCTTTCCAAGTGACTTGGATTAATGGAAAAAAATCACCTTGTATTTTGTTATTATTATGCTACTATGAAGAAGTACTTGTCTAGGAGAGCCTCGTGTCACGGCCCGCCAATTCTCAGTAAGATTTTCATCCGAATAGGGGCAGAAAAGTCTAGAGTTTTGGAAAAGTTTATTGAAAACTCTATAAGCCCCTAGATCTTTTAAGAAGGCTTTGGATAGTTATAGAAGAAAGACTAGATATTTCCTAAGAAAACTTTGGAAGATCCTAGAAAATGTAGAATTTTCTAGAAAGGGGACCAAAGTATAAATAACTTAGGGACTTGTAAGTAATTTTTTAATTATAATTTAGCCCCTAGGAAGCAGTATAAATAGAGGGGCTCTCATTTGTAAATCATCCAACAAAGTTTTAAGCAATCTTCCAAGCAATATAAAACCTTCTTCAAAATAATTGTAAGTCTTTCTTTGCATTCTCTTAGTGATCTTAGCATAAAGGGCTTATTTGAGATTACGAGATCGTGAATGATTCATGAGTAAGTTGTCAAGTGTCGCACGAAGCTTTAGTAAGACTCTAAGTCTGTGACAACGTGGTATCAAACCAAAAGTTTATACCAATGGGATGGATAGCAGAGGAGACATAAATGTCGCTAGCACCACCAACGTCAAGTTGGATGGTGGGGAGGAGCAGATTGCAATGGTTGAAAAGACGAGGCAGGCCATGGAGATATCAGGCCGAAGATTGAACATGGCTGATGGCAAGTTCAAAACCTTTAAAGGATTCACCATCGAGGAGATCGAAAACACCTGTGAGGTGTTGTTGGGACATCAGAGGGCCTAGTTTGAGATAAAAGACGTTATCACTTGCTTGGATTGTCAGTTCATGGAGGCGTTAAACATGATTGAGACCATGAAGGCTGAGATAAAAGCACTCAACGAAGGTGTGGAAGTTTGAGAATTGTCGTTGTTCGACCAAGATAGGGAGGCCAAGGTCGAGGCTCCTAAACCACCTATGTTCAAAGGCGTCAGTAACGCACAAGAGATGGAGAACTCTCTGTGGCATTTGGATAATTACTTCAAGTGCAACAGGTTAAAGAGCGACGAGAGTAAGATCAACATTGATGTGTTGTATCTTTTGGAGATGTCCATGCTCTGGTGGAGATATAAAGAGTCGGTAATAGAAAAGGGGTGTTGCACTATCAAAACTTGGGAGAAATTCCAAGAGGAGTTCAAGAAGGCGTTCTTCCCTAACAAAGTCATGCATGAGGCGAAGTGCAGGAGTTCACCACCCTTATGCTTCATATTCCTCACATCATGGATGAAAATATGTTGTTACACTTCATGGATAAGCTTTGAAATTGTCCCAGGATGGAGTTGGAACGCCGACATGTTAGGACTATCGATGAATCCATCACGCAGGTCAAAGATTTGAAGGACTTCAAGCATGAAAAGCCTCACAATGCCAAAGGAGAGGAGACGAGTGGTAGTCATGACCATGATGGGGGATATTGTGGCAAAGGCGAGGAGTAGTGACCACATCCTAAGAAGCATGATACCTATAAGTCCAATGACAAGAAGTCTTGACGTCATGGCGATACGAAGTGAAAGAAAGAGGTTAACAAAAGAGGTAGTTGCTACACATATGGTGGACCACATGAATATGGAAGGTCCATTGAATTGAAGAGCCTTGGTGCTATCGTGCAAGGGCGGAAGGAGAAGGATGCACAAGAGCAAGGAAAAGGCGTAAAGACAACCCAGTTGGGTTTGGTAGGACTATGTAAACCTATCACCAAGCAACTTGGGAAGTCGATAGTATGTGGCACACAATATGTCTACATCACGATCAATGGAACACCCGTTCGTGCTATGGTCGATATAGGTGCAAAGGTCAATATCATTACAAAGATGGCAGTGACAAGGTTGGGGATGAGTTACAGTACAAGTAATGTCCAACTCAGGACGATCAATGCACCACCGACTCCAGTGTATGGAGTCGTGCAAGGAGTAAGCATCACGATAGACGAGTGGCAAGGTAAGATCAATTTCACTATCGCTCCTTTAGACCTCTTTGATAAAATTTTTGGGCAAGAGTTCTTCCAGCAGTTTCACGTAGTGATTGATCCTTACCTCCAACACTTTTGGTCATGGGGCAAGGAGGAACATGCATGGTTCCCATGGTTAAGGCACTGAAGAGAAAAAGGAAAGTCCAACTAATCGCCATGCAGCTCAAGAAAAATGCTAAGAAGGAGAAGTCGACATTTATAGATACCATTACAATTTGGAAAGAAGACAATGGTGCTAACAAGTCCTTTGTATAGTGCACGAAGAAGGTTCCAAGTGGGAACAATGTCGTGATGCCAAAGAAGCTTCTGAAACTATTGTAGCAGTTGTGCGAGGGCATTGATCAAGTCAATAGACTATTGATCGCACATACGAGAAGGCAAAACTTGGTCACCGATACAGTTTCGCATCAATAGGTGGGAAAGAGTGTCACGTCCCACCAATTCTCAGTAAGATTTTGCATCCAAATAGAGGTACAAAAGTCTAGAGTTATGGAGAAGTTTATAGAAAACTCTAGAAGCCCCTGGATCTTTCAAGAAGGCTTTGGAGAGTTCTAGAAGAAAGACTAGATATTTTGAAGAAAACTTTGTAAAATCCTAGAAAATGTAGAATTCTCAAGAAAGGGGACCAAAGCGTAAATAACTTAGGGACTTGTAAGGAATTATAAATTACACTTTAGCCCCTAGGAAGTAGTAAAAAATAGAGAACCACTCATTTGTAAATCACCAAACAAAGTTTCAAGAAATATTCGAAGCAATATAAAGCCTTTATCCAAATCTTTCTAAGTCTTTCTTTGCATTCTCTTAGCGATCTTAGCATAAAGGACTTACTTGAGCTTACAAGATCATGACAGATTCGTGATAAAGTTGTCAAGTGCCGCACGGAGATCTAGTAAGACTCTAAATCTGTGAGACTTAGCTAAATAAAAATTTATGTTAGAATAGAAAGACTTAGGTTAACTAGAAAAAAATCACCTCTTGTTTTACAACTATTGCTTCTATGTCTCATTATCTCTATTGAGGTAAGTAGCAACTAATTCATCAATGGAATATTATATGATTAAACCCTTTTATGAAGTAGGGAAATTTAGTCAATAAATTTAGTTTTAAAAAATAGGGGGAGTGGGCTTTAGCCCCATTTTTGCAGTAGTAAGTAAAAGGAAAGAGCTCTTCTTGTTATTCGGTAAATGAACGAAGAAAGGAAAAAAGAATAAAAACCTTGTTTCATAAGTAAAAAAGAGAAGTAGAAGAGAAAGGTAAGTCCCTAAATTTAGTTTATAGATTTGATTTGTATATTCTATGGCTATACAATTGGGTTGAGAGTTATCAAACATGAAAACTAGAAGAGTTTGTTAAATTTTGATGAACGGGGGAGGGAATTTAATGATTGGAATATAAAATTGTTGTATTTTGATAGACAACAAAGAAAATATAATGGTCAACAAGATAATTTTTGTTGTTTAAAGCACAAATTTGAATGATCTTGGAAAGAACTTTGAATGGAATAAAGATTAGGTAAGTTGGTAATATAATGGGCTAGTTGAATTACTCAGAGTATGAGTAAATATAGTTCGAGAAAGTGAGAATCAATTATGACATCTGATTGATTAGGTATTCTAAATTTATTATGAATTAGCTTAAACGGATTTTAACATGAGATTGATATGATGCGATTATAGATTGATTGAAGGGAGGACATATAGGTTTCTTGAGTTGAAAAGTTTGGTATTTCAATACGAGTTGTGTGAGTAGTAATCTTACCACATTTGATGTTTTATAACTTTCCTGTTTTTCTATTTAAAATCAAAGTAGAAGACTCAATTCAAGATTCTTTTAATCTTTTTCAAGGTTCTTCTGCAAGGTAAGTCTTCCTCCAACAATTTCATTTTTTCCAACTTAGATTCCTCCATATAATCACGAATCACTCATAAAAATGATAATTCTTGGCCATAGAGATTTCAAGAAACTAATTCAAGAATATAAAAAAGGTTTTCTTGATTTTTTAACTTCAAGCAAGGGTTTTAAGGATTCTAATTAAGTTCTTTTTCAAGATTCTTCAAGAACCTTGTTCTTCCAGGTATGTAAGACTATCATAGTTTTGGACTAGTTTGTCCTCACGCCCTAAATCTACTTTTAAATTAGTAAAAGACTAATCTAGGATTCTATCCCTAGATCCGAGTATTCTTAAGATGAGTTGGTTTTGAGTTCTTAAGTTTTGGATTCTTTTTGAAATTTAATTCCTAATTATTGAATTACTATATGTTATGCACTAATATTTTTGAGTTTTTGATTCGTTCATGTCTAAATTTAAGCATGAACCTTTTGAATTGAGTATTTTTTTTTAGAAGAGCCGTATCGTTAAATTCTGAGCTTTGAGTTTTCATATTGGTATTAAGATCCCTGAGTTGAGTCGTTACTGTCCAAAGTTTCGCATGAACCCTATGAATTGAGTTATAAATCTTGAGAATCTTTTAAATCCAACACTTGAGTTTTAAACTGAGTTTTTTGACGTAGTAAAGATGAGTTTTGAATTTTTTTTTCTAAAAAATGATTAGTATGTCAATCGAGTAAGTCATCATTGTTTAAGAAGTATGGTATCTAGTTATGCCATTAATGTTTATGCAATATAACTTTCTGATTCGTCAATGATCACATCATAATATGATGTTGGTATATTTTTGAGAAAGAGTTTTCAAGTATGAATTGAGTAAGAGTATAAGGGAACTAAGTATATCCAGACGTACCAAATTTTACATTTATAAAAGAGAAATTTTGATTCATAAATGAGTTATGAGTTCAAAGATATTTTAAGAGTTGTAACCTCATTTAAAAGGATACTTTGAGTAGTTATCTCAAACCATAGGAAGAGTATGTTTTTAAACATTGGGCATGAGTATATATATTATTGGGAGTACTATTGAGCAGGATATGAGGATAAGTTCAGACAACTCACATTCCTCATAAATCATGTATGCCAACATGTATACAAGATCATACTTCTTAGGTGAATCCTAAGTGACTTCAAGCATAGCTTAGTGGATCAACTTAGTTGAGGTATTCTATACCCCGACAAGATATATGAGAATTCTGGCAGTGTGAGAAAAAAGATGTATCATCAAGTAGCTCATAGTGATGGTTGTTAGTTATAAAATTTCCTAAAGAAAGTTAAAAGTATATTTTTAGTATATCACTAAATATGTTGAGTTATGAGATGAGTAAGTATTTTTGTGCAGTTTGAATAATTTCACTTCTTTATTTCTTTATATTCAGTTCACTATATATACATATCTACAATATTCCATTCATTAGTTATTTGTTATTAAACTATATTACATACTCGTACATTCAATGTACTGATGTCATTCGACATGCATTTTTGAATAACGCAGATACATGTTCATAGGTACCTCAACAAGAGTCTGTTGAGATCATTTCATCCGGTCATTAGCTTTCGAGTGAGGTGTCCTTACATCCAAAGGACTCTAATTTGATGAGTTGCTAGTAGTAGCTTTTTAGAAAAGTCTTGGTTCTTGTCCCAACTATCATTCCCCGGCCTATCCTGGGTGGGACTGAAACTCGAGAGCATTGCTTACCCCAAGATAAGCCTTGACTTGTACTACTCAGCGGAAGAGTTAAACAAAAGAAAATAGTCTCAAATGATGAACTTATGAAATAAACATAGAGTGTATTAAAATAACATTCAACTAACCAAGATAACAACTCAAGTCTCATCACATAATCCTGATATTGGGAGCTTCCTGGGTTGATACTCAAAAAAAATAGAGACAGTACATAATTGGCCTATACCCACATCTCCAACTAATATATGGCGTTTCTTGGATTTGCTGGTTATTACAGAAGGTTTTTAGAGGGGTTCTCGTCTATTTCATCCTCTTTGACCAAGTTGACTTAGAAAATAGTGAAATTCTATTAGTCTGAAGCTTGTTAGAAAAGCTTTCAGGTTTTGAAAAAGAGTTTGCCTACTACCCCAGTGTTAACCTTACCGGAAGGTACCCAAGACAGTTGTATATTGCGATGCGCATAGCGTTTGTTTGGGTTGTTTTGTAGTGCAAAATTGCAAGGTTATAATGTATGCCTCCACAGAGTTGAAAGTCATGAGAGGAACTACCCAACCCATGATCTAGAATTGGCGTCCATCGTATTTTCTTTGAAAATACGGCACCATTATCTTAATGGTGTTCCTATGAATGTTCTCATCGATCATAAAAGCCTTAGTATGTGTTTCTTTGTAAAGATATTAATCTCAGACAAATGAGGTGGTTACAATTACTCAAGAATTGTGACATTAATATTCTCTATCACCCAAGTAAGGCTAATGTTATTGTGATGCCTTGAGTAGGTTGTGTATGGGTAAAACCTCCATTTTGAGGAAGATAAGAAAGAGATATAAAGAGATGTGCATAAACTTGCACGATTGGAAGTTCTACTGATGCATTCCACAAAAGGAGGAGTAGTGGTGATGAATGCGGCTGAATTACCATTAGTGTCAGAAGTGAAAGAAAAGTAGGATCACATCCCCATTTTTCTTGATTGAAGGCAAATGTTCATAAGTAAAAAAGTAATGGATTTTGAACAAGAGGGAGATTGTGTATCGAGGTTTCAAGGTAGGTTGTGTGTACTAAGGGTGGATGAACTCCAAGAGAGGATCATTGAGGAATCTCACAGACAAGATATTCTATTAATCCGGGTTTCAAAAAGTTGTATCGCGATTTGACAGAAGTTTATCAGTAAAGTAGTATGAAGAATGGCACTGCAGAGGTTGTTGCTAAGTGTCCAACTTGCCAAAAAGTTAAGTTAGAGAACCAAAGGCCCTATGGTATACCTCAAAATATAGAACTTCCGAAACGGAAGTGAGAGATGATTAATGTGAATTTCATCACAAGTTTACCAAGGTCTTGCCTGAAGAATGATTCTATTTGGGTGATTGTTGATAGAGATGACAAAATCATCCTACTTCTTGCTGGTAAAGACTACCCATTCGACAGAAGATCATATTAAGTTGTTTATTCAAGAAGTAGTTAGACTTAATGGGGTTTCGGTACTGATTATTTCAGACAAAGGAGCACATTTTACCGTGCAGTTCTATAAATATTTTCAGAAAGGCTTGGGATCAAAAGTAAACTAAAGTACTGCATTTCATCAGTAGACTGATTGGCAAGCAGAGTGCACTATTCAGTCCTTAGAACATAAGTTGAGAGCTTGTGTGATTGATTTCAAATGTATTGGGGATGATCACATACCTCTTATTGAATTTTCTTACAACAATAGTTACCACTCTTGCATCCAAATGACTCCTTATAAAGCATTTTATGGGAGAATATTCGAATACCCTATTAGATGCTTTGAAATTGGTAAAGCTGGGTTTATAGGATTAGATTTAGTTAATCAAGATATGGAGAAGGTGAAAGTGGTTCAAGAGAGGTTTCAAGCAGCGCAGAGTCATAGATTTCATCAAGGAGTGATCCCTCGAGGTATGTGAGATCACATAGCGTTGGGTTTGTTCACCCACACGCCAATCATAATTTATTCAGCGAAATTATGTTCTTGAAAGCATTGAAATTGAGTTCTTTATGGATTTGTTTGAAGTTTCCATTGGGTTCTTGATTGTCGAAGTTGTTGATGAGTTCTTGATTTTAATTCATGAAACTAGATGTCGTTTTTGGCAGTTTCTTACATCTTTTGATTATGTAGTCGAATATAAGTGTTTGGGAAAATACCCAATTGAGTTTAGAGGGTTAAAAGTTGAACAACGACCAAGGAAGTTGCTAAAAATCTAGGGAATGGGGGTGGGCCGCCGCGACTATTAGCGCGCCCCAAAGAATTAAATGAAGTGATGCGCTAGCCAGCAGTCCCCAACTTTAGCTCTAATGTTTCGCGTCTGGCGCCCCGCGCCACTTAGTGCATCAGGACACTAGGTCTTCTACTTCTTTCCCAATCTTTCCACACTAGTTCCTCTGAAACGTAAATATGTTTACTAGTTGAGTCATATACTCTTAGGTATGACTAAATAATATGAAATCATCCGTAACATGAGATCATGATCCTTGAATCCATAATTCAGTTCAACGAAAGTTAAGATCAAAGTCAAGAGAATTAAGAGTTAAGTCAAAAAATGTTCTTAGAGTTCTCCAAAAGTATTTTCCAAATGTTTTAACTTTATTTTAAGACTTAAAGTTCAAGTAGAGTAAAGAACAAAGAGTAAAAGATTGAAGTTCATTTCTTCAAAGAGTATAGCATGACTATATAATCCCAAAGAGTAAAATATTTGTACATTTACACAATAAATGAAACTTCGATATCCAAAAAAAAAATTATAAGCTAGTTTTTCAATGCTTTAAAAATTAAGCAACAGAGGAAACCTTGATTTTCAAGATATCCTTTGAGATAAATTTTGAGAAATTATCTCATATCATAGAAAGAAGTATATTTTTAAACAAAAGAGTTGATATCATATTGAGCACTGATTTGGGGAGAGTTCAGACAACTCTCAATCCCCATAAACTATGAAGCCACCATCACTATAAAAGGAACATACTTTTTAGATGATTCCTTAGTGATTTTTAGCATAAACTAGTGGATCCACTTAGTAGTCAGTAATCATACCCTCAACAAGGTATAGGACGACCCAAGCAATGTGAGGCAAAATGTTGTATCATCACATTAGCTCTTACGTGATGGTTTTCGATAAGAAAAAGTCCCACTGAAGTTTTTATATTCTTATATATGGAGTTGATTTGTATTTCTACATGAAATTCAGAGTTTATATTGTATTTTTCCATATAGCGAGAGAGCAATTGTATTTCTAAATACATAGAGTTGATATTCATGTTTTAAAAGTTTCGTTATATCGCATTTACTTTATTGATTTATATTGAATTCAGTTAAGTTAAGTTGAGTTGAGCCAAGTAATTTCTTTCAGTTCCTTTTAAGCTTATGTCTTGTTTTTTAATTCCCCTTACATACTCGTACATTTAATATATTGACGCTATTTGGCCTGTATCTTGTAATGATGCCAATACAGGAAATCGAGATCAGCATCCAGTGTTTCTTTTATTCAAGTTGAGCTCAAGAGTTTATTGGTGAGCCTCCTGTTATACCCTATATTAAGGTTAGTCAAAAAAATAAAACAAAAACAAGATGAAATAGATAGAAAAACTTTTAATCCGAGTCCACATAAACTACTATGTCTCCTTAAGATATTTAAACCTCTTAATGTACCCGAGGTTGCAGATTAATTTCTCCCAAGATAAAATGGATTAACCTGGTAAAGATGTAGCGGTACCTCAAACATCAATAACTTCAACGAACGTAAGAATAGTAACAAGGCACACACAGACTCGGTCGATCGACACTTTTTTGTTTATGAGATAAAATGTACGTAGAGAGAATGAAAACATTTTCAGTGTTTGAAACGAAAAATAACTTCTTTTTATAGTCATTTTCAGCAAGAAACATTTCTGTTCAGAAAAATCTACTCATACAAGTTTTTTCCAGAAAATTATGTCTTTTGGGACTTTTTGGAAAGATGTGCCTCTTGGGAAAAAACAACAACTTTCCAAAAATCAGATCGTTATGCCCGGGAATTTCAAATAAATTTCATTGCTCCAAAAGAAATTCGTTTATTTAACTAACATTCTGAATTAATTTATAAGAGAAAAGAAATTGATTAAATAATATTGGTCCAAATAATTTATCAATTAATCAAATCATTTGCCAAATCCAAATTCAAAAAGCCGAAGGCGAGGCCGATGGAGCGATAACGACGACGCGAGGGGGAACCTTTTTTGTAACCTTTTAAGATGTATAAGAAGTGTTTCCTAATATAAGAACAACAAATTCCTTTCTTCTACCAATATGTGAGAAATGACATTTTATTTGCACTTTGCAAATGACTTTTCATTTTCCAGCCAAAGTTGGTTCCCTCACTTTCCATTTTCTCTTCTCTTTTCCATTCACATTTTTCTAAACCCAACATCCACCACATGAATGGTAAATAAATATTGTTAAAACATATGCATGTAGCTTGTGCGTCTTGTATTTACGGGTTAATTGCATCTTGATAATTAGGTTTCCCTTTAAACTTTCGGTAGTGAACATATATCGAATATAATGGGTCAATCGGTAGATTTGATTTCTTTGAACCGT